>CP045890.1:5355358-5366406 GCA_013387185.1 Caligus rogercresseyi | reverse complement strand
AAACACTCAGCGATGTGACTTTAGCGCTAGCAGTGCAAAACTCAGAGCCTTGGACTCAGGAGATGCAGTCGCTGCCCCAGAGGATTACCAAATAGGATATAGGCCGATAAAAACTTAGCCTCATTTTCAGAGCTCTATAAATGACTTATGTTATGGGTGACGAAAGCACGAAGATATGGCAATCAGCGAAAGCGTGAATGATCGAATTATAGACTTTTCCGCAGTCCTTACAAGGAAAGTTGAAAAAGATGCAACCGGTAGAGATTTGAAATTGTGAGGTGAATTTTTTGCTATCCTTAACGTTGGTTGATTCCATAATTATTTTTTCCCATCTTTGCGGAAGATTTAGGTCTTGAATAAAACCCGGCAGATTTTCTTAGCGTCCTCGTCGGGTCCGGGCCTTGTACTTAATTTAATATGCCAAGGAGTAGGGGATGTATGAAGCCTAGCTGCTCTAAGAAGTGGGAAGTAAAACTTTCCCGCTCTAAGACCACAGTCTACATCTTTTTTTAAATCGTGGATGGTGAAAGTTTCTGTTCTAAAGGCGTCTAATTCCAAGCTCTGGGGAGTTGCATGTTGCCCAAAAAAGGACCTTTTCTTGGAGTTATAATGAATAATGTCTACAGTAGAGGAAAAGTCGTAAGTTGGCGTAAGACTCCATAATATCTTTGACATGAAGCCCATATCGGAGAATTTTTTAATAGCACCATTATACAAGATTCTTAGTTACAATGAACACACAAACAATATTTTAATTCACAAAACAAAAATTGACGTTTATACGATTTTCGCCTGTGAGCAACTTTTGGGCAGTCTTTCAAAAGTTCCAGCAGTAGTCTGCCATCATGTGCTCATCCCATTTGCCTTGATACCTCTCTTCCATGTTTTTGATGTCTGATGGAATCTCTCTCCCTGCTCCTCATTGTAATCACCAAGATTACCAGGAAATCTGTCGAGGTGGCTAAACAAGAAATGAACTTTAATGCTCATATTTGCCCCTAGTTTTCCGTATGCAGTAAGCATCTTATGGACCAATTGCTTGTAATTGTCAGCTTTGGTGATTTCCCAAAAAGTTTGGTCACTACATCTGTGAAGGACACCCAAGCATTTAACTCAACCGTGTTCATATGATTAGTGAAGTCAGAATCCGTCATGAGCGTTCGAATCTGAGGTCCATCGAAGATGCTACCTTTAGTTTTTTCGATGGAAAGACCTGGAAATTGCCTGCATATGTACTTGAAGCAATCCCCATCCTTGTTCAACGCCTTAACAACTGCTTCATGAGCCCTAGTTTTATGTGCAATGGAGGGAAGATGATTCATCCCTGGGTACCAAAGGCTCATTGATGACGTTGGCTGTGCCGACTTCGAGACTTTCTCGTTCTGGCCAGTTCTTCCTTCTCCAGTGCTGGATTCTTGCTCTTCTATCCCACAAACAAGAAAGCAGGGATACTTTGTGTACCCACTTTGCTGACCAAGCAGAAAAATTGACCATTTTCAAGTCCACACAAAATCAGCCATTTATGAGTGTTGTAATTCATCTTTTCAAGAACAATTTTGATAGCATCATACTCTTCTTTCATCTTGGTAGAATGACCAATTGGTACAGGAGCAAACTTATTGCCATTGTGCATAAGTACAATTTTAGACTTGCTTTCGAGCTATTTATGAAGAACGCCAATCTGCTGGGTCATATGATGAGATCCCATGCAGTTAAGAAGTGCAGAAACGTCATTACAAAAGACCAGGTCGTTCTTCTTTAGAAAGAAACGAACCAAGCTGCCTTCCCTTGTCCTATAGTAATGTACTTTTGTTGCCAGACTCAATAATGTTTTTCTCTTGGAGTCGTGATGCAAGAACTTCAGACTGCTCCTTTCGACAAACAAAGTCTCGCTCTAGGTCATTAAGTTCAGATTGATTGAAAAAGCTGAGGGCCATTGAGGTTCTTCATAGTCCCACTACAGCTATCATCACTTGATATTGAAAGATCAGCTGGAATCTCTTCGGTTTCATCGATTTCAGGCAAACTGGTGAAAACAGCACAAGTAGATCCTCAGAGTGCGCAACAGGACGGATAGCAGAATCCAGGCTCGGATACTGCCAATTTGCTTTCTTGTGCTTGTTAAACCCCGTCATGTCATTGAGACAGAAGTAGCAGTCATCAAATGATTCTTGGGTCTCTCCACACAATTGGTACAGCAAACTTCAACTTCAGCTTACCGTTGGCCCCACCGCGGAGACTTTCTACACAGGTTTTGCACACCATATGTGGGGCCCAAGACTTGTCTTGGTCCCCAGTTTCATATCGAAGTATGCTTGTACGCCCTCTTAACAAAGTTTGTAATATTCCTCTTTTGTTGTGCCGGTTCATATCTGCAACATCTTCTAGAAGAACTCATTTTCTCTCTGGAACTCATGAAACATGTTATTAATAATTACAGTATATAATTATATAAATAAATTTACTATATAAATAATTATATAAAATTATCCCTGAAATACAGGGAGAATTTTAGCAGTTTATGCTTATTTGGGGCTATCAGTATCTTCTAAAACTAGAGCCAATCTGGCAAAACCAATGGTATATTCGTAATCAGCGACCTTCAAACCCCCAGAAAACACTCCTAGATGGTCTGCCAAATAAAAAATTAAATTTGTTGACCAGTGTAATGGACGAAAAAAAATAGTATTATAATGATCAAAATTTAAAAAAAAATAATAATATAATAATAATTTTGCGACACAAACGATCTAAAGCCACTAAAAAACGATTGGATCTCTACGACAAAAACAAAGACATCATGGAGCAACATCTTACTGAAAATGAAATAGTGTATGCCATTGATAAGAACACAAAAACGATTAAATCTCCTGGACCATCGGGCTTTACTTTCGAGTTTTTCAAGAAGTACTCGACGATTTTAGCTCTATTCTTTTACGTTTTTACGAATAAGTTCTTGTCGTTAGATATTTCCTAAATTTTGCATCAACCAGAAGAATGGTTCTCATTACTAAATCAAATAAAGATCCTGGACTTTTAAAAAACTTAAGATCTATAACAATGCAAAATTCAATTTTTAAAATTTTTACGTATGTTTTTGCCATTAGATTAAAAATCAGTTTGAAACCAATTTTACATACCTTTCACCTTACAGACGTTTTTAGAGTCAAAGCAAGATGTATCACTTATGACTGTGGACTTCTCTAAAGCCTTTGATACTTAATCACATAAATCTATCATTCAAACATTGTATAAAAAGGTTTTGCCGATTTTATCAACACAATGGTCGGTGCTACCATTGCCAAATCTTGTATAAATAATCATTATAGCATTCAAATTAGTCTATGGAACCTAGGATCATGGATGGAGAGGGTTTGGGGCGGATGGAGAAGATGGACTTGTCGGAGTCGACACTTCTTACGTGGCTTAGAGGATTGATGGCTGTTCACTTGCAAGGCTCTGTAACTTTTTTTTTTAACATCTCGATATCAGGGAGATCATATCAATAAACACTAATCATTATCTCACCATGTATTTATTTCGATCAGCATCAATTATCGGATACTGAGCGCACGCTTTCCCCTTGGTTTTTCCTTTTTGTATCTATATTGTATATGCTGTTCACGACAGCTACCTACTAAAACGGCAGAATCTATTTACTGCAGAGTAGGAGTACGGCCACTCACATTCACAGCGAAAACGGACACATTCAAATTGAAACAGCAAAAGTGTGCACGGCCAATGCGCCTAGAACCGTCTAGATCGTTTTGATTGAGAGGATTCAATTGGATAAAAACATAGTTGGTTTGCTTTTGTTATGCAGATGATTTGACGATGATCTTTACTGGAAGTCCATTGCAAACCTTGAAATCTTTTTAAGCAGACCCTAAAGATTCTTAAAGTGGTTTCCATCTCATGTGGTGTTTGTGTAAACGCAGGCAAAAGCGAAATAATAAGGGGATATGGTGGCTAAATTCAAAAAGGATGGCCAGTTTTTAAAATTTCTGGAAATTTGAATATTATAGGATCGTGGCTGGAAACAATTTTACAGCAATGAATATACTAGACTTAAAGGAAAAGTTTCGAAGGCGTGTGGCTTCTTCTCTAGACTCAGGCTTAATGTATGGGATAAAATACAAGTTTTGGAACAGTTATATTGTCTCAAAACTATTCATCTTTTTAGAGTTACACCTTACGATGAAGAAACGTCCCGCGAGATTAATTATATGCCTTCCTCAATTTATATAAAAAGAAAAACATATCGATGAAAAGACTTCACAATCCTCTACGATACGTTGGTCTGTCTGTTGTAGATTTTGAAAAATTATGGAAATCTTTAAATACATACTGGGTTCGAAACATGTGGAAAGAGAAGGAAAAACTGAGTCATTATCTCTCACAAATTTCTGTAGGAAATATATGGAGAAGGCATATTTCGGACTCAAGGGGTTGTTGCAGACATTATCGGAGTTTTCTGGACGATTGGAGAAGATTATAAAAGGAGCCACCAGCACTATTTCGTCGTACGAAAATAGCCTTAGATGGGAGCTTCCTACAAGATGCTCCATAAATTTAAAGGAATAAATACAATCGAACTTCACTTTTGCTGCAGAAACTGCAGATTCCCCCTGCTTCTAAATAAAATTGCTTTCAAATAATTCCAGTCTATTTTGGCTTGTACGCGTCTGTTGACTGACCTGTAGTACAAATCAGATTGTGTCTGGCTGAAATCTCTTCCTCCAAGCTGCGGAAATTTGTTTAAAGCCTACAATGGAACCTTTCATTAATTTTCAAGAAGACGTTCTATAAATATATCAGTGGCAAAAGCTATCAATGTGATAAGAAGTGGTATATTGTCGTCATCAGAAAAGTGGTTTATTTACCGTGTTCTCTCTGGTACACTCTAAGTGCGAGACAATTTTTTTACGCAGATCAAAGTAAATGTTCTTTTTGCAGTACGGAGAATGAGTCCAGTGACCACTCTTTATATGACTGCACATATCTTGATCCTTTATATAAATCCATTTCCGATCTTTTAATCGACAATTAAAGTTTTTATCAACCTAAGAGAAGAGACTTTATAGCCTTTTATGTTGGCCTCGGTGAACGTTTTATAAATTCTATAATTATAAAAACACAGCATGTATTATATGCAAGGAGAAGTGCATGATGCAACGATATTTCGGGGATTTTATCAATGGTTAAGCTCTACGTTAAAGTTTTAAAGGATACATGTCGTAAGAAATAAGGTTTTTGGCCAAATGTTCTTTCAAGTTTTTTTAATATTTCATTGTCTGAATTATAGGATTAAGCCTGTTGGCAAAGAAAAAAAAAATCCATCGTCACACGTGAATTCAGTGTATCCGAATGAAGGATATACGAACATAAAAAATGACAATCTTTATTGCAATCAAAAAGTTACAGATAAATTTCTGTTCATAGTGGAATTTTTAAGTCCTTGTTATCTTTACAAGTTACGCCCACAAGCCACAATATAGGCACCCAAAAATATTTCACAAAATAAAAATTGTCAGGAAAATACCAATTAGACAGGTTAATTATCTGGAAGTAAGTTGAGAAAATAACAAAAATGTATTGATGGATTACGACGAGATAATTAATTTCATATAATCCCAGTAGACCCTTCCCCTTACTATTTTTCTAATGCAAAGCTTGTAAGGAACGGACTAAGGGCATTCAATCTCCCGCTTCTTTGGTAATACACATGTTGCCCAGGGATTAAATATGCTACGCTATCATAACCAAGAATTCTCTGTTCACTCAGAAGTTAATATTTAAAAGTCACTTAATCATCATCCGGTAGCTCCATATCAAGGACTTTAACTCGTTCATGAAACAATGAAACAATCATCTGACTACCCCGACCTGAAAGATAAGATATAAATTTAATGTTGATATTTTCAAAAATGGTTACTAATTCTTAGTTGCAATTTATTAGTTGACATGTCAGTCGTTCAGAATATACTGAACGGTTTAAGGCGGGTTCCAAGTCAATGACACGGTGCTTAATATAATAGATATAATTATTTGCAATGATTAAACATATTATACCAGACCGACACTATCGATTTCGAATATATGGGATGATGTTTCAGTATTTTGTATTGTTTTAAATGAGAAAATGAAATGAACTGCTCTATAAAGAGTTTGGTTACTTCGGCTTGGCTGGGTGCCTGGCGGTTTGTAAGTATCCCTGTTTTGCACAGTCTTTAAAAAATAATTTTCACTATCTCTTTATCTTGTAATTTGTACTCGAAAAGGCCTGGATAATAATATGGTTTTATGGGTGGAGTTGTTGAACAGATGTTATTTAAAAAATAAATCTCTGCTTGAATAAGGTTGGGCACTCCAAATATATTTTTTTCTCGACTAGTGCAAATGAGTTTACGATAAATGTTTGTACAGAATTGAATAATCGCTTGAGCATGCAAATTGAATTTCAATTTATAGAAATATATATCTCTTCTTAAATCAAAGCTCCGTCAGACATTAAAGTGTGACCCGTTTCTAGGAACACCATGCAAGGAAACAAATAGGACAGGTCCATGGATAGGACCTCATTTCTCCTGGGTCTCAGATACAATCTAAAATCAAGTCCTCTCTAAAATAATTAAAGGTTTCAAAATATGCTTTAAATTTGGGCATAAGAAATTTAAAAGTTCTCACAAGATCTCTGAGATAAATATAATATTTTGTCAATTTGTAATTATATTTATTATATATTCATTTTTATGTTCACGAGCCTAAGCTAAGTAACTCTTGGATATAACCTGCCTTCATTAAACTATTATTTGTGAACTATCATTAATTCAAAATATCAGGGGTCCTTTTTTCCTTTTAATATTGATGTCCTTGGACATGCCAATGCACAGCATTCATTTAATTATAGAAATACAAAAATGTAGGTGTAAGTATTTATCAAAACCTCCATCATATATTTTATTAGAAAGCTTTACAATTCTTCCATACTTTAAGCCAAAATAATATACAAATATTACGTCTGCAAGATATTTTTTATTTTCTGTTTCCTTTAAATCTTTTCACTTATAAAATACTTACGCTTTCGGATAAAATTCAAGAGTTTTAATACATTTTTTAGTTCCATATCGATTATCCCAACTGGAAAGAAACCCTATGAATCATTCTGGATGGTTCACCACTCTATATTTAAAGTTTACTTAAGAGCTAAAATCTTCTTCATCGAATCAATTGAGGTACAGAAAATGTCATAAGTTTTTTTTAAATTGAGCTCTTCCCAGCTTTGGACTCTTTGGAGTGCAAATTTATTACCTTTATGGTAGAGACACATTCCTAATCAATTGGCTACTATAAAAGTATCTAAAAACATTTCTTATATTAAACAATTCATACTTTTAAATGTATAGGTTTATTCAATCTAATGAAATTAAGTAAAAAAATAATGAAGAAAAAAATCTACCTTTACAAGATATAAGGCGGTGACAGAACCGACAAAACTACTAACTAGACTGATGACGATTGATATTTTTGTAATTCAAAACCAACTCATTGTTAAAATAAGCATCTACATAATTATAGTAATTTACAACAAAAAATTATTTGAAGCTTTCTCTGAAAAAAAAAATCATAATATTTTATGATTCAATTATGTTAAAGAATATTATTAGTATTCAATAATATTATTCAATAATCGTCTATTAGCTTTCATCATAAATTTATGTAGTTATTTTAAAAAGCCCCGGGTTTTTTAATCAAAGCTTCTCTCACAACATGGTATCTAGAGGCCTGCATGTGATAAATGAAGTAAAGAAAGCTATGTCAAGTTCTTCATTCTCAAGTGGAGTTCAATGTAGATACACTGTACTTATCTATGCAATATATAAACAAAGATTCTGGGGGTTTCGAAGATCCACTGGGCCGATGTCAAACATTAAAACTGTGATGATATAACAATTTAATTTTAGATTAATCAAAATAACAACTCTAAGCCAATGATCTTAAATAAAAAAGTGGCTTGTTTGATAATAAAAAATATTGTGTAGAATAATAATTTAGAATGTGATGCTCACAAGGGGACCTTTCATACCTATATTAAGACACATTTTAGAAAGGTGTGTCAGTTAAATCAGGTCAATTGAGCTCTACTTTCAAAGCTGTAGGACTTCGGAAAGGGGGTTGATCAACCTCTATTGCGTTCACAAGGGTGAATTAGACCCTTCTTGAGTCTTTATTTCAAAAACCTGTGAATCGTCATTATTTATAATATATTATATATATATATATATATATATATATATATATATATATATATATATATATATATATATATATATATATATATATATATATATATATATATATATATATATATATTAGGTCGATCTCTAGGAGACATGATAAAATTGAAAATCTCAAAATAAAAAAGGGTTTTGTAGAATAAACTATGATTTTCATGAATTTTGTAAGCTTGGTTAGTTCCATATGAAATATTAGTAAATATAGTTGAAAACATTTTAGTCGAAACGCAAGCCCTGAATATAAGGTGAATAAAGCTGCTTCAGAGCAATATTCATCACTTGCAATCTAGTTTATCCCCAAGGTGTAGACTGGAGTTAAAAATATATCAACGATTGTTTTGAACAATAAAAAGCTTCTAAAGGATAATAAAATAATAAAGAACCTCTTACAAATAATCCCCTCCATCTCATTTAAATTAAGCGCCGCTTTTATAGCGTTTTATGTAAGCTTATTTGGATTGTATTCTTTTGTGGTACTATTGTTGTTTTGGGTTGTATTTTAAACTAGTATGTTTGAATAACAATAATTTTTAAAATACCCATTTCATCCCAATGATGAAAAAATACATTGATGTTGATTTGGCAAATATCATCTTTTACGCAAACATCTACTGTATTAATTAAGCCGGTTGTTTCAGTTCTACGGATTAAGAACTTTCTCTGCATTTTCCAGTAAATCATAAGGGAATTCGAGGAAAAGAAGAATTGCCTTCTGACAACATTCAACCATAGAGATATAAAGATATAGAAAGCTGATTCCCTTCAATAGCAGAGAAACAGCGTCGTTCAGCTGTATTTTGTGTGTCCAATATAAACACAGTAATTTGTACTACGTCATCGTTAGCGATCATAGAGATATATATATCTCTATGATCAGCGTACGATGACGTAATATAAATTACTTTGTTTATATTGGACACAAAAATACAGATGAAGGGAATAAGCTCTCTATATCTTTTTATCTCTATGCATTCAACGAGACCTTGAGCGACTTATTTGTAGATTGCATAAGGCTGGCTTCTCTGATATAGACTATTATTAAACAGAATGAAAAAGAATTGACTGTCTAAACAAAAAATAATTTATACTGGAAGTTTTCTCTCATGGAGGAACGTGAAAATGAGGGAGTCCTGCGGATTAGGATGTTTGGACAAACGATAACGAATGTTACATATCCTTAATATTATTTTACTTCTCTTTTTATGGTGTGTCCGTCAAGATTGACCGTAGTGTTATTTAAAGCCGCTTTTATATAGAGTAGATTGTTTCAAGTGTTTAAGTCGGTTCTTTTTCTGCTCGATATTTCAAGAAATATACTTATATTACACCCACCATTATTTATTGTTAACTCCTTTTTCACTCGTATATTACATCATTGTAATTGAATATTTTTAGAAGAATATCGTGAAATAAATAAAAAATAAAAAATATATGTATATACTTATAGATCTAATTCCAAGTTCAATAGTTTGGAAATGCTCCTCCATATATATTAAATGCCTGACATAAATATTATTTATACATCCTTCTTTGAAGGATTGATAAATGAGACTTCAATCTTGAGTTATTTATAATGCTTACTCAGTTAAAAAACTATATATACATTCCTATTTTGTTCATATTTCAATTTGTCATTCGTTCTTTCAACTATTTCAAATTTGTTCTTTCATCTGTATATAGAGATGTGATCTCTACATATATTTAAGATAAAACTTTCTTAAATATAAATTTTCCCCAATTGGGGGAGAATTAAGAAAGAAAAAACATAGGAAAGTATACAAGGTAACTCGCCAGATGGATCACTAGTAGGTTTTTTAAATAATACATGATATAATATGTAATAAATGTATCTACAATTTTAATTTATGTATATTAGTATTATAAATATATTATATATATATATATATTAATATATAATAAATAATATATATATAATATATATATATTGCAATTAGTTTTCATTATATATCCATTTTATTTTCATCTATCTTATAAGCAAGCTTAGGACAAACCTACCTTCATTAAAGTATTATTTCGTCTTCTCCCTTTGATTTTTATTAATTTACAATTTTGGGAGATTTTATTATTATTGATGTAACTAAACAATCCAATGGGCAGCACTTCGTTTACCTATCGAAATAAAAAAAATGTTAGGCGTAAGTATTTTATCAAAAACGACATCATATATTTTATTACAAATATATTTTATTAAAAAATAATATTTATTTTGGTAATTCTTTCACGTTTTACGGATTTAAGAGTTGTACTCTCTTACCTTGTGCATAGAGAGCGTTTGTGAAAGTTTGAACGAAATTGAATAATGGGAAGTGTCTACTCAACGGACCCAAAAGTTAGCAGATTATCTTGTAATTTTTTCTCCATTCAATCGCTCACATGTCCTTAACATAAATGCTATTTTTAAATTATTGGTACAAAATGTAGGTTTGAACCCAAGAATTCGAAATTAGGTTATGTTTTTTAAATACGTACAAACATAAACGAGAAATCAAAATTTCTATAAAATAACTATTCGACACTTTTAAATCATATTTATTTTTGTACAAATATTTTAAAAAAAACATATTCAAAATCCTTGAAGTCCTACCTACATTTTGCACCAAAATATTTTAAAAAAGAATTATAATGAGGACATTAGAGGCAATAGAATGGGCTAAAAATACTAATATTTTTTGAGTCCGTTGAAGAAAAACACTTATAGTTATCTATTTCGTTCAAAACTTTCACAAGATG
>CP045890.1:5338919-5355258 GCA_013387185.1 Caligus rogercresseyi | reverse complement strand
ATTGCATTGTTCATCATGTTATAACATCCGTCGTAGTTGGTAGAGGACGACATGAAAAGTTGGTGGACTCCAGGCTTGCACTAATACAGTGTCGGCAATTATGTTTGGACCGGGGCCATTTTTTTTTAGACAATGGCATCGCGGGGCCATAGCTTTTTTATTTATTTATTATTATATTGTAATAGAGAGATTTTTTTAAATCAAATTATGTCATCTCGCGGCCAGACAAAATAGATGACGGCCAAAATTGGCCCGCGGGCCACTATTTGCCGACCCCTGCACTAATGTCTTCGCATGTAAGAATACTACATAGTAATGATAATTATAAATATCATCAAGAATAATTATTGCAAGCGATTAATATCGAGACTGCTGCCTTGTTCTGTAATACTCGAGACAACTAAACAACAACACACAAAAAACGTAGCTAATTACTCACGAAGTATGTTTGAATATTATAATCATAGGAGAAATTATGAAGACCATTAAGTAAAGAGAGAGTATATTATTACATAATATGATTGATTATAGTTAATTAGGAGGAGACGGAGGAGGAGAGGAAGAAGGAGTGTTTTGATGAATAGTGCAAGACATGATTATGCTTATGCAAATACATACATATAACGGATAGAAATCACTCTCCACAGAGGAATTATAATATGTATCTGTGTACTGCTCCCATGTGGGCTCCCGTCATAGAGATATAAATATAGAGAGATGATTCCCTTCATAGCAGAGAACATCGTTCAGCTGTATTCTGTGTGCCCACTATAAACAAAGTAATTTATACTACGTCATCGTAAGCTGATCATAGAGATATAATCTATCTCTATGATCAGCTTACGATGACGTAGACCAAATTACTTTGTTTATTTTGAACACACAGAAACAACAGAACGCTGTTTTCTGCAATTGAGAATCAGCTCTCTATATCTTTATATCTCTATGGCTCCCGTGTGTATAAATCCATCCAGCTAACGAATAACTGGAATTTCAACTGAAAAGTCCACTTGGTAAACGCAAGGGGTAAATGACTGACTGAAGATGTATTTCATTAAATGGGAACTATTTACAGTCTCTTTGAGAAAAGAGAAAGAAACGTCTATCGCCCCATCTGGCGACGTATTTATATCATAAAAGGATGGAAATAGAGTATCAGAAAGGAATAACAGATAGAGCAGAGAGACGGAGATCTCTCCGCTACACAACTACCAACTTGAATTCATCAGCAATTTAGGAGATAAATGACTGCCACGTATGAAACATAATCTATATATATACAAGGGAATACAATACATATTGTCCAAGTTTTATTTAATTGACATTGTTTTTTGTATTCGTTCCTTCTCTTCTTTCTTTCATCAGTTGATGCCTCTTCCCTCCTCTTATTGTGCATCCATCAGGGCGGAGTGGGATGCATTATCCATCGGGACAATTTAGCCCTAGCCGGCCTTATAGCGATCCCAATAGGTACACAATGTATACTGTAATATTTTGTGGCATTTAATATGTTCTATACATATAGATTGTAAGTTCGTTTATCTATTTACTTTGGTCTTTAAGTGTAATTTTTTTTCTTGGCAACTGGCGTTTCTTTAGTTCATTCCAATATATATTGTTCTGAGCAGATCTTACGTCTCTGGGAGTCTAGAAGGAGGGCTTGATCGTTTCAGATAGATAACCCACTATTGACTAGACCAGTGGTTCTCAAACTTTCAATACTGAGTACCACCTGAGAAACTATTCAGCTGTCCAAGTACCACCATGATGACCGATTTTAAAATATAGCCATATATGCCTTCTCAATTAGATTTTAACACACAGGAGACACGTTTATTCCTTTTTGTGGTAATTTATTATACCCGAATTGTTACCTTACTGAATCAGACATTCACAACAACTCTCACATAGAAATATATATATATTTTTTTTTACTCTCACATAGAAATATACACACTTAAAAGTTGTATCATGCTACTAAGCATGTTGCTAAATATGAATAACTTGCACAAGTTACCTAATGAGAGGAGTGCGCCTGTCTCTCTGCGCACAGTCCTTTGATGTCTGGCTCTATAGAGCACAGTTTCAGTCTTAGGTCTGGCTCAGCATCCAACCTTGACCTGTATTTGGTCTTTATGGCAGCCAGTGAAGAAAAACCTTTCTCACATAGATAGGTCGTTGCGAAAGGCAGGAGAGCGCGCACGGCCTTGTCCGACAGCACGGGGTATTCCCCGTGTTGCTGTATCCAAAAGTCCAGCAGCGACTGTTTTTTGAAATTACATTTCAGAGTTCCATCACAAGACAGTTCAATTAAACTCTCCTGCTCAGCAGCAGTTAAGTCCGTGGGCATGTCAGAGGTTTCGATGTTGAAAGGGTTTCTCATCCAGTTCTTTTCTTTGGGTGTCACAGGGAAATATTCCCTGAGTTGCTGCCTGAGGGAGACGAGGTGCGCAATGATGTTCTCTCTGACGCGGTCATCAAGTTGCAATTCGTTGTCAGACAAAAAACTGTCCAAAGAAGGAAAAGCTGACACATCACCTGCTTTTGCTTTGATTTCGAACAGTTCCATCTTTTTCAGCGCTGCGCTGATTTTATCCTGCACGTCAAAAACGTTGACAGAGAGTCCCTGTAATCCCAAATTTAAGTCGTTCAAACGTGAGAATATATCGGACAAATACGCAAGCTCACTGAGCCATACAGTGTCTTCAAAAAGGTGTGACAAAGGAAAGTTCTTGTCCTGTAAAAACACCAGGACCTCTCTGTGCAACTCGAACAGTCTTGAGAGCACTTTGCCTCTCGATAACCACCTTACTTCAGTATGAAGAAGGAGCTGGACGTGCTTGCTGCCCATTTCATCACACAGTACATGAAACAGACGGGAGTTCATCGGTCGGGCCTTAATAAAGTTCACAGTTTTTACCGCAGAGTCAAGAACAGACTTCAACTCATCAGGCATCTTCTTTACAGCAAGCGCCTCTCGATGGATGCTGCAGTGTGTCCATGTCATCCCAGGTGCCACCTCGCGAATCCGGGCTGCTACTCCACTGTGGCGTCCACACATTGCCCTGGCTCCGTCTGTGCAGACACCGATACACTTTTTCCAATCAATCCCATGTTCTTGGATAAACGTGTTCAGTAGCTGAAATATGTGCTCAGCTGTAGTCCTGGTCTCAAGGGGCTGACAGCACAGGAAATCCTCATGAGCTGCACCTTTGTATTCATACCTCACATATACCATCAAATTCGCCAAATCTGCGACATCTGTCGTCTCGTCCAGTTGCAGGGAATACAATCGACTATTTTTAATTCGTTGAATTAGTGTCTTCAGAACGTCGTCTGACATAGACCGTATTCTCCGGGAAACAGTGTCTTTGGAATGTGGCACCAAGTCCAACTTTTTTGCTGCCTTCTCCCCACACATGATGCGTGTTATTTTTTTAGCAAGCGGTAGACATAACTTCGAGCAGATGGTGTGTGGCTCACCTGACCTAGCTACGAGCAGGCTAGCTTCGTAGGACGCTTCCCGTGCGTCGGCTGAGGGTGCAGTACAGCAACGAACTGCGGACTTTGACAGCTTCAGCTCGTCACGTTTTCTTCGAAAATAGTCCACCGGCTTGTCTTTTAAATTTGGGTGTTTTGTATGTAGGTGCCGTTTGAGATGGGCTGGTTTCATACTGTCGTTGCACAGCACTTCACAACACACAACGCATTGCGGCTTCTGGTCTCCCTCTTCCCCGCTCCAAAAGAACCCGAACTCTAGATATTTTGGGTCATATCTTCTTGCAGCTTTGCGGCGTTTTCTGTTCGAAGAAGCCGCAGGCATTTCAGGGTCAGCGTTGCATCTTTTGTTAGCACTAGAAGTGCTCGGTGGTTCTGCTTCCTCCACATTGCTTGAACCATTATCGTCAGACTCTTTTATTTTCTCCTCCGACCTTTTCCCTCCACTTAGCCACGCTTTTAAACTCATTTCCAGGTTATAACATTACATTTATTTAGCCTTTGCATTCACGTGTATGTCCCTGCTCGCACCAACAGTTGAAGTGATGATCCTATGCTAGTGATCCCATGATTCTGTGCAGCAGCCTGTACGTGCCTACGTAAGCAGAGTACGTTTGCAACAAATATTTTTTTGAAAGACAGAATTTTAATTATATCAAGCTACATATTTCGTTTGAAACATTGTATTTATAATGCATTGTATTTTTCTGTTTTTTTAAAGTGAAAATGTGGAAAATGAAAACATCCCCGCATACCACCAGAGAGTGCTCGCGTACCACCAGAGGGTGCTCGCGTACCACTGGTGGTACGCGTACCACCGTTTGCGCACCACTAGACTAGACGATATTTGTTGTAATATTATTTCCTATCAACGTGCAGTCTGTAAATAATAACATAATATATAAACATATAATAACGTGACGTCACAGATAGCGAAAGATTGTTCACGCAACCTCTCCAGTATGGCTGTCTTAACTCACAAAAAGGAACCCGAACGTAGACTCTTCGAGTAGTTGACGTCGTGCTTGGCCTAGCATGAAACCAGGACGATTCCTATCGCGGCTCGCTGCTGGCACAGTCCCGAAATCCGTGACGATAGATCTAAGATTCAAGAGCCAAGTCCAACAGACGTATTAGGTATCTTCGTTAGAAGAGAGATATACACTGATTCCTTCGTACACAGGTGCACAAGAGTGAGATAGAGAGAGAGAGAGAGAGAAGAGAGAAGCAAATATACAAGGAAAGAGCGGTAGCACTGAGAGCGCACGCGTACAGTATAAACACGAAGAACAAAGCTAGCTTGTCAGAACATATATATACACACGTAATTTGTAGTTCGTCGGGCCTCATACATTTTTTTTTTTTTGCCTAATGGGTTCGATATAATTGCATCTGACAGGATATAATAAGCATATAGCATTATAATTAGTCTATCGAACTTAGGATCTTATCAATGAGTTAGACCAAAAATGACCATCCCCTCTCGGGATTCGAACCTGCGCCCCCAACAATTTTTTAACATTCGGGGGGGGGGGAAGGGGAGTGAATTAAAACAAAACAATAACTAAACAAAAGGGAGTTTTAAACAAAAAAACAACAACTAAATAACAGAACAATAAAAATGGAACTTAAAATTCCAATTCTTTTAAAAACAGTATTAAGATTACAAACTAATATCATAAGAAATTATTTTACGATTAGATACAAACTATTTGAGTTTATTAAAAGTATATAATCATTAAAATGTAAAATTACTTTAGGTAAATTGTTCCGTCAACAACTTTACAATACAGGTTGAAAATTGGAATGATAGTTTGTTTGTTTAGGTTCCCGGAAGATCTTTGACCATATATAGTATTTTGGACTTTAGTTATTATTGCATTGATCTTCATTGCATCTTTTCCATCGTAGTAAGCCAGAAATTCTTCTTTGGTGATCGTCGTTTTGTATTTAAGAGAGAGGCTTTGAACTATTTCTCGATACACATCCTCCAACGTTGCAGTCCCAAAAGAGATGGTCTGTTGTTTCGTTTGCTTCCATGCAAAAGTAGCAAAGAGCTTTATGGCCTTCAAAAAATTTGCCTCTTACTTCTAAAGTGCCCGACAATAGCCTATATTTAAACCACTTTTCTGATGTGGTCAGATATTATTTTTATCTTGTTTGATGCTTCCTTTGGCGTCCTTTTTTATTTTTCTTCTTTGAAGATTCCGATGAAAGATTTTTCGGTGCTTTTTGTAGTGTCCTTGATATTTCTTTTGTTGAAGCTATGCATGCACATTTCATTTTAAAAGGGATCAGTGGTCTTTGAATTAATCTAATTTCTCTTAATTTTTCTTTGAATGCTAGCCCAGCTATTCTATTAATTAGTGAGTTTGAAAGTGGAAGGTCTGCAGCAATGTCTGCTGATAGAGAACGTATCTCCAGGAAGCAGAATCGATCCTTAATTGGGATTGCCCAACCGAGTGATTTTTCGAATTTTTTGACGACATCTTTGCATTTTTCGCATATCATTCGCATTCGATTGGAGTAAAGACTCAAAACGGCTAAGGTTTAGAAAAACTAGCATGAGGGTTTCCAATATGCTTTGATTTTTGGTCTTCAAGAAGTTTTCAAATTCAATGGACCATGGTTCATTTACCTCCCAGATTTTCCTCACC
The DNA here is from genome assembly GCA_013387185.1 of Caligus rogercresseyi. NCBI lineage: Eukaryota > Metazoa > Arthropoda > Copepoda > Siphonostomatoida > Caligidae > Caligus > Caligus rogercresseyi. The sequence continues at coordinate 5,349,103 of CP045890.1, read as the reverse complement.
CAGAATAGATTTAGCACCTTCCACATTAATGGCACACTGATTATGGCTAGGCCCCTGTTTTAATATGCCCATATTTCCTATCGTCTGAGATATTTCGCTTCTTATTGAAACCAAAAAAATTATTTTCCATCGAAACAACTTGAAGGGATGTATCTTCATTGTAGGGAGTCAGTCGAAGGAGATGTATAACATGTGGTATAACATAGGTATTCCATGCTATTTTTTTATCCCACATATTTAAATTAAGTTTCATAAAATGGATACGTATTGACTTATTTTTGTGACGATAGTTTCTTTATTTTTCTTTACTCCTTGAGCTCCTACCCAAGTGCCTAGCAGTTTAATGTTTTCAGATACCTGAAAGTTGGCCATCCTTTACTGATTAGGTTTCCGTAAACACTAATAACTTCGGTTTTTTCTGAGCTTTTTTTTAGTCCAGTGTCCACATACAGTTCTTTAAGTAGAGTGGTGATTCTTTTGATGGATTTTTTTTGTAGTCAGAGGACTCCCTGCAAGTAGTAGAGTTATATCATCTGCGTAACAAAGACTTTTTTACTTTTAAAACTAAGAGAGTGACCAACGATTTGTTTATCATTTTGGATATCACAAAGAAATTTGTCTATTGCTATATTAAAAAATCATAGCGGACACGGGATCTCCCTGTTTCACTCCTCTTTTAGGTTCAAAATAGGTCCTTTTGGTTCCGTAGCCAAAAATTGTTTTGGAGCCCGTCAAGATTACTCCAACCATCCTAATGATGAAGTCTCCAAAACCTTTACGATACATGGAACGAATTATGTGTCCGTGAGATATACTGTCGAAGGCTTTTGCAAATATATTGCCATCACTGAGGCATCACACCTTGACTCCAGGATGGTGTGAATCGTAAAGGGTTATGTTGTCCATAAGTTTATTTTTTATAAAACCATGTTGAGATGGGTTTAAAAATTGTGAAGTTATTTTGGAAGTCTATTAACTAAAACGTAGGAGAAAATCTTATAAATGCTATTCTGTAACGTAAGGGGTCGATAATTATTAAGCAATCCATGATTTTTATTAGGCTGTGGAATCAAAACCATTCGACCCTCCGACGCGAAACTCGGGAAGGCTCCAACAGACATTACTTTTTCGTAAAAGGCTAAAAGGATTGGTGATAAAATTTTGACGTATTTTTGTAAAACTCAAAAGTAAAACCGGATGGTCTTGTTGTTTGGCACTTTTTAAATAGCGTACTCAATCTCTAAAGTGGTAAAATGTTTTTCTTTTACATTTTATCCTTTTCCGATATATTAAAATCATCTGAAGGATGGTATCGCAATTCTTCGCAAAATGATGCGTTTTCTAGTTCACATCTCTCACATTTCTTCTCTTCCACGCAATCATGACATACATAAATGCTTGAGTAGAACTTAGAGCAAATAAGTTTCGGATCTTTGGAATTTTGGCCATTTTCATCAATGAGATTCATGTTTTTTGATTTATTTTTCATCCTGACTTGTTGAGCAGCACATTGGAGTCTTGAATAGGATAAGTCTTTAATTTGGTCAATCTTCAGTTGGATTCGGAATTTGAGATCCTCTTCACAGTAAGTTTGTTTTTATTTCATCAGTTGATGAGCAATTCGAAATCTTATGATTTCATTGAGGTGAACGTGTTTCGTTTGAACTAAAGTTTGTCCTCTCATTCTAATAATAGTTTTATCCTTTTCATCATTGATCGAATTATAGAGAAAACATAATTGCCTATTTGTAATTTATTTGATTTCAATAATATCTTTGATAGATTTGTTCACTTCTTGATCTTCCATGACTTTGGAATTTAAATCCAATTATTCTTGTATCGCATTTCTGTAAGTTGTGCATTTATCTTAAATTGAATAGCCTTATGGTCTGATAATTTGGCGTCAATAACATCGTACGAAGAGATTGCTTTTTCACCAAATCCTTTTACGAGGAACATATCAATTCTTATCAGTGGAAAAGAAGGTATGATCAAAATTATTCATTGATTCTCCTACATCTTTGAATCCGAACGATGATATTATTTGACGAAATATTTTTTAGAGTTGGGATGTGTGTCAGTTGATTTACATGTAGTGTCTCTTGAAAGTTGTAGCTTGATATTGAAGTCTCCGCCAATATTTGTAGGAGATGTTAGCGACTATAGTATAAAGTTTTTTAGCATATAAATCTCGATCGTCGTTATTTGGTCCACATATTCTATAACATCAAACGTAAGGCCTGAATTACTGCATTGAGCTTTGATTAAGTTACCTCTTGACAACTAAACTGGACTGTAGGATTGAGATTTTTTTAAATCAAAAGAGTTACTCCCCGTTGGGGTTGGTGTTGGTGCCATTGAAAGATGAGACAGAACAGTATTCTGATGAAATGGAGAAGTGGTTTTCCATGTTACATCGCGTATCACAAAGTATTACGATGCCTGGTGATCCAATATATTGGACAAATCTTGCTAGATTATATTTTTTTTGAGGTTCTGCAAAGAGTTCACATTTAAGGATAACATATAGAGACTATTCTTTTTTATGATGTTAGATGATGACTTTCCAGTTTTTTTGTGACGTATGTTAACAAAGTCTTGTTATTATACACTCCCACAAAAAAATCAAATAATTAAGTATTTAAAGGACTCAGACCCTTAAAAATATAAAATAAAAGTATCCTTAACCTTCTCCGTCCAAGTACGTACACTCGGATGGCCGGAACGGAGGGGGAGATCTCTCCCCCAACTTTCGCGTCAATAACTGCGAAACCCCCATCAAATGGATCGTCTTTGACGGTGAATAATCCTACTCGGAAGAAAAAGGGATCTTTTGACCCCTCTCTCCTTCAGCCCGAAGTCCTGTGGCATGGTCTCTCTTTAAACTCCAGATCAAAGATCTTGATGGCAACCCCCCGGAAGAGGACGTCTTTCTTGACTACGATGTCGTCGAAGTGGCTATCAACAGCTCGGTATCCCTGCGTATAATTTATCCCACATCAGTGCGGGAATGGGCCCAGGTCGGGCCATCATAGGAACCAAGAATCCGGTAAATATAATTCATAACTTCTCCAGCCTCTCACTCCCAATCAACTATGAACAAATTACTACCGTTCTCAAGTTCGAAATAGATGTTCTTGGATTAAAACCTTTGATAGAGAAACTTACTTCCCAAACATTTAAAATTCAAGCCCTCCGGTATATCTCCAAAGCCACCGAGGAAGAACTTCTCTCCTACATAAAACCTTTTGTGGAAAAGGTCTCTAGAATTGGAAATATAAGGTCCGAAAAACATGAGAAAAGTCCTATGGGTCACCCTGCAATGAAAGACATAGCAAAAAGCATCAGATCCGGCTCACTTCAACTTGAAGCTGTGGGAGACTCTGACTTAGTGCCTCAATAAAGTTACCCATAAAGGGATCAATAATCAAACTTAATTTCAATCGGGCGCGTAAACAATGTAGCAATTGTTTTAGGTCCGGCCACTCCATTTCAAAATGTGAGAAAGCCAAAGTCTCTATTAAGGAGTACAAAGATTATTTAAAGAAAAAAAATAAAAATATAGCCATTCCCAAATCCACTAATGAAACTTCTCCCACATTGGAGTGTGTCCCCACCAGTGACAATCCCACAAGAAATGTCTATTACCAACGAAGCCTCCAACACAATACCGAGCAATCTTCCTCCCCAAAGGAATACAAAAGACCGAGACTCAACAACTCGGAAGAAGATCAAACGAAAATACCTGAATCCACCAGCCCAATGAAGCTCCGGACGACATACCAGCCTTGGTACAGAGAGAGGACTCCCTAGAATTGACTAATAAGGTCCAGAATTCTGATGACAGCAAACCTCCCGAAAAAGAAGAGGCAATAGGGGCTGAAGCTCTTATGGCTAATCAATCAAAAAAGGATGTGACCTTGGTTCAGACCGAGGATGATGAACACTGCAATAGGTCGTCTCCATCTCTCCCAATAATCAATGTAGTCCCTAGTGACCACCCTCTGTCCCCGGGTGAAGATAATGGTACTCAGCACTCGGCCTTTGACACCTTGATGGCTAGTCGTGGCAGTTCCCCTTCAAGTGTCCGAAGAGGAAAACCGTCTAAAAATAAAAATTAAAAAAGAAGAGATTCAACTTCCAAAAAATATGATAAGAACTTAAAAATACGCTCCCTAAATCGCCAAACTCATTACTCATGTCTTCATTTGTAATATATAACATAAACTCAATCGCTGCAAAGATAAGGACAAGAAAAGTTTTCAATTATATTAGCACAGTCTCCCCTATTGAGCTGGCTTGTCCCTTCCCAGATGTTGTTGCCCTAATAGACACAAGACCGGATGACATCTCCTACGCAGAGAAGATTGCTCCAATTCTCATTCTTCATCGCAAAAGTGGTAAAATTGACGTACCACCCTTCCAGGGGAGTTATTGTTCTGGTAAAAAAAATCCCTTAAACCGACCTTAGTTGCGTCCGATCCAGAAGGAAACTACGTTATTTTAGAGCTGTTCTTTTTGGAAAAAAACATCAACTTTATACGCGCTGTATGGAGGTAATTTCGAATCAAATCATTGGTTCTCCAATATTATAAAAAAACATCCTCCCTCTAAAAATAATGAAATCATCATTGCTGGGGACCTAAACATAACCAGAGATCCAACCAGGGATGCATGCGGTTACAAAGAATCCAATAATATAGTGAATGCGAGGGATCTGGAGAGCGTTATTGTTCGAATGAATCTGAGTGACATGGGAATAACGGCCGATGGCAAGCCACCCAAAATGACCTTTCACAGGAGAGAATAAGGCCAAGAAAAATATAGCAGGAAGGCTTGACTATGTACTCTCCTCCCAAGGTATTGCAAAGTCTGTTAAAGAGTTCAAGACACTACCTTGTTATATCTCTGACCATCATCCTATTTTTATTACATTCTTTCGTCCACAAGACCGCACATATCCCATTGGAAACTTAACGTTTCCCTGCTTGAATCAGGAGAATGCCGGACTGAAATATCAAATATGATAACAGCTCTTAAAGCCGATATGAACGATGAAAATATAACACCATGGGATACACTTAAAAAAATTGAGTCATGCGCGAAAAAGATATTATAAACAAAGATTTCGAAAAAGGCTTCGATAACCTGTCGCACAAGTTCATTTTGGAACAACTATATGGATATGGCTTCTCGGATGGCTTTGTGAGCATGGTGTCAGCAATATTACGGACTTCTTTCTCAGAGTTGGGCCTTCCTGGTAGACAAAGAGCTATTTATATTTGCAAAGGTGCAAGACAGGGTGATTTGCTGTCACCTTCTCTCTTCATTCTCGCGGTGAACGGGCTGCTGGAAAGACTATCTGAAGATAGATCTGTAAGAGGATTAAATATAGGAGATAAAAATTTCAAAAGCATCATGTACGCAGATGATCTTACCCTTTTGCTTTCCGGGACGTCCACAACTCTGAAGGAATCCATCAGAGGAGCTTGGGAAGTCCTCAAAGAATTGGAACTGTCTTCTGGTCTCGCAATCAATATTAATAAAACTCAGTTCTTGACAAACTGTGAGGATATAGCTGAGACAGATTATGGGGATTTCGTCTTTGTAAAAACGACCAGTGTCCTTCGCATCACTGTAGCAAGTTCCACGGACGAAGCAGAAGAGAAAAATAAGAATAAAGTCATTGAGATATTGAAACGAACGATATCATTTTATAAATAACCCCCCTCTCCCGCTACGAAAGACTAATAGCATGGAACATTAATGTCTTCCCCAAAATTTTCCACTTACTGAGATATCTACCTTTCTCGGAAACTTTGTGCATTAAAATTTATGAGCTAAGAGCTTCCCTTGTTTGGGGCAACTCTAAGCCGTATATTTCTAAAATTAGAATGAACTCTTGCATCTCTCAATGGGGCTTGGATCGCTTGAAATTGAGTCAATGTGAAATCTCTGAACTTCTCCTGGTTGCGGAGATTATTGAGCAGTGAAGACTATTGGGCAATTATAATAAAAATAAGTTTTTAAAACTACAGGACATCATTACCTAGAGAGGATTTACATGGGCCCACTGGAACTTCTAAGATCTTTAAAGTCCTGCGGATCTCACTGGAAGAGAATGGCCAAATCCTGGAGCTCTAGCTTGCACAGGGTCCTTCCTCTGCTTAAAGCAAACGAGCCTCTGAACTTAATGGGGCTTTGAGAAGTTCCTCGGAGTTCTTCAAGGAGGGTAACCTCACATTCGTTGGGGAATTCTTTCAAAGAAAAATACAGATAAAAAATTATATACTAAGTTTACGATTACAAAAACTTCGTTCGCTTACCTCTGCAGGAAATATATCTCTTGGGCCACCTATCCCCTTCTACATAGCCCTTACGGCATTGGACAATCGTTCTATTCGAAGGTCTATTGCATGCTCTGGACGTCCCTTCCCTGGCATCGAGAGACGATTGAGGTTACTGCATAATGAGGCAGATTTCCCCCGCTGTGTCCGGAAATTGTTATGAAAAAACCCTTTACGGACTCCCATCAAAAATGGTTCCGATACCGCTTAGCCACGTCTTCTCTATTTATGAGCAAGTCCCATGTGGATCCAAAGAAGGGGGATGTCATTGGTGTGGGGAAGTCGAGGAGACATCTTTCCACATCTTCTATCACTGCCTTAAAGTGGTCCCAGTCATTAAAGCTGTGGAAGAGATAATGTTAGAAGAACTTGGAGTATCATTAACTTCTACTGACTGGCTTGTATCAACATCTCCAACTTACGAGGAGGCTTACAAGATCGAGCATATAATTTCCATTACAAAGGACCCTTTATGCTTCAAGAACGTGCGGAGGTGGACTTCCTATGGGTCTCCAAGACCTCGTCCGAAGAAATCTAGACATTCTGCGCTCCATCCACAGGGAAAATTCCAAAACAAACGGGCCCTCTCTCCTTCAAGTGGACCAAGACAACAAATAATAAGAAAAACCTCCACCTCAAACTGGGGATCTTAATAATTATTTTATCACACCTTTTTTGCCAGTTTCTCTATCTTATCATCGTGTTCATCATGATTAATTTAATGCCATTTTATAAATTCCAGTTGATATGTATGTTTATGCATTTTGTGTATAAAGAAGCCTACTTATGTCCCCATTTGTTATATATCTATATTGATTACATATCTGTGTTTTAGTCGATTTAAGATAAACTATTATATTCTTAGTGAACTTAAATAAATGATTTTAAAATGACTTTCCAGGGGACGACTGGGATAGGGTCCTTTTCGTAACAGATCCGGATCTAGATGTGAAGGGTAAAATATTTTTTTGGAGATAACACTAATCGTTTGGTCGGCTAAACTTGTTTCTAAAGATGTTCTCAATCTGTTTTTCCTCTGTCCTTCGATTTGTCTTTAACAGGTGTGTCAGAATTAATTTCTTTAAATTGAATAATCTCTTTATTACCCGTTTCTTGGTCTAATATCTCTATTCCTGGAGATCTCTTTGAAGACCCATCTGTTTCTCCCCTTGTACATTAGCATAAGGTTTTAGGAGTAAATCCTCTGTTGTAGGTTCCGGATTTAAATGCTTTTTGGATCTGATTGAAGTGTCTTTGATATTTCAGGTAAGAGTGAATGTTTTGTTTTTTATAGTTTCTCTGATCTCCTTCGATATGATGAAGGAGCTATCCTCTTTTTCTTTCTCAGGTTGTATTCCAAGGACGTATCTGAAGATTATCTCGTTTCAAGTGCACAATTATTAGGATCTTCATCGGTTGTTCTTTTTTAATTTCTTATATTTTTTTGTTTTAATACTGTTTCGTATTCTATTATTTGTAGACGTTTGCCATTGCAGTTTGTGCGAGCATGTCCAAATTGCAAAACGGACTCCCGGAAACCTTAAATTACCAGGTGTCCCTTTACAGGTAAGATTTGAGGGATTGTATTTGAGTCTGCATTTGCTTCAACTATAAAATTGGAAGTTCTCCAGACAGACTTATACTTCTTTATTTTTCTTTCAGCCTCTTCTTCTTGGTTAGGTTCCGGGTATGCGTTAAGCACCTCAGCAAAATTATTGATCCATTCTACCACTCTTTCTTGTCTGCTCTCTTGAATATATTAATTGCCTTTATTTCAATATTTTTCTTCCTATCAAAGTGGACATTTTCGATTCCCTTTATTTTCATTTTATTAAAGTGTAATGTTAAAGTATAATATTAAAAGTTTTGTACACTCTTATATTCTTTTTTTTAACTGTCGTTCATATGCATGATCGTCCTTCAACTTTTCACGCAACTTATAACATAATGATTTGTAAGGTGACTTCACATTGTCACTAATCGTTTGTCAAGTTCACGACCTTCACTTTACTGAAAGTAAAGGCTTCAGGTATGCACAACAAAACCATGTTGGATTTTAGTCCAACCAATGTAGGTGACCGTAAACACCAGTGGGAAAGCCATCATTTGTAACCAGGATCATGCTTAGTTTTAGCTCTCATTAATCTAAGTTATTATACATTTATAAAATTTGATCACTAGATGGCAGTAGACGTAAGGGAAATATTCCAGGAAACTCTTGACATCCAAGAACAGGTATGTATGCATTGTATTATAAGCACTGCCATATGCCACATTTTATTTAGGGTGCAGTTGGATTAATCTAAGGATTAAAATGAATGACGAGGAAATATTATGAAGTTTAGATTTAATTTTTCACACTGGGTGGCTAAGCTTTCTAATTGTGTTTTAATACATCAGTGGTGCCTTGATCATCAAATAGCTGCTAAGATGGTGCATGTAGATGACAGAAGTCCTTATTCTTTACTTCAGGGACGTTTTTAGGATTGAGGCAAGCAAAATCAAAGCAAAGCTTCCACTAGTTGCTTTGGATGATGGTGTCCATTATGACATTATGGGCATTTACCCAAAGGCCCTCTCAGCTGCTTCCAAGGGCATCTTCTGACAGCTCGCCGAGCCATGCTTTCTTGTTCTAGAAAGATCTACCTCCAACGCAATTTCTTCCTTTCCAGCCTTACCATTATTCAATTCCATGAACGGTCTGCAACTTCTTCAACCATGAAGTCCCGCAAACATTTCCATCCTCTGACCTTCAAAATGGCATCTTCAGGATCGTGATTGTACCTTCAGTCCACATTTTGGTCCAATCCTCGTGTTAATGCTGAAGGATAATACTCGCTGTGTTGCTTCATCATCTTCGGTCAACCGTGTACCGCAGTGAAGTCTTCAAACCGTTCCCTCCAGTCCCGAAAGTCCGCAAGGTCATTCCTTCAGGGCTCTTGAGGTGAGGCACATCCTTTTCTGGCATTTTGCCGTTGATATCCCGATTGGTGTACAGCATTATTTCCTGAGGTCTGACCTCTAAATGCCTCTATCTCTTCCATTAGTTTTCACGCAAGGCTTCCAATAGAGTCCTCTGCCACTCTTGCGTCGGCATAAGCTTCTCATAAACTCTGATCAACATGAGACAGGAGGTTCTGAAAACTCCATTGAAGGAATTGTCTTGGAAGCGACCCTCACAATATGTCGAAGTGTTGAGTCTAGTTGTGCCACCGACTCTGGGCTTCGAAAACGTCCAAACTTGTAAACAAGGTGAAGCAAGTCTACTTACAAGACGAACAGACCATTAATCAATCTAAGGCTACCAAGTAAAGAAGGAGACGAAGCCAAGTGGTAATGGATCCCATGTGGAAAGATGTCAAGCATGTTTTCGCGATGCATGATAAAGGGAGGGTAAGGCAAGAGACTTGGAGTGTTACTCTGTGGAAAGAAAGGGCATTTAGCATCCAGTGTTTACTGTGGAGACAAAAGAATGGCCCATTCGTATGCGTCGTCCCCCGTGAGATTCAAAGCCCATGAGACCTACGGTGATGTCTCAGTGAGGGGGGGCATGATGGATATGGATGAGACAACTCATCAAGAAGTGAATGAAGAACGTATATGCAATGAGCAGGGTGTATGCTCATGAATGTAGTTGTTTCCTATAAATTCCATGTATGTGCGATGAGCAAGTTTTGTGCTATGAGTGTATATATTTTTCTTGTAGGATTTATTTGTAAAATAGATCAGTTCGGTTTTCTCCTCATTGTGATTAATATATAGTAAATCTTTTATAAATCCCTTGTGTTACATTACTTGTGAATATCTGTGTCAGCCCCGTTAGAACTTATAAGAAGC
>CP045890.1:5250688-5338819 GCA_013387185.1 Caligus rogercresseyi | reverse complement strand
TTTCATGCTAGGCCAAGCAACGACGTCAACACTCGAAGAGTCTACGTTCGGGTTCCTTTTTGTGAGGTAAGACAGCCATACTGGAGAGGTTGCGTGAACAATCTTTCGCTACTGTGACGTCACGTTATTTATTGTTTAATATTATGTTATATTACAGACTGCACGTTGATAGGAAATAAATAATTACAACAAATATCGTCTAGTCTAGTGGTGCGCAAACGGTGGTACGCGTACCACCAGTGGTACGCGAGCACCCTCTGGTGGTACGCGAGCACTCTCTGGTGGTATGCGGGGATGTTTTCATTTTCCACATTTTCACTTTAAAAAACAGAAAAATACAATGCATTATAAATACAATGTTTCAAACGAAATATGTAGCTTGATATAATAAAATTCTGTCTTTCAAAAAAATATTTGTTGCAAACGTACTCTGCTTACGTAGGCACGTACAGGCTGCTGCACAGAATCATGGGATCACTAGCATAGGATCATCACTTCAACTGTTGGTGCGAGCAGGGACATACACGTGAATGCAAAGGCTAAATAAATGTAATGTTATAACCTGGAAATGAGTTTAAAAGCGTGGCTAAGTGGAGGGAAAAGGTCGGAGGAGAAAATAAAAGAGTCTGACGATAATGGTTCAAGCAATGTGGAGGAAGCAGAACCACCGAGCACTTCTAGTGCTAACAAAAGATGCAACGCTGACCCTGAAATGCCTGCGGCTTCTTCGAACAGAAAACGCCGCAAAGCTGCAAGAAGATATGACCCAAAATATCTAGAGTTCGGGTTCTTTTGGAGCGGGGAAGAGGGAGACCAGAAGCCGCAATGCGTTGTGTGTTGTGAAGTGCTGTGCAACGACAGTATGAAACCAGCCCATCTCAAACGGCACCTACATACAAAACACCCAAATTTAAAAGACAAGCCGGTGGACTATTTTCGAAGAAAACGTGACGAGCTGAAGCTGTCAAAGTCCGCAGTTCGTTGCTGTACTGCACCCTCAGCCGACGCACGGGAAGCGTCCTACGAAGCTAGCCTGCTCGTAGCTAGGTCAGGTGAGCCACACACCATCTGCTCGAAGTTATGTCTACCGCTTGCTAAAAAAATAACACGCATCATGTGTGGGGAGAAGGCAGCAAAAAAGTTGGACTTGGTGCCACATTCCAAAGACACTGTTTCCCGGAGAATACGGTCTATGTCAGACGACGTTCTGAAGACACTAATTCAACGAATTAAAAATAGTCGATTGTATTCCCTGCAACTGGACGAGACGACAGATGTCGCAGATTTGGCGAATTTGATGGTATATGTGAGGTATGAATACAAAGGTGCAGCTCATGAGGATTTCCTGTGCTGTCAGCCCCTTGAGACCAGGACTACAGCTGAGCACATATTTCAGCTACTGAACACGTTATCCAAGAACATGGGATTGATTGGAAAAAGTGTATCGGTGTCTGCACAGACGGAGCCAGGGCAATGTGTGGACGCCACAGTGGAGTAGCAGCCCGGATTCGCGAGGTGGCACCTGGGATGACATGGACACACTGCAGCATCCATCGAGAGGCGCTTGCTGTAAAGAAGATGCCTGATGAGTTGAAGTCTGTTCTTGACTCTGCGGTAAAAACTGTGAACTTTATTAAGGCCCGACCGATGAACTCCCGTCTGTTTCATGTACTGTGTGATGAAATGGGCAGCAAGCACGTCCAGCTCCTTCTTCATACTGAAGTAAGGTGGTTATCGAGAGGCAAAGTGCTCTCAAGACTGTTCGAGTTGCACAGAGAGGTCCTGGTGTTTTTACAGGACAAGAACTTTCCTTTGTCACACCTTTTTGAAGACACTGTATGGCTCAGTGAGCTTGCGTATTTGTCCGATATATTCTCACGTTTGAACGACTTAAATTTGGGATTACAGGGACTCTCTGTCAACGTTTTTGACGTGCAGGATAAAATCAGCGCAGCGCTGAAAAAGATGGAACTGTTCGAAATCAAAGCAAGCAAGCAGGTGATGTGTCAGCTTTTCTCTTTGTTGTTGACAGTTTTTTGTCTGACAACGAATTGCAACTTGATGACCGCGTCAGAGAGAACATCATTGCGCACCTCGTCTCCCTCAGGCAGCAACTCAGGGAATATTTCCCTGTGACACCCAAAGAAAAGAACTGGATGAGAAACCCTTTCAACATCGAAACCTCTGACATGCCCACGGACTTAACTGCTGCTGAGCAGGAGAGTTTAATTGAACTGTCTTGTGATGGAACTCTGAAATGTAATTTCAAAAAACAGTCGCTGCTGGACTTTTGGATACAGCAACACGGGGAATACCCCGTGCTGTCGGACAAGGCCGTGCGCGCTCTCCTGCCTTTCGCAACGACCTATCTATGTGAGAAAGGTTTTTCTTCACTGGCTGCCATAAAGACCAAATACAGGTCAAGGTTGGATGCTGAGCCAGACCTAAGACTGAAACTGTGCTCTATAGAGCCAGACATCAAAGGACTGTGCGCAGAGAGACAGGCGCACTCCTCTCATTAGGTAACTTGTGCAAGTTATTCATATTTAGCAACATGCTTAGTAGCATGATACAACTTTTAAGTGTGTATATTTCTATGTGAGAGTAAAAAAAATATATATATATATTTCTATGTGAGAGTTGTTGTGAATGTCTGATTCAGTAAGGTAACAATTCGGGTATAATAAATTACCACAAAAAGGAATAAACGTGTCTCCTGTGTGTTAAAATCTAATTGAGAAGGCATATATGGCTATATTTTAAAATCGGTCATCATGGTGGTACTTGGACAGCTGAATAGTTTCTCAGGTGGTACTCAGTATTGAAAGTTTGAGAACCACTGGTCTAGTCAATAGTGTGGTTATCTATCTGAAACGATCAAGCCCTCCTTCTAGACTCCCAGAGACGTAAAGATCTGCTCAGAACAATATATATTGGAATGAAATAAAGAAACGCCAGTTAGCCAAGAAAAAAAATTACACTTAAAGACCAAAGTAAATAGATAAACGAACTTACAATCTATATGTATAGAACATATTAAATGCCACAAAAATATTACAGTATACATTGTGTACCTATTGGGATCGCTATAAGGCCGGCTAGGGCTAAATTGTCCCGATGGATAAATGCATCCCACTCCGCCCCTGCTGGATGCACAATAAGAGGAGGGAAGAGGCATCAACTGATGAAAGAAAGAAGAGAAGGAACGAATACAAAAACAATGTCAATTAAATAAAACTTGGACAATATGTATTGTATTCCCTTGTATTATATATCAATATAGATTATGTTTCATTACGTGGCAGTCATTTATCTCCTAAATTGCTGATGAATTCAAGTTGGTAGTTGTGTAGCGGAGAGATCTCCGTCTCTCTGCTCTATCTGTTATTCCTTTCTGATACTCTATTTCCATCCTTTTATGATATAAATACGTCGCCAGATGGGGCGATAGACGTTTCTTTCTCTTTTCTCAAAGAGACTGTAAATAGTTCCCATTTAATGAAATACATCTTCAGTCAGTCATTTACCCCTTGCGTTACCAAGTGGACTTTTCAGTTGAAATTCCAGTTATTCGTTAGCTGGATGGATTTATACACACGGGAGCCATAGAGATATAAAGATATAGAGAGCTGATTCCTCAATTGCAGAGAAACAGCGTTCTGTTGTTTCTGTGTGTTCAAAATAAAACAAAGTAATTTGGTCTACGTCATCGTAAGCTGATCATAGAGATAGATTATATCTCTATGATCAGCTTACGATGACGTAGTATAAATTACTTGTTTATAGTGGGCACACAGAATACAGCTGAACGATGTTTCTCTGCTATTGAAGGGAATCATCTCTCTATATCTTTATATCTCTATGACGGGAGCCCACATGGAGCAGATTTACCAGATACATATTATAAATTCCTCTGTGGAGAGTGATTTCTATCCGTTATATGTATGTATTTGCATAAGCATATCATGTCTTGCACTATTCATCAAGAACACTCCTTCTTCCTCTCCTCCTCCGTCTCCTCCTAATTAACTATAATCAATCTCATTATGTAATAATATACTCTCTCTTTACTCCTAATGGTCTTCATAATTTCTCCTATGATTGATTATAATATTCAAACATACTTCGTGAGTAATTAGCTACGTGTTTTTTGTTTGTTGTTGTTTTAGTTGTCTCGAGTATTACAGAACAAGGCAGCAGTCTCGATATTAATCGCTTGCAATAATTATTCTTGATGATATTTATAATTATCATTACTATGTAGTATTCTTACATGCGAAGACATTAGTGCAGGGGTCGGCAAATAGTGGCCCGCGGGCCAATTTTGGCCCGTCATCTATTTTGTCTGGCCGCGAGATGACATTAATTTGATTTAAAAAAATCTCTCTTTATACAATATAATAATAATAAATGTAAAAAAAGCTATGGCCCGCGATGCCATTGTCTAAAAAAAATGGCCCGCGTCCAAACATAATTGCCGACCTGTATTAGGCAAGCCTAGGAGTCCACCAACTTTTCATGTCGTCCTCTACCAACTACGACGGATGTTATAACATGATGAACAATGCAATAAACAAATAAGAGAAGGAAAATTGTGATATAACCCACCATGTTTGGAAACTGGTTGTGTTTGAATGGTCTTTGTAGAATTAAAACTATTACTCCGACGCCCGACCAAATACTAGTGGAGCAGGGGAAGCGCATGTCCTATATAAAACTATATAGTTTTTCACGCAGAATTGAGATTTTAGTACAAATATGGCGATAAGAGTCGTTATGCGTGAAATAGTCGTGTTTTACCAGATTCCTAAGAACTAGAATCAAAAGAACAAAAATAAAGTCTAGATGGGAGATGTGTGATTGGTCTTCCGATCAGTTCTCTTGTTTTAAGGAGTCTTTTAGACATTGCATCTTGCATGTACGATATATTAAGATATAAACCAAATGTTACTCAAATGAATATAGAGAACGGGGATCATAAATCAAATTAAATTTGTAGGAATGGATGCAAAAAAAGAGAGGAACCGTTAAATATTAGTGTTGAGACACGGTCTCAGACCGATTTTGATTTTCGGTCCGGCCTGAAGTAATATTTTCTAGACCGAAATTTGGTCTAGACCGTCGGTCTTAGACCGTAGACCGAATTATATTCGGTCCAGACCGTATGTAATAATTAAATCGGTCCAGACCGTAGACCGAAATTATAAGCATTTACAATAGCATTATTATCTGACGACGTTTTGTTGATTTTCATTAGTACATGTTCCGTTTATTATTTCAAATCAATGTACATGTGTGTATATATTAACATATATGTCTTCGAAATAAAAGAAACAGTACTAATTAGTAAATACTACTTAAATATGTTTTCAAAGAAGAAGTGTAGTAGCATTGTATTATAAACCTATAAACCAACAACCCATACTTATAATTCAATATATGTATGTATTTTCTATAACTTTGTTAATCTTACCAAGGAAGAAAACCTTCTTTTGTTGCAGGACAATAACCTCCGAATTAGAAACCAAATTCCACCGAATATAAATATCTATGGAACCAAATAGCCGACATAGTATATCCGTTTAGCCATCACAGATTCATCGATCTGAACGACCAAACCTTTAATTTATTAGGTATATTTGTCCTCGAGCGAATATTCCTAACCTCGGAGTACCAGTTGTTAGTTCAGACAAGTCAATCATGTTGTGCACCGTAATTACGGGAATTTTCATTGCTCAGACCATGCTAATCGTATGAGTACGGGAGAACGGTTCTCTTGATTACATGTGAAGATATAATAATATTAATTTTTTACACATACATTGACAATAAAAAAGCGGAACGTATACTTATGAAAACACAACAAAACTCATTTAACCTAAAATTTACAGACCGAAATATAAAATTGGACCGATACAGACCGAAGTACAAATCAGACCGATACATATCGGTCCAAATGTGAGACCGGTCAATAGACCGATCTTAATTTGTATTTTTTTATTTTAGACGGTCTAGTACTTTTGGACCGAAACTCAACACTAGTAAATATACTCTGGAAATCCAGCCTATCCACCAGCCTCTTCCTCCGCCTCTCAACCACTCTGCTTTTCAATATAATTAGACAGTAATCATAATTTATGAGTGGGAGTTGAATTTACAAAGGGGAAATTGCAATGAACTATGCCTCTTTTCCAGGTTTTGCCATTTATTAATTAGTGCATTTGGGTGAATTTAGTACATACAGCAGACGCGGAATCACTATACATAAATAATAAATGAGGCCAATAAGTTTGACAAGAGATTTGGGTCACTCACTATAGATATATATACATATTTTATAAATTATTTTATTTCTAGAACCCAAGGCTTGTTCGAGTAACTGATTGCATAAAACTTATTCACATCCTCAGAGAATTGTATAAGCAAAAACTGTAAATCATGGCTGCGCTATGCATTTGTTACGTATTCCAAATTTAGTTTTATTCCAAAACAACTTTCACTTAAGTCGGACAGCAATCAAAGATGTGACTGCTTTAATTGTCTTGGTCTTGAGGTACGAAATGAATGACGTTAATATGAAAAAAATATTTTTAGACCGATGACGTCAAGATTACTGAGGAAGACAATCATTGCGTGCGACCAAAACCAAAAACCACAATTCAACATTGATGGAAAAAGTTATAATATTACTAATAAGATACAACATTGGTCTGTGTTGATATTTCATCTTATAAAAAATTACAGTCTGAAGGTTAAAAAAAAGAGGAACGACGATACTTCATTTATTCCATTAGGTTATATTCTCATAATAGGCACACAAAAATAATTAATTAACATTTAAATTTAAACATTAAAACCTCCTTCCAATAGTATCAATTAGATAGCAATAAGTTGATTTTTAGTAGTAAATATTCATATTATAAGCCCAAAACGAAACATTATATACAATCATCAATAACAAGAAAAATATAGATTCCCGTTCGGGATAAAAAGTTTTTGATGTTTTCTTTTCTTTTGTAGAATTGCAAGCGAGATTTTGATTCAAAATTTCCAGAAAAATCTGATACACAAATACAGAAAACGGTAGGAAAAGTGTGAAAAGCATCCAAGCATCCAGCATTTTGATGTAAGCCGTCTTGGGAAGGCTGTTGAAGATATTTTGATAAACTGGATACATCGTCAGGGTTGTGGTTAGTGTATCCCCACTCGAGTGTCGAAGTGTTTTTCCGGAATGAGTAGGCTCATCAGGGGTACGATTTGGATTAAGAGCGTGGGAATGAAGGTATGACAATCATGGATATAAACTGGCGCTTCAGAACAATACAGGCTACAAGCTTCTGATGAGGTTCATGACCTTGATACTCCAAGTAGAAATCTACAACCTTAAAAACTTGTAGCTCCATTGGATCTGGAGTCAAACTTTCTTCCCAATATGAGGAATCAACTTTACAAGGGGCTGTTCCTTCCAAAAAGTGAGGTTTCGATGCGACAAATCTGACTGTCAAAGGGGTAATATCGAAATGTAAAGTTGCAATGTAAAAGCATGTTGAAGGTTCTACTGTATCTCAGAGTTCCCTGATGAGCTTCGTACAAAAGGCCTTCCTCCAGACTCCATCTCGGAGGAAGCCTTCCTGATGATCCATTGGCTTTATGAACAGCCAAACAGCCTCTCTATCGATGTCGATTGATGTGAGACCCCTTTTTGCGTTACTAAAAGAGAATGAATGGGATCCAGATGCTAGACTGTCCTGGTCAGAGAGGGACAGTTGGACCTTTATTTTGAGTCTTGCGTAGGTAAGTCCATATGAATAATTTCCTTTGATAATAGGGGTATCTTGGCGCATTGTGGTATTTAATTCGTCACTAAAAGTGTAATTAGAACTTATGGTACTTGAATAAAATTAGTGTAAATATACATACCAAAAATATTGAAGGATCGTCAACGAGAAACTGGGGTTCGACATGGTATAATCTTAATATGGAACTGATGGTTTTAGGAACACATCTCAAGCCAAAAGGGAGAACTCTAGAAACAAAACTGTCATTTGTTTCTTTGAACAAAATGACTTGGCTCAGGGATCCCCTAAATAAATGATTTCAATATTGTCCAAATCCAGGTAAAACATGTCCGCTCCATAGCGAATGTCATAAAAATCACTAAGAGCTAAGGGGAACGGATCATTTTGGAGCTCAATCACGATAGCTTCATCTTTGTTGTGCGTCATTTTAATCACACTGCCACAACCTGAAAAATGAATAATGAATCCAGTTAAATCTAAATATTCAAGAAAAAACTTTTTTAAACACCTTGAAAATTCATCAACAAGAAAATAAACAAGTCTTAAATTAGCTTGAGCTGACATATTCGACGACCAACCAGTATTATATAATACTACACAAGTCTCTACACCCTTTTACAACACCCAATGAAGTTTGACAATCGATCGATCCGGTGGCCATTATCTTGTAGTGGATGTTTATTTGATATTGTTCAAAGGAGATTGGGGGATCTTAATGGAGAATCCTTGTTCTACATATAAATCCTATGATCATAATGAGAAACCGCTTTACAGATTATCACCAAAAATGGTTTCCATACCGACTTGCCCCATTATTATTGTTTATGAACGGATACCATGAAAAGAAGTTGCTATTGGTGCACGGAGACCAAGGATACTTCGTTCCATTACTTTTACTTCTGTCCAAGAGTTGTCCCGGCTATCAAAATGGTGGAGGAGATAATATTCGATGCATACAAGATATGCAGTAGCCTTCAGCTCATCACCATATAGAAAAGCCTATGAAATTGAGCATTTGTTCAGAGTTCAGAGGATCCTTAATGCTTCGAGAGTAAACGGAAGTGGACTTCCTTTCGGTCTTCATCGCGTCATCTCAAGAAATACATAAATACTACGCTCTGTCTCCAACGTCAACATTTTCAAGTAAAATGCTCGGACCTTTTCGACGATGTCCGAAATCTCTTACAATGATACTGGTTCGTGGGAGGAGTTGTTTTCTTACAAATGGGGCTTCATAGGTATATCTGATAGCTCTCTGGATGCCTTTCCCTTATTTTTTATTATTATCAGAACCTCATTTAAAACAAAATCTTAAATCCTTTTTTGTACTTACCTATTTCGAAGTTTAATCCCTACGACTAAATTACTTTTATTATATATTATTAACATTAATGCAATTTCCATGCAATATATTTAATTTGTATAATTAAGTGGATACGAACGAATTTTGCTTTCATTTCTGTTGCAAAAAATGATAAAAGACGCTCTGCATAACAAATAAAGATATTTTTCATATAATCGAAATTTTGAATTGAATATTTTTTCATCAAAAATTGACAATGTTTTGTATATGTACATATGGGAGCAACTATCAGACGATCATTTGGCTGTCTCTTAACAGAAAAAAACTGTTTTTATTATTTCGGCCTTAAAATCCATTATCTGTTCACCTCTTATACAAGGGCTAGTCAATAAGTCCATGACTTTTTGAATTACCCGTCTTATTATTAGGTTGGCACACCTGCTTCTGTCAACAAGCATCTATCAGCTGACTTTTGATAAAGCTTGAACGTGCTGGGTCTTTTAGTTTGTGTTTGACAGTCTTTAAAGATAAACAACTTCGGGAATTATGGAGAAAAGTGAATTTCGTGTGCTCATCAATAATTTTTTTTCGTACAAAAACCAGCATTGAAACCAATGCTAAACTTGGTAAATACTTTGGGTAAATATGGTAGTAAATACTATGTACGTATTTGAATCAAAGACTTTTATCATGGATATTTTTACCTGAGTTGAACGGCTTCTTGATGATGCATACTTCATGCCAATTGTGTAAAAAGATATCCTTTCCCAAATCAAAGAGATAACTCCCTCTTCCTTTCAAAGAAAGGAAACCAAACCCTTTTTGGGGATTAATAACTTTGAACCCCAAAGCCCCACCAGACATTACAGTTTGACCCGTTCCAAAAAACATCATGTAAACAAAGCAGAACGTGAAGAAGGTTAGACTTTCCGAAAGGATCTCATCGCTTCTGGGTTTGAAATACAAACTGTTGGATGCCATGATGACCTCACCATGACTACTGCTTGAGTTTCCATGAAAGTCGATGACAATTTTAGTCAAAGGATCGTTTGAAATGTTAGTCTGAAAAAGAAGAAAACACATCTCACTTACTAATATATAAAATAACTTTTTGACCGTTAAGCTCTTACATAAATATTTTAAAAAATCGACGAAATCCTGTCTATATCAATTTTCATATTCTTTGCTCCGAAGACGTCTATTAATCTAGACACACAAAACACAATTCATTGATTCAATATCTATATTTTTGAGTGAAAGTAGATTAACAGCCCTCATTTTCTATTTATTTATTCAATTCATTAATTTTTCTAATCAATAATTGTATTTTATATAAAGACGAGTTCATTCAATGTTGAATTTGAATGTAGGCTTGTTTGGGAGGTCGCCAGGAAATGCTTTGCTTAATTATTTATTATATGCCATAGTCAAACATGCCAAGTTGTCATGTTTTGTTGTTTGCAGATGTCCTTGGATATATTGGCATTTACTGGACTCTATTCACAACCATTTAATTTGTTTTGTTGGGAGGAATATTATTTTTAAAGACCAAATTGATTTCTAGGAAATTGTCTTTATTTGACAAATGTCTACTTAGAGGGCAGAATAAATATGGGATTTAGCTGGGATTCGGTAAAAAAAATTACCAGCAGTTCGATATTCGGAACATACCTTCTACCGATCGATATCGGTATTCAGTAGATTTTATATTAAATCTACAGTATCGATCGATATTCGGTACGGTAGATTAGAAAGAGAGATAAATTTATTTATGTATGTGCTTTTACTTCTTCATATGCATTTCATATCGGACAGATTATAACAAAGGACAATTAAATATATCATCTGTTATAATTTATTAGAGATTATTTGAAATTCAATACATACTAATCTTATAAATTATATATGTACTTGGATTTTGTAGGAAATGGAAGGCTATAGATTTTTTATTTACTGTCTCTTATTGTCCAATATTAAATGCACTTTCAGGTATTCTAGTATTTAATGCATAGCATAAGCCTATATATGTATATATTTACTTACTCTATTTATGTATATATTTACTTACTCATTTATGTATTTGCTCTATAATACTTAAGTTATTGTTGTTTATTTATTTTCGAAATTCAAATTCTTCACACAAGGGAGCGCTTGGGCAAAGCGACAGTTGAACGATGTTTCTCTACTATTGAAGAGAATAAGCTCTCTCTATATCTTGTCTCTATGTGAATGCTACAAAAGTCATACTTTCAAATATACCGTACCGATTGTCAATCGGTACGGTATTAGGTAGTTTCTACCGAATATCGTATTATCAGTTCGAAATTTGAAATATACCGTCGGTAGTATCGAATACCGATTTACATTCGGTAGTCGCAGCTCTGGATATTTATATATAACTATATATTAGGGGGTATTATAGAAACCTAATATAAGATATCAAAATTTATCCCCCCGCGAAAGTTGTGTCATAAGAAACTAAATGATCGTAGAAAAATGGATTTTGGTTTGACCACCCCCTTACCCCCCCCCCCCCCCAAATTGCGTTCAAAGGTTTCGTTATGTAGCAAAACTTTTTTGGTATTACTTATTTTGAAAAAATATAGTTTACTAAATGTAGCTACTTAGCTATGATCAATTTATGACTTTGTTTTTTCCAAATTTCGTCAAATAAAATTTAGTGCCAATAAATAAACATAAGTGCTGACGCACCAACCATTTTTTAAATAACAGCTCCTACTAGGGTTCTTTTATAGTTTCAAGAAGGAAAAAGAATAAGAGGGTACTCATGTTGATATTTTTAAGTTATTTTTTAAATACGTTTGACTTCCACATCTTAATTTTCATACAGTAACTCCCTCACATGGTTGAGAATATAAATCTATGACGTTGATTATATCCATAATCTTTTGCAGATGCCTCCGTTACTAGTTTTACAGCTCTTTCCACTGATTGTGAATGGCAAGGATACTTATTAATTTTTAAAGGATGTTCTTTTGCTTTTATAAGACCTTCTTCAGGCACAATTGAAGGAACAGACAAATTTATATTTGACCAGTCGATAAGATTTAAAAATTCTTAGAATTACAACTGATAGTTTTGGGTTGTTGAAAATTTCTTTGTTTTTTATATTCTTTTTTGCAAACAAAACTTTTTCCAGGGCAAATTCTTGTTTCCATATTTATCGATTAGGCCTTCTAGCAATATTTTCAGGGTGGGCAAAAAAGCGTTTATCTTTACTTTTTCTATTGAAGGGACTAAATTTTCATCAATCTCTTGTAATAAAGCTATGGCGAATTGGTAATGCTTTGAGCCTTCAATAAAAAAAGGATTTAACTTGGTTTGAAACCATATAGGAGCGTAAAAATTTAATATAAATTTTACAAGTTTTATGTGAGACTCACATGGACTTTTTTGTGAAATATAGGATCTTAAAATTATGTTGGCTTTGGTAATACATTTTGCCTCATGTAATGCTCCTGGAGACCTGTAGCAAAAGCTTGAATTCGAAAATTTTCCTGTTTGTATTCCTAATATAATTTCGTATAAATATTTTTATCTGAGCTTAAAGAATACAGTAAACTTTAATTTAAGTATTTTACTTTTCCTACAAGTATTTAAAAACTTTTTATTGAATTTTGGTAAAGTCTGTATTAATTGATTTTACTATGGTACCTTCATAAGTCCGAGGTCCTTTTTGTGCTCCATCTAAATGTTTAAAAACTTCTCTAAAAGGTAACTAATTCATGAGTAGAAGACAAATAATCCACTGAAGTGGTCTTTGATGACATAACTGAGTCGTTTTATTACTCCTTACCATATTCTGACATTGGTGTTGCATCCGTAATACACAACAGTGACCAAAGTCTTAATGTTCTTCGTCTACTGAAAGTAGTTATTTCGCTTGATCTTCTGCTATGCCACTTTTTAGTAATACGTGATCAATGAATTCATGGTGGAATTCTAAAAATATTTTTTTAAGAAATAATAATTAAGTTTTAAATAACAAGTTACCTTTAACAATAACTTATTTTTATGAGTTGAGAAAACATTTTCGTCATTATATTATTATCTGCAAAAGTTTATGGATATAATCAACGTCATAGATTTATATTCCCAACCATGTGAGGGAGTACTGAATGAAAATTAAGAGGTGAAAAGCAAACGTATTTAAAAAAATAACTTTAAAAAATCAACATGAGTACCTCTTATTATTTTTCATTCTTGAAACTATAAAAGAACCTTAGTAGGAACCGTTATTTAAAAATTGGTTGGTGCGTCAGCATTTATGTTCATTTATGGCACTAAATATTATTTGAAGAAAATTTGCAAAAAAAACAAAGTTATAAATTGATCATAGTTAAGTTTTGTAAAACTAAATTTTTCAAATAAGTAATAACAAAAAAGTTTTGCTTCATAACGAAACCTTTGAACGCAATTTGGGGGGGGGGGGTATGGGGGGTCAAACCAAAATCTATTTTTCTACGATCATTTAGTTTCTTATGACGCAACTTTCGCAAGGAGATAAATCTTGATATCTTAATATTAGGTTTCAATAATTCCCCCCATATATATTGTATATAACTAATATATATATATATATATATATATATATATATATATAGGTATATATAAATGTGTGTGTGGGTGTTTTGTTTATGTATAGCTGTGTATCAGACGTGTTTTGTTTTTGTGCTTAGAAAAACAAATTTACAATGATTCAGTGGGTTTTTTGGAGAAATTTGAGTGTCCATAGAACACTATTCCAAGAATATTGAGGTGAGACTCTCAATAGTGCCCTAGGATCGACGTAGTCCCCAGGATATCGACTTCAAGGATTTCCTTCTTCAGTGGATTATTTTTTCTTCTCCTTCCTCACATAAGAAGGCATGTACTCATATCCACCGGAACCTCTTGACCGGCGGTTGACCGGTAAAGAAGAGGAGAGGAATAATAAGAAGGAGGTGTGCATGCAGAGGAGATAACAAAAAACAAGCCTAATCACGAGAACGTAGAGGTAATGAAGAGAAGAAGAAGATGTCTTATTCTAGCATTGCTGGAAAAAGTAAAAACAATATGAAAGATCTGAACGTAAATCCTATTCGGAAAAAGCTATTTCTTGATTGGAAGGACAAGGAAAGCAAGTGCTTGAGAGACTTTTCTCCAGATATAACGCACAACAAACAAAAAATTAAATGATTGGACTTGAAAATGGAAGAAATTCTCCTTATCAATTATTTTAGAAGCCAAATAGATACATCATCATACAGTTCAAATGTGCAATAAATGTGTTACCTAAATTTGAGTCGATTAAAGGAACCTTGGAAGTAGATGAAAAATTAACTTCTGTATCAGAGGACTTGCCAAATTAAAATTGACACTAAATCCTATAGAATTATTATAAAGAATGCCTCAGAAATCGACTTACCAGCTTTCAAGGAAATAATGAATTCGGGGAAGTTATGGTGAATTTAGTCTACAGAGAATGAAGAACACACGTTTTTTTCTAGGCAACTCTGTAAAGTAATGTCTGGCAATGGATCAAGCCATATTGTTCCTGTTAAGGGTCAAATGGTTGAATTGATCTCTAACTCTCAGCAATTCCAATGTTTTAAATGCCCCAAGTGGGCCACACAGAATAAGATGCCATCTTCCAAAAAGATTACCAATTCTGATTTTGAAAAAAGCTTTTGACAAGAACTTGGTCTCCCAATACGGATAACGAGCATGGAAGAAAAAAGAGCTACTGAAGATGTTGTTCAACGGGAAGAGGAAGAGGACGGAGAAGTTCCTGAAGCGACATATAAAGTTTGGGAGAAGAAGTACCTGAAATAAGGAATGCTATCGGGAAAAAGGGGAAGACAAGTACGAAGAAAATAGTTCCGAGGCCTCCCAAGCTCCAATGGATCAAACGGCAATTGAAACAAGGAATATGAATTTGAGGATCTCAGAGAGTGTCGCTAGAGACATAGGAGAAGGAAGACCCAAAGGAGATTTACTATCGACGAAAACAACCCTAAGGGAGGAATGGAGGGCCATCCTCAGAAACCGTCAAGGTACTAAATCTCGAATTCCCCCTTCATAAAACAAAGGAACAATTGATAGCCCTAAGGTATCTTGTGATCGAAAGGAGGTCCATCTAAATGATGAAACTAGTGAGTCGGGAACTTAGATCAACCTTATCGGAAGAAATTTTATCAGCACGGATACATGCAAGTACTCTGTTTTTTAATTTATTTTATAATTTTATCATATTCGATAGAAGATATTTCTTTTTGAAATCAATGTTTGTTTATCCCTTGCCCTCAATGTTGAAAAAATGTTTTCTAACCTTCATATAATTTCCTTTAACACAAATTCCATCTCGGATGTGAAAAAGCAAAAACTAGTTTTAGATCACTTCTTATCTTTTGGATAAGACATTATTTCTTTATGCGACACAAGACTAAGAGAAAATTAGTTTAGAGGCTTAATTCCCTTTAATTGTCAAGTTCTTCAAGTCCCGGCAGTAAATAAGTTTGCCAACCACCCATCAGAGACATCTTATTGATTGTCAAAAGAATCTTAAGCCAACCGGCGCTGAGACGGATGTGAAGGGGGACTACTGTATTTTTCCATAAAATGTGGCAGTAAACTGATACGAACTATCTCGGTTTACGAACTTAACTCAGACGATACCAAGTTTTAATATAGCTTAACCACTAAGCTTGTATCTGATCGGGAGCCTAAAGAAATCCTTTGTTACTTATGAGTGACTTTAATATAGCTCTTGATCAAGATACAGATACTTTTAATAACAGAAATATATGTTATAAAAAGCAAAAATGACATTGAAGAAATTGCTGACAATAATTGTCTAATGGATGTTGCCCTTAAATTCAACAAAACCCCGGACCACACTGTTACTGTAATGAGGGAGGGGGCGATGTGTAAGAGTTCAAGACTTGACTACTTTTTTATATCGGAAGAGCTCAACCCTTTTATAATAAATTACGAAACCTTACCTGCATTCTTATCTGACCATAAACCAATGATGTTAACCGTATGTGAACCTAGGAAACACTCGAAGAAAGGCCGGAAATTAAATACGAGTTTGTTGGAGGACGTAACTACTCATCGTATGAATGAGAAAATAACCGAGGAGATGCTTTTCAAGTTTAAAATAATAATAAAACACCGTCTCATGCACTTAAACTAATTCTCGATTGTTCTAGAAGAGAATATAGGAAGCTAGGAACGCACTTGAGTTATGAAAGGAAACAAAAAAGTCTTTGGTGTGAAAGAGAAAGAGCGAAAAAGGAAGTATTTAGTATATCTGATGGAGTTTTCAAGAACATCCTCCAGGAATCATATGCTCAGGGTTGTTCAATTAGATCTGGTATAAAAATCCTTCCGATGGAACAAATAGTTTTAGAACGTCTAAAAAAAGGAAAATCATGCTCTATGTCAAAGAAAAATACTAATGTTATCCATGATGGTGTTAAAATGATTGACGACCAAATCCTATTGGAAAAAAACAATAATTGAACATTTTAAAAAATTACGCTTGTAAAGACTGTTTTAAATATATGAATAGACAATATTTTATATGCCGAGCAAAAGGTAAAACTTTCAACTCAATGACCAAAAGAACATCCAGTCACCTACATTCTGTTTGGGCGGCCACGAGGCAGAAATCACTTCAGAAGAAGTTTCAAGTTTTTTTTTAAATTTTAAAAAGAAAAAATAAGACACCTGGCCCAGATGGCTTCCCAATGAAGTTTTATGCGAAAATTGTTCCTCCTTGTCCCCACTGCTGGCATTAGTATACGGAGAGGCTATCTCTAAAGGCAAATTTGACTCTTCCGTCACTAAAGGACAACTAATTTTAATCCCAAAGACTGGAAAAGATCCTCGCTTTCTTGAGAATTTGCATCCTTTAACTATACTGAACACAGCCTATAAATTTTTATTATGTGAATATTTATTGTTTCCTTATGGTAGATGCAAGCTAATTTCCTGGAATCGGCTAGTGTGCCCCAAAAAAGGGGAGGACTGGATCTAATAGATATTCAGAGCTTTTGGAAAGCAATACTTAGTTGTTAGTGTGGAATTGTCACGGCCTCGCCACCTGCAAACTTCTAGCGCTCTCATCGAAAGTGTTAGATACAAAAGCTAATGTGATTATTTCGACTGAAACCGAGCTTTGCCTAGACGACGTGCCCATTATATCAGGCTTTGATACTCTTCTGCCGTGTGTCCGTAAGTCGAAAAGACGTCGAACAGCCATGTTCGTTGCCAAGGCCCTACAAGCTGAGCAGATCCCAACGCCGTCTGATCTGCCCATTGTCGCTGCTAAAATAGGAACGCGTCTGTACGTAGGAATTTACAGGCAGTTTACGTCACTCTCAAACAGCATCTCTGACAAAGGATTAGTTTTCGAGACAACTCAACTGGATGAGATAGGAAATACACTGAAAGTGCTCTCTGTGACTCATGGACTGAAAGAGATGATTGTCGCAGGAGACTTCAATCTGGACGTTACAAGATATGACGACCGCGGTTACTACAGGAAAAAACTAATGCAACGTTGGAAGGGCTACTATGAGGAACTCGGACTTCAATTGCAACCGACAGGTCCAACTTTTCGATCTAATGGCGTTTTCAATGGGGAAAACCGTACCTCCACCATTGATCACGTATACCTTCGAGGAAATACAAACATTCACGTAAAAGTACTCGATGACGCTCTCTCTGACCATGCGCCGCTTCTTGCAACGATCTCGTCCGAAAGAGCTCCTAAGCGGATTGTAAAAGAAACAAGGGAGGAACGCAACTGGTCCACACTCGACGTACCTACACTAGAGCTTTTCCTTCTCAATTGGGACTGGCAGCCCCTCTTTGACTCATCCAAATCCAAAAACGTAAATGACATCAATCTTCACATAAAAACAGCCATCACAGCTGCCTTGGATGTTGCAGCTCCTCTTCGAAGATACACCACTCCAAACGCAAATGTTAGGCTTCAACCGTATACTCGAGCAGTCATGCGAGAACGGGACAAGGCGAAGAGTCTAGGGAAAAAGTGCTACAAGGCCCTAAGGAACAAAGCACTGAGTCTAGTTAGACGTGACCATGTTTCTTTTAATCTATCTCGAATCAAAAAGGGTGCGCAGACAGCAGCATGGAAAATCGCAAATGAAGCCATGGGCAAAGGAAACGACGGCGTTCTGCCTTTTCTTGAAGGCTTTAGAACCGACACAGACTCTGCTAACATGTGCAATCAGTTCTACATCGATAAAGTTGACCGACTGCGTTGTGATCTATGTCCTGATTCCCAAAATGCAAGCTCTAATGCCGATTCGGACGGCGAATTTGAATTTCACAGTGTAGGCACTGCTGCTGTGAAGAGGGCACTAAAATCCCTCGCCCCGAAGCACTCTGCTGGCATTGACAAAATTCCTATCGTCGTATATCAGTCAGCCTGGACAGCATTAGCCCTTCCAACCGTTCACCTCATTAACACAATCATTACTTCTCAGATATGGCCAGACGAGTGGAGAACGGCAATCATAATCCCAGTACTGAAAAAGGGCAAACCGCGTAAAGAACCCTCTAGCTATAGACCTGTCTCACTCCTTTGTGCCATCTCAAAATTGACCGAGCGGGTACTTTATAATCAACTCGTGACCTACGTCGAAGCTTCTTGTAAACTCCCACAGGAACAACACGGCTTCCGAACTGGACGCAGTGTCGACACTGCCCTTGCAACTCTACTGTCCAACGCTGCTAAGGCTTGTGATCGTAAATTAAAGGTATGCATTGCTGCCTTCGATTTTTCAGTGGCCTTTGACCTTTTGGAAGCAGATATACTTCTGGCCAAGCTCCAATGGATGGCGGGGCCCACCAAAAAGCTTAAAGCTTTGGTGTAAAGAAACCCAAAAATTACCTAGATTAAACTTTTTCTTCAGTTTTCTGGTGATAAAATATATTTTAAAATCTTCAAAAGTAATTAATATAACACAAGGTTCCAAGACCTGTAAAATGACATTTTAGGTTTCATTTGCAACTTTATAACAAAATATTTATCTCTACGAGGGGGAATTGACTGGGAGGGAACTCACCAGGGGGAATTCACCCGGGAGGAATTCACCGGGGGGGGGGGGAATTCTCCTAGAAGCATATTGTCTTGACTGAAGGATGCATCTACGCTTTGGCTTATAGACTTTTCTTCATCTTTCCGGTCTTCTTCTGCATTGGTCTTGGCTTTCTTCGTTTGGTCGTGCTGAAGTTACGTGTCAAGTCTTTGCTTGAAGTCCTATAGACGTTTTTTAGCATAAGATCAAGTTCCTGAAAAGCGATGGTTTGTAGGCTTTGTTTTGATCCTTCAGTTTTGTCCGCCTATCACGTTTTACTGGCGCATGTACATTTTCTTCTACGTTGCTCCTCTTACTCTTCGTATCATCTTCTTCTTCTTGCAGTTTGTCCTCTTGTTGTTAATGTTGTCTCCCATTGTCGTCTTCTTCATCATCTTGGCGTTCCTGATCCACAAGTTCCGTCATATGATTATTTTCATTCATCACATGACCCTACTCCTCATCCCCTTCTTTTTGGATTTTCTGTAGGCCTTTTAAAGGACTCAAAATCTGCCTCCTTCGCTACATTATGACAATCATGTGATGAAGGAAATAATAGAGGGGCGGTTGATGTGTATCAAATGGGTTTATATTTTGAGTATCATAGTTGGGTAAAGAATCAGAGAGTTCATAATTCCTTTGTATTTGTAGTAATCTAGGTAATGAAACTTCGAAGACATCACCCTCAGTCTCAAGCTCTTTAAGCTACGTTCATAAGATCCTTTGATCATGATCTTTACTTCCTATCATTGATGATTTTAGGCATTAGAATGAGTTTACTTAAGTAGCAAATTCGCCGTTTTAGGTACACCACAAAAGACTTAATCTTCAACATTATCTTTATGTTGAATGAACATCTTATTTTAAAAACCTTCTTATTTGAGATGTTGCTTTCTAATTTGTTGATTCTGACCATATCCAAACATACAACAATGTGTTTACTCTTAAGTATCTGTCAAGGGTAATTATGTATATTAGACCCAATTGTACCGTTGGATGTACTCGACGAATTCCCATTCACAAAAGCAAGATGATTACTCCAATTGTTGTTGTTGTATGGTTTATTTTGGAGCTAATATACCTCTAGCCTTCATGGCAACTTTAAAAAAAACATATAAGTATCTTTAATTTCAAAGAAATAATTATACAATAATAAAATATTAATTAAAAAGAACAAAACAAAAATATATCATTTTATATTTAATTTTTATAATTACATTAAACTTAAGAAATTATAAGAATCTACACAGTCCTGCAATTGTTTTTGCCACCGTCCGAGCACTTGATAATACCTCTCTTAGTGGCTATGATAGGCGCCAAGCCTTTGAAAGGTTAACAGCAGCGACAAAGTTGGTAGAAACGGGTTTTTTTAGGCATATTGAAGCACTACGGGTCTGCTCATCGAAGCCCTCGAGAATCCTCTTCATGGGACATCTGTCCACGTTCATAGTCTTCCAAGCGGATATGGCAGCCTGATTCACTAAGATCTCATTTACAGATGGAATATGTGACCTTTCGAGAAGGTCGGCAACACGCAACCGATCTGTTCTTCGAACTCCCAATAAGATACGTGCGAGATCGTTGATGGCAAGTTGCGCATCTGAGCTTGACTTTGCCATCGTAAGGGTGTGAGGGGTTTCAGCAGCGGACGAGAATTTTGTACATCTTGTCACCCAAGCAGACGTCTAAAATTGCCCGATAACTAGGACTAGCTATCTCGGTCTGTAGTGGCCCTCACGATACCGTGGTGCAGAGCCGGCGGATGACTCTGATTTTTTCCTGACATCCTGAACAATTTTTTTGTGGTGGAGC
The DNA here is from genome assembly GCA_013387185.1 of Caligus rogercresseyi. Taxonomy (NCBI): domain Eukaryota; kingdom Metazoa; phylum Arthropoda; class Copepoda; order Siphonostomatoida; family Caligidae; genus Caligus; species Caligus rogercresseyi. The sequence goes on along the minus strand of CP045890.1, from coordinate 5,317,790 downwards.
CCAAATGTGGCACTTAATCATCTAAAAATCAATGAATATTGAATATTAGTTGTTTTCATCCTTTTCCGAGAATACTTAATATTTCTTATTTTCAGAATTTCATCCATCTCCCTCTTCAGACATCATAATCACAGTTATATATATTTAAAAAAAACTCACAACATAATTTAATCCGCTGCAGCAATCGTTCTTTATTAGTAAAACCTTCTCTTAATATTTTACGTCATCCCTCCTGCCCCTTACAGGACAAGTAATCCTCTCAGACAGTGAGGTCACTTGAAAACAGATAACATACCTGGAAAAATCAAGAGAACGACTGCTTTGGCATCGGATCATATGGGCTGTGACTGGATCAAACAAAGAAATTCTCTTCGAGTCTTGACTCTTGGATTCATTTACTTGAAGAAGAACATTATCTCTTCCACTGAAGTATATGTTACTGCATCTCTCATTTGTGTGTGCATCTTGGGAATCACGCCAAGGTCAAAACAAAACGATGCTAAAAAATCAATTTATAAAATGACTCACTCGCTTGCCCCTACTATTGGACATCCACAAGGTCAATGAAGCTATACAACAGATAGACTATGAGAGTACATCTTAGTTTTATGAATTTGGAATATTAGGAAGTTTTTCGTCACTGTCCTCTCCGACTCGCAATTTCTTACACTAATGTTCTACTCAGAATTTACAGTTATTTAAAATCTCGTAGTGTTTTTACGTCTTGATTGATTTACTACGTTGATCATTTACTAATTACCCAAAATCTACGCTATGACCACTAAGGCAAACAAAGATAAAAGAAACAATGCAATGCTCAAGACTCACACTATCCTACCGACTGCGTCATTTTATAGTGTCTTTTCAAATGAAAGAGAGCATTGACACTATAACGTTTCTTTTAAAACTGCTCTCAATTAGAACTCATAATTCAGGATCGATGAGATATTATGTAAGTACAAAGTTTCGTCGTAGGATATGATTACAATCCAGACAGCCTCATGTACCCAATGATATAATCATATTGAGTTGTTATAGGTAGAGCTGGAGTCGGATTGTTAAGGTGTACCACTTGCACTAACACAAGATAAAGTAATACTTCCGTACGCGATGAGAGTCCGTTTAAGAGTATTTATTGTTGGCATTATAATTAAAGAAGACAACACATTTATTACATACGGTTTGGGTTAACAATAAGAAAAAGTTATTCTTTAAGCTTCTTGGAATTGATTTACAACGTACTTAAACTCCTTTCAGATCTAGAAGTTGATTTACAACGTACTTAAACTCTCACAGATCTTGGCAATTTAGGGGAGTGAGAGTTACGTATGCTTTTTGAGTAACTGTGGAATCGATATTTCCTGTGCGGGATATTAATTTGATGTTGATGTGATAGTGCTGTTGCATGGAGAGTTAGTGTGGGAGTATGATTGTGATTTTAAATGTGTAGAGGACGGTTTTGGATCAGGAGTATTTCAAGAATCTGAGTCTTCTCAAGAACGAGCTCTCTTATTTATGTTTCCATCAGTTTCATTTAGTCCGATTTGGGAAGACAAAGACTCAGAGGAGAGTTCATTACTAATTTTGGGGTTGTTCTCATTCTGGGCCGTTACATAGAATTGGAAAATTCTGGGGACATAAGACGTACGGATGTCTCGTCAACATCGCTACAAGAGGTGGGAATTTTAGAGGCTTCATCGTCTTTTTGTACATTATTATCATTACATTGAGTTGCGGGGGGGGGGGGGGGGGTCTGATGTTGACTTTTCAGCTACTACTAGTCTTGGGGCTCTTAAAGCAGGTGCATAAGATTTAATACCTGCCTCGATTCTCCCTCTTTTTATGAGAGTGTTCATATGGAAAGTTTGGTATTCACTAAAGCGTTAAAGTAAAGTAGCGCAACAAGAAATGTAAACAAAAAAATGATGGACAAACCGTAGTTTATTTTTTTAACAATAGGTGCCGCTTATCCATTTAACATTTCATTCAAATGTTAAATGGATAAGCGGCACCTATTGTTAAAAAATAAACTACGGTTGTCCATTTTTTTTGTTTACATTTGTTATTATTTTGAAACAGCTGCTTCATCAAACACCCTCTAGCGCATATTAAAGAACTACGGTTGATCCATCTCCTTTTTGAAAAAAAAGAAGGTTTTGTCCTGGTAGCGTCACTTTACTTTAACGCTTTAGTATTCACCACTTTGACCTTATCTCTTGTGCATAATTAGCAGTGTGTTTACAGTAGTTTGAGCACTGCTTGTTCATTTTTGGGAAATCAGCTTAATAATTGTCCCTTTAACGGGTAAGAGGGTCAGAATCTTTGTGGATTCACCTTTAATTTCATATTGTAAGGAGTCAGATCCTAGGGAGTTCACTAGCACTTTAAAGGCGGGATGGGCAGCTAGGCTGTTTTTATTAGCTTCCGATCGAACAAACCCAACTGGGCTGGCTTCTTCTGCTAAGAGCGTGATAGTATTGGTGAGGTCTTCTTCGGAGAATTAATCATGATTCATTTCATCAACAAAATAAAACTCATATAAATAAAAAATCCATGAAGTGGAGGGGGTGAGGGGAAGGTGATGTTTTTCAATCCGAGAGGATTACAACATTAGGTATGTTATATTTTTTCCCACTATCCACTTATTTATTGAATTAGTAACAGCTTCATTTATGTGTTGTGTTTCTAGTCCTTGGGCACTCCTTCGCGGAGTTGTCCAAGGGTTGACAACTATTTTTATTCAACGAACCGGCGTAATACAAAAAATGCAACTAATAATTGTATAAAAAATGCATTAGTTATTTTTGAATCCATGGCTACCATTAAAAAATGCATTAAAAATTTTTCATTCAATTACTACGAACAAAGAATTATCGAATTGGATTATCTAATTTATTATTTAATTATATTTGCTCATTCCTATGAATACCTTTCATATTAGGCTTTTGCAAGGAAACATACGTGTTTAACCTTGCATTTAATAAAGACCTTTAAATGAAATCGGATTTTTTTACCTACTTTTTTCAATTATAGGTATTGATTACCAATAGTGTCCTTTTGAGAGTGCACAAAAACATTGAGCTATTGATTTACGGCAGTTAGTGTAACCTGGATAGGAAGAAAAAAAGAAGGGAGAGAAGTGAGGCAAAATACTCCCTCCCTTCTCTTTCTCTTTCTATCCAGGTAACACTAACATAATTACCAGATGGTAATCGTATATTCTCATATCAAAAGATCAATTTTTGGGGGAGAGTACGTATTTGCTTATATCTCTTAAAGTATAGCGATTTTCAGAACACCAAACATATGAAATGAAAGCTTGGTTAACCAGCTTTAATATTTTGGTATACTAAATCATGTCAATTTAATAAGTAGAGAGTTATATGTACATTAAAAAAACCTATCTCGCGTACAAAATGACGCATATAATGGATTATAAATGCGTCAGAGACAAAGTTAAATTTTGAGAGGATACCTTGACGCACATCTAAGAAACACATTATGATTTATTTTTTTCATAATCGATTTCTTATAGGTCAATACAGGCTCTGAATCATATGATGTAAACTCAGATTGTACTGAATTCTGAATTGATAGAATGCAACCAAGGTCATTTTTGGATTTATCATCTAAAGTTTTACTAAACTTAAAAGTATTATTTTACTCTGAAGCGAACAAGTCATCTTCTACAGGCGAGTGAAGTTAATTGATACAAAAAAGCTATGAAATAAGCTAACAATACACACTCCCTTTCTTGCTTTGTTTTTACTGAAAACTTTGTTTTATTAAAAAACATCAAACATACGTCTGGTAGTAAATTAGATTTCCTTTAAATTAATAATAATTATTGAAGTCTGTAACGTCCACCTTTTTGAAAAAATTTGCGGAAAACTATATTTTTACTAATTTTTTTAAACTTTGACCTCGTTGCGCGACCTCGTAATGTTGACCGATTTTGTTCAAACTTTGTATGTCGTCTTCTTTTATCACCAAGAAAATCCACAAAACACAAACATTTGAAAAATAAGAACAACCCTAATACACAGGATGAGAGTTGTATTATCTTTGCAACAGAGCCACCTCTAAGGCAAGGAGGAACCGGCTTAATCAATATAAAAGGACTCTTTGTTTTCGTCTGTGCCAAACCGAAGCCAAGGGCAGCAATTATTACCTCATCAGATATAATTATAACACAAATCCCCAAGTTCTGCACTGAAGATCTTGTTGTTTGTTCAATTAAAACTGTCAACAATAAGAATTTAGTTATTGCTAGCTACTATTCTGATATTACCAAAGATGATCCGACAAGTGTGATACTTCCACTCGTTGAATTTTGTAATATTCATCATAAGCCTTTATTGATTTGTGGTGATTTCAACGCAAGAAGTACTCTTTGGAGAGACAAAACGACAAATCCTCGCGGTGATAAACTTGAGGAGTTCATGGCAGTGTTTAATCTCAGCTTACAAAACGTAGGCTGTGTGCCAACTTTTGCAGGTGGCATGGGTGAGTCAATAATTGATTTAACTATGACTAATATTTGGAGCCACTCACTTGTCTCTTCATGGAAAACGGATATGAACTACTCTGGATCAGATCATAGGTTTTGTACCTTTGACATTAATGCGACTCGGACTCTTGCCAATAATATAAGCCTCAAAAGTGCCGATTGGTGTAACTTTATGAGGTTGTTAGAGTAATCAAAATTTACTGAAGATCTTTTGCTGGATATGAATGGTATAGATCTGGAGGCTACAAATATTGCAACAGAGCTGCTCGACTCCATGAAAAGTTCGTGCAATATTAGCTCAGGAATTCTCAGGAAGGCAAACCCTTGGTGGAACGACGACCTTAGGCAGCAACGACGTAAAGTCAAATACCTTCAACGCAAGGGACGGTCTGACGAATTCAGAGCTGAAAAGCAGATCTATAAAACTATGATCATTAAAGCGAAACGAGAAGCCTTCAAAGAGTGGGTATCTACTTTGGAGGGACCCAAGGATATTTCAAGACTAATGAAGTCGAGAGCAAATCACTCAAACGCCCGTTTTGGCATAATGGGTGACCTCGGAATGAAAAGGAGAGCTTGAAACTTCTTCTTGAAGAGCACTTTCCTAACTCAGTGGACATTGTTGATGGCATCACTTCAGGGTGTCCAAATTCCCAAAGTCAGGAGCCTCATGAAGACTACTTTGACGTCACACTCGTCAAAAACGCTATAGAGAGCCTCAAGTCAAATAAAAAACCTGGTCCAGATCAAATTCCTGTCCAGGCATATAAGCACCTACCTGACCTTTTTCTGGAACGCTTGACACGACTTTATAATGCAGTTCTTCGCACAAGTTACACTCCGAAGATCTGGCGAGATTCAAAAGTAATTTTCATACCCAAACAGGGTAAAAAGGATTACAGTGATCCGAGAGCTTTCAGACCTATTACTCTCACTAATGTTGCCTTGAAAATACTAGAGCGGATGGTCCAATGGAAAATATACCAGAAGTGTGACTTGAATCTTCAAAATCAACATGCCTTTATCAAAGGTAAATCCACTGACACAGCTGTCAGTGAGCTTCTAAATTTCTGTGAAGGCAGTTATCATAGGAAGGAAGAAGCCCTTGTGGTTTTCCTAGATATAAAAGGAGCTTTTGATAGGGTTGACTTTGACCATATCATTGAGTCCATGAACAAACACAACATAGATAAAACAATTGTAAGCTGGTATAACTATCTATTAAAAAATAGGTTCGTATATGCCAGTCTTGGCGTTGAACAAGCATCTGTAATACCAACGAGAGGCTGCCCCCAGGGAGGGATCCTTTCTCCAATGGCTTGGAACCTTGCCTTTCAGGAAGCAGTGGACCTAATCGAGAAACCAGTCTTCAAAATAGCCTATGCAGATGACCTGACTCTTTGTGTTCGGGGTATTGACCGCCCTACCCTGGTCAGTTTGATGCAAGATGTCTTAAATAAACTCCTGGTGTGGGCTAAATTTAGAAATACCACTTTCAGCAATGCCAAAACCAAAACTATGATCTTCTCAAAACGCAAAAAGAACCTTGACGCCTCGGTATTTATGGATGGGATCGAGATCGAACGAGTAAAAACGTTTAAGTATCTCGATCTAATTATAGATGATAATCTTCGTTGGAATGATCACATTAAGTACATCACCTCTAAAGCAAAAAGAGTCCTATTTGCCCTAAGAACTTTTGTAGGGCTCGATAGGGGTCTTAGCCTTTCAAAGTCGAAATGGATTTACGAAACCTATATAAGGTCAGTTTTGAGCTACGGAGCAATAGCTTTCGCGGCTAAAATTAAAGTCAATAACCAAATGAAAAGTTGTCTAAAGAAGGTACAAAGACTTGGCCTTATATCGATTACCGGAGCCATGAGATCAACCCCAACTGCCACCATGGAGGTGCTGTGTGGTTTAGTTCCATTGCATCTATATATAATGGAGCGAGCTTGCCTAGCAAGATTTCAAACAAGGAGTGTGAACTCTCCTGTTTGGTCTTTCGAGAAAGGACATCTCCGGTATATATATAAGTTCTTGGAAAAATATAACATTCCATCGCCCAGTCCTTTTATAACAGTGTGGTCCGGGGAAAAAGGATATAATGTTACAAGAAAGTGGTGCGTTGAGGATTTCGATATCATTGGATATACTGATGGTTCAAAAATATGTGTCCACACGGGAGCAGGTTGGATCATCGCGCAGGTTGATGTGGTGCTAGAAGAGCGAATCTTGAATCTAGACGACACTAATACTGTGTTTCAGGCAGAGGTCGATGCCATGAGGAGTCTTGTGAGTGGCCTAGAAATGAGCAAAATGGAGGGCAAAAAGCTCTTAATTTTGTCCGACATTCTTTCTACCATTAAGAGCTTGGACGCTAGGCCGGGTCAAACGATTAGTGCGGATGTAAAAAACTGTAGGAAGGCCCTCGAATCTTCCAGATGTGACATCACAGTGGGATGGGTAAGGGGCCACAACGATACTACGGGTAACGAATATGCCGACTTCTTCGCAAAAGAAGGCGCGCAATCAGGCGGCCAAGTGGCTGTGCCTATATCCGTCAACCAGACAAAGAACTTTCTAAAGAACACGCCTTGTCAATGTGGAAAGCCCAATGGCTGGCCATGGATTCCTGTAGACAATCGAAGCATTTCGTCCTCGCACCGTATATTGGAAGGAAGATTTTTCATTTTAAGAGGAAAAGTGTCTCGAGGATCGTTGCTAGGGCTACCGGACATATTGGCCTAAACGCACACCTCTACAAGATGGGAAAGTCTTCTACCCCGGTTTGCCGACTGTGTGAGGAAGACGATGAAACCCCTATCCACCTAATCTGTGCGTGTCCCTGAAGGAGGATGGAGATGGACGAACTGGCCGAAGAGATGCAAAGAAGGAAAAAACCCATGGAGGAGAATCTTCTCAGAGCCTTTTTGATTTTGTGTCAATTTAATTTATTTGACAATAAAGGTTAGCTCAAGACAGTTTATTACCGGCTGATCCCGGATTGAGTTCAGGTGTGGTGGGGCTGATATAGGAGCTAAACAAACGAACAACATAAATGCAGAGCTGCGACTAACGAATGTAAATCGGCATTTATAACATGAAACGTTACCTGCTGTTAAGAAGTTGAATTTATCAAATTCATTTATGTCTTGGCTGGAGCTGAAAGTGCATTTAATATCTATATACGTATATATAAAAGATAATTAATGAAATAATTCTATTTGCACTTGCCTCCCATCTCCTTCAAAATCCGAGTACCTATGATTTATATTAAAAACATGTATTAAATTTCAAATGATCTCTAAAAAATTATAACAAATTATTTACTTAATTGTCCTTTGTTATAAATTGTCCGATATTAAATGCATATGAAGAAGTCACAGAGCAGATACATAAATAAATTTCTCTCTCTATCTTATCTACCGTACTTAATATTGATCGATACTGTAGATATATAATAAAATCTACCGAATATCGATATCGATCGGCAGAAGGTATATACCGAATACCGAACCGGCGGTAGATTTTTCTACCAAATCCCAGCTCCGGTTTTCTGTCATACGACAGTTTAGATATATAAAAATATTCCCGTTTTTATTTATTTGAATATTTCACATTCATTTATACTGAATGCCAACAAATTCCAGAGAGTACCATTAACATTATCTTGGTTTTGTTAATCTTAAAAGTTGTTTTCCGAATAATTAATATTTTTATGTAATGTTGTATATAGGGATAAAAAGATATAAAGAGCTTCATCTGCATTTTTGTGTCCAATATAAACAAAGTAATTTGTACTACGTCATTGTAAGTTGACCATAAAGATTTTTTATAATGTGCACAATAGCGTATTTCTCTGAGGAATCCAATAAACTCTTTTGTCTTTATATCTCTATGTCTATGCGTACAACTTAGTGATAAAACTGATGAACTAATATTGTGAACCCAAAAGCGTCACAATACATTTCTATAAAACAATATATAAAATCATTATTTGGAAATCAAGGTACACTTTTCAAATTTAAACTTTCATACGACAAACAGAAATAACATTATCACGCAATGAGAGCTCTCATTTTTTTTTACTTTTGCTTGCATAATAGCTGAAATCCACTTTTTCACTTTCGAAGAGCATGTTCTTATCTTAACAATAGAAGTGTAATTTACAATTACAAAATCTTCTCACTATGTTGGGAACTATTTCCGGATGACATGATGGAATATGATTTTCGGATAGACTTTCATTATAGCAGAAAAAATTATGTCTATTGGTTTCTTCAATTTATATATGTTATTCTCATTTTTTTCAAAATCAAGGTTTGCAACTTCAAATAAAGAAATTGAAGCGCCTGAACATTATGTTAATGAACTTCAGAAAATTATTTCTCTTTAATATATAAATTAATAGGTGAATAGGTATCATTGTCAATTATTTAAAAGGTTGAACATTCTTTACAGAGTTTACGAGAGTTGAATTCTTTATGTATACAATACCTTCCTAAATGAATAAGAGAAGGTTTTTTCAAGGAAACTTATTTTACTTATTTCTATAGAAATATCCTCATACACGATTTCTTCTGTTTCTTTCAGACGCTGGGATGATGCATCCCCAAGATCGGTTAGAAACATAGAATCATCCGTCTGATAGCAATGTGAGTCTTTTCCTGGAATGTATCGTGACATAGTAACCAATTTCAAGCACCTTAGAAACTCCTTTGCGTTAGGAGTATAATTTTTTTCACGAATTGATGAAAAGCGATTCTCCACACAATCTTGGGTGAAGCGGCTGCACAACAGGAAACTGAACATGTGGTCATTGAGGAATTTCTTATGTAATATTATCTATGATGTTGTGCTAGCAAAATTCCGCGCTGAATGGGCTGCCATTCTCGACTTTGACTAATTCTCAAATTCCGAAGCATTAATTAACTCCTTTTTGATGCAGTTTGAGTTCCGAATTCCTGTACATCTGTTTGAGAGTCCCCCCTTTGAGTACCAATGGTCTTCTTAACTGTTCTATCTATAACAATATGATAGCTTTTAATTTTGTTAATATATATTTTGTATATTGTGTACGTCATATATATTAAAAATAAAATAAAGACCTGAAATAAAAAATGATATCCATGAGCGTAGGGTAGATGTTGGATTTGGGGGGGGGCATTCAATTTCCCTGAATTTTAACAAGATCTGTTAAATCGGTGAAAAAATAATCAAATGAAGAAAGCTATGTAGATGGATATTTCTTGATAGTAATTACAAATTATTCATCACATTATATTTATTTGGTTATAATTCAAAATCCAGTTGCTTTTATAATTTCATATTTTTCTACAACTTAAATGCCCGAATACTTCAACCAATTTGCCCAAATTTGAGATGTCACCCGAATTTTTTTTTTTTTGGGGGGGGGGGCACTTGACCCCCTTGGCCCCTGTCTCCTACGCCTATGATGATATCAATAAGGTTTAATAGAACAGAACATAATTATAATCACCTATGAATGAAGCATAAGAATGGGCCATGTGTACTACATTACATAAATATGTGAGGTCTTCACAAGTTGGTTGAGAACATTGATATCATCACCAATGGGTTATGGATATAGATGAACCAAGTATTGAAGAATCTCTGGACTTGATTGAATTCATCGTTCATTGTCACTTTTGAAAAGACGAACTTACATGAAATAGTACCTTGTTTTAGACACTTCCTGTTTCGATTCTTCTCAAAAGTTATATCACTTTTAAAATGTGCACTGAGCACCATAAATACGTGTCTTTTGTCTGATAATTTTTCCTCCTCAAGTTTCATTCCCAAGTTTTTCGTAGCTGAAAGTCTTTTGAAAACCAAAAAAAGATATATTCTTATATGAGAGGTGTCGATTTCGGCATCCAATTGCTGAACAAGAAAGCATTTATGCAGATAATAATCATTTTATCAATAAAAAAACTGGAGTCTCTTTACTAATACTGAGTTCACACTTACATAATGAATAAATCGCTTAATAATTTCAGCTGTTAATTGTCCAGACTCTCCTACTATAAGGCACTTGGAGAACTCAAGTTTAATATATATAAAGTTATCATTCGACAGACTTGATTGTATCTTTGTCAAAGGTTTTTTTAATCAGAAATAACAAAATGTAATTAAAAGTGTGTGAATGTTTTATATTGTAAATTTTTATTAGGTTTTAAGACTGATGCCAAAATATACATTTTATGTCGATAATCGTTATTAAAGAAATTTAAAAAAAAAGTTAAATTATAAGAGAAAACTATTTTTTTCATAATACTGAAACTATACGTTGATACTAGCATGGATATGCTAATGAGAATTATAATATTGCAAACCTTAGATTGTTTATGTGATTTAGAAATTATGTTGACGAATTTTTATAATGACTTATATATACGTACATTTTTTGTGTCAAATGGATCTTTAAAGATGCCTCTTTTATACACAAACTACATGGAAACATTTTATATAATTTTAACCCTCTGGCTGGGCAGAAAAGCAAGCTAAAATTTGTATATAAATCGTCAGACAAACAACCAAGAAGTTTATACAGAAGAGCAGAAAACCTAATCCCTTCTCCGGAAGGAGCTTGACTCCATTCTCAACAGTATTCTCTGTTTGATCGAACAATTACTGCCGACACAGGTATGTTTCTTCAATGCACTGAAATTAGAAAAATTGAACTCTAGGAAAAGAGACACTTGGAGATGAATGTCAACAAAACAATCCTTCTTTGCTAACAAGTATCAGCAAGCTTCTATGATCACCAGGATTTTAGACAAGAGATGAGAAATCACAAATAGAAAGAAAAAAATATAACGACGACAAGGCCGCGGGGCCTGACGGGATTAGAGGCAGAGTTTTTCCCACTGCATCAAAGAAGTGGTACCTTACCTTCTACATCTAGGACGGGGTATAGAAATGTAAGGTAGTCTCCCAAAGAACATAGCGAAAGGGCGAATAGTTTTAATCTCAAAAAGGCTCTTTTTCAGATGTGAACATTTGGAAGCCTATAAATATCCTAAACAAAAATTACAGAATATTATTGGGCGTATTTGCACGCGAAAAAAGAAACCCATATTGACTGGCAACTTGGACTACACCAAAAGGCTTTTTAAAGGACAGTAAAATTTCCGACATTTCAAGAAACATTCAATATGCCACCGAAACTGTCAATGGCACTTTTGGGGTTTTAATAGTCGTTGACTTAAAAAAAGGTTATGACACCATTCACCATGATCACATTATGCGGGCAGTCAAAAACTTCTACCCAAAAAGTTTTTCAACCCTATCAGATCTTTGTTATTTAATGGCACCTCCACTATTACTACGGGGAACCTGGAAAGTGATAACATAATATAAAGCAGGCTTGTTGGCGTTTGCAATCTTGGCGTTCGCCCGTTCGATTTGAAAAATATATATTCAGGCGTTCGTCCATTCAATTTTTTAGCGTTCGTCTATTCATTTTACCGTTCGTTGAAAAATATCATTTATTTCCTATTTCAATTTGAAGAAATTCCATTATGAAAAACGTCCTCACTTTTATGCGAGAATGATTGGTAGTAATTTCAATTCCACTTCTTTTGCAAAAAACGTCTTCACTTTTTTTCTGAAGTGACATAAAGAAATTGATTGAACTTCTTTTATATTAAACGTCCATACTTTAGAAACAATATAAATTGGACGGACAAAATGAAATAAAGGATAAAATGGTAAAATATTGACATAACAACGATGTTTTACCAAAAGGTGTATAAAAATAGCAGTCATTATAAACTTGACAAAAATGTGGTTCAATGTGAAACTATATTAGCATAAAAATTAAACATACTTATTTTAAGCCTTCAATGGCCTATGTACCGAACAATAATGAAAGGGTTTAATAAAATATGCAACTTCAAACAGCCTTTAAAAAATTGATTATCTCTATATCACTAAAATTCAGACAGTACACATCCCTTTAAATAGACATTATTGACATTAAAGTGGCCCTTTTGAACTTTGAGGTTTTTTGCATTCCCCAAATGACCTTTGAAGGCTGATACTGTTACCGTTCCTTTTTTTTTCTTCATCACTTCGCACCAAAATAGCACATGGAACAAAAAAGATCAAAATCGAAACGGGATAGACTAATATAAAAAGAAAACTATACTTACACTAAAAATAAAAAAAAGGTTTATTTTTCTTTGTTATGACTAAAACCATGAAATATATGGCTTTTTGTAATACCTTAAAAAATTAACATCCAAATAGATCCTGGAGCAATATCTTGTTTTTATTAGCATAATTTATATGGTTAAATTGATTTGTTTTATATAAATATAATAGATATATACATATATATATATATAAATATACATATATATATATGTATATATATATAAATCTGATTAAGCAATGCAATAATATTATATAGATTTATAAAGTATTTAAATTTGAGTAAAACAGTGCAATAATAGTATATATATTATATATATATATATATATTGCCTCTACGATTCAATTAAAACATACCGGCATTGATCTTAATGAAAAAAGTAAATACGTTTTTTTAATAACTATAACATTTAAGCCATTTAAAAATATTTTTATATGATGAATGCCTGCCTTGATACTTTTTTTGGATAATCACTTTTGACAGTTCCTTAATTAAAAATATAGAGAAAATTATTAAAGAAATGAACAAAGGGATTGATTAAAGAATGTACTTCCAGTTCTTCCCATCCAAATTCCTGGTATTATTAAATATAATTATTGAGAGGCCTCATCTATAAAAACATGAAGAAACCCATAAACAGTTCATTATAATTAATAAGCTTAACTCTTCATATATATAAAACACAAATAATGATCCATATGACTATATTTTACCTTTTACATTATGTATGTACATATAAAACTAATTAATTAATCTGGGTATGATAAGTAAATACTGTTATGATTTGGTTGGGAGCTCTATTGAAAATTTGAGAACAACAACATCAAGCCTAATGATGTAAAAAGAAAATCCTCTCTGATAAATTAATCTAATGATGGAGAAAGCTGCCTTAGAGTATGTTGAAAATCATATATATTATTATTATTATATTGTATATATATAATTATTTTTTAATAGTGTCTGAATTTAGTTACCAACTATTAATAGAACTGCAGGTTACATATGCTAAGTTTGAATACATAAAAAGTAAAATCTCTTAATGGAAGAAATCAAATACTTTTCGTGTATAGCTTCCTATTTGTTTTAGTTTTTTATTGAGGCTAAAAATATTTTATGATATAAACAAAATACAATAAATATTTAGGGGAAGGAATTATGTGGGAACATTAAAAAAACATTGTAGTTTTAAATTATTCCTCGCCGATCTCGCCTTTTAGAACAAAAAATACAACAACCAAATATTCATAAAATAACAACAGTACAAAGTTTTATTTTGTTCCATAACCTTGTAAAGTTTGGAGATGACTGATGTAAATAAAACAAAATCAATGTAATATGGTGTAACCATGCAGAAATAGAGGAAATGGCATACATAAATTAACGGAAAAACTAAGAATATGAAGATATCAATAATAAAAAGGTCAACTCAAACTCCAAAGCATATAAAATTATCCATCTTTATCTATTGAATGGTTTTAGTAGAGTATTTTACTCCGTTTGTCGTCAATTTCCAGCAAATCTTATAACCTCTCCTGCAGAAAAGGCCTTAATTAACCTAATTGAAGCCATTAATGTATTTTATGATAGAGCATATATATATATATATATATACAGTCGGTCCTCGCTACTTCGCCCCTCGACATCTCGCTGTTCTTTTATACGCGACGACGGCTTGGCTCCCGTTTTTTACGGCAAAACGTCCCCATATACACTCAATGGCAGAATTTCACACAAAAAACTTAATTAAAATATTCATCTATTGATAATTCATCCTTTAATCTGTAGTGACACCTCGCACGTACAACAACAAGGCAAAATGGCGGTAGGTTTAAACGCCGGGTGATGTCAAATCTCTCTAAATTTCAATATATATCAACATCGCGACCCCATATATATCGCGGTGGTCGTGTAGTGGATCCGGGCTGTCGCAACTTTGCGAGGGACGACTGTATATATATATATATATATATATGTATATATATCTATATATATATATATATATATATATATATATATATATATATCTTTACTAAAGTGCTGACCAAGAGCAAGAGACAGCGTCAGAACATTCTTCAGGCTGTTGAACTTTCACGTCGTGCGTTTCCTCACGCAACCCAAAAGTGTTTCAATCGTGTCAACGCTACCAGCTCTGTGATTGAGCTGATGGTATCGTCTGGTTATGACGCCCGTTAGATTCATTTACGGAATTCATAGTTCAATCCATAATTTTTTGATTGTCAATATGAGCATATATATATAATATATATATATATATATTATATAATAATAATAATGTTGAACAAAATGTCTATTGGCGAATTCATGAGATTACCATAATGACATTTCCATTGAAAAACTGCATTTTGAGAAAAACAAAAATTAAAAGAATTGGTATCAATACTGATGAGAGGGATTCGATGGGGAAATCTACTTTCATTAGTCGTTCTAAAATTGTATTTAAAAGATAACTTAAAAACATCAACATGAGTACCCTCTTTTTCTTTTTCCTTCTTGAAACTATAAAGAACCCTAGTAGGAGCTGTTATTTAAAAATGGTTGGTGCGTCAGCACTTATGTTCATATATTGGCACTAAATATTATTTGACGAAAATTTGCTAAATAATCCAAAGTCATAAATTGATCATAGCTAAATTTGGTAAAATTATTTTCTTTCAAAATAAGTAATAACAAAAAGTTTTGCTTCATAACGAAACCTTTGAACCCAGTGACGTCCGATTTCTAACAATGCTAGAAAGTTTTATTTAGATATTCGTTTTCAGCATAAAAAATGAACCAGAATCGCTGGGTATATGTAAAAGAACTAAAAAGTGGTTTTATTTTGGGAGGTCTACTGTCCATGCAATACAAGCTCCCTTGATCCCAATAAAACCCTCTTCAAATGTTTTGCTCCTGTTGCCCTGTCCATTGCATTAAAGCAACGTACATACCCCTTTCTTAATGTACTAAGTTGTGTCCTCCAAACAAAACCAAATATAATTAATTAAGAGAAGCCACTCACAGTCAAAGGCTCCTTTTGAAAGAAAAATCAAAGACAAAGTTTTAACTATTAATTTATCTATTAATACGCATGAGCGGAGGAAGAAGAAAATAGGGCTTATGAAAAATGAACTGTTGTTGAACTGTCATCTACCATTTTTTATATAATTACATATATTTTTAAATCCCCTTTATTTCAAAGGTAAAAAATAATCTGTCAAACGCATATTTACTTTCACAAAACTAATATTAAATTAATGTAGGCATAAATAATAATAAAGCTCATTGTTCTCAATGTAACATAGTAGAATCAAGAGGGTCGACTGGTGGTGATGAATCTATTCAATGTCCATAATATAAAAAACCTTTTTTGGTTTCAAGTATTTATTAAAATTAAATAGAGAAGCAAGACAATATGAAATAAACATGCAAAGTCCGACCTGAATCGACTTGTACGTTTTGACAAATATGTTATAAATAACCACACTTTTCTTTTTGTGTGACAGACAATGATCGCCTAGTTCTAATTTCAAGAAGCAGTGCCTATCATCATCTACTACTATGAATCTCTGGAAATAAAATAAGCTTTTCTCATCAAGTCAATTTAAAAAATCAAGACATTGATATTTTGGCAATTATAGGCGGCAAAATTCGCCGATACCAATAATTTGATATTTCGGTCGACCTCTAATTACAAAGTTCATTTAATGCTATCAATTTAATGACCTATATATATATATATATATATATATCAGGAAACGACCGGGACACCTTTTTTCGCCGGGCCGGGCCAAAACCGGTCGGGGACTTAATATATATATTTTCGTTCGTTCGACATTCTGAAGTAGCAACTTAGAAAATATTATCTCAAAAAATAAGTGACGACAAAACTACGGAAATCGGTTTTCCAATATACCATCAAAAAATTTGAACTTGTTACCAAATAACAGTTATGATATATAAAAGTGTTTCAGGCCAAGTAATGCTTTAAATAACTATTATCATCTATTTATTGCTGAAAAAACCCCAAGAAAATACAAATGTTTGGTTTTGGGTGAAAAGTAACGAAGGATGAAACATAAGCTCATCGCCGTACCTAATATACTATTAAAAAACACTGAATATAAGGATTGGACAATCACTTCTTGACGTCCCGTTCAGCGTTCAATTTTTTTTCTTTCCATTCACAAGCCTGCCGGGGTTTGACCAACCATAAAAATGGGTCTCAAATTCACTGCTATGAGACACAACTTAAAGACAGCAATATCTCATATATAACTATTTTTCTATGTGGGACCCTTGAGTTCCACCAGCTATTGGGAGTTTTGGATTTTTAAATCTTGTCTCATTTGTGGTTCCAAATTCTCCGCCGAAGGGGTTATTGGATCCTGCCAGGTATACTAATGAGGGTACTGGAGTATATAACTTCCTGTGTATGGGTCTTTAGATCCCACCACTCTGCATGATTTCCCGTTATTGCAACTTGCTGAACCGAATAACTCATAAGCAGAGGATTTGGAACTCCAATGCCCCATCATTAAGACTGGCGGGGCCCAATGACTCATCGCTTGAGTATTTTTAAACTTAATATCCCTGCATCGGTTGGCGTTGAAATGACCACACTTATTTGTACTGTATGCTTCAAATGACGCCCGTCCTTATGTTTTAGTATTTTTTTATTCTCTAATTATTTTATACAAGTTGATAGCAAATACACAATTTTGTTTTCTAATTTATTTCGATCAAAAGGACCATTTAAAATACTCAGATCAGCGATCAATGAGTACATACTATTTTGCTATTGATCGCTGATCAGAATAAACTACGATTCACTAGCCTGTTAATGTATTATTTCATTTCGTATATCTACTTCTATTATTATTGACCTACGTATTGATTATTATTTAATTAGAAAAGAGAATGCCCGTTCCTGAGAAATATTGAGAAACAAATATTTAATTATGCTGATAAACATTGTCCAACTTTTGTTAAATAGAGACCGGAGCTTGGATCTAAGATTCCCTATTGGTCCAATTAATTATACTAGATATTACCAAGCTGGGATTCGGTAGAAAAATTTAACGCCGGTTCGGTATATACCTTCCACCGATCGATATCGGTATTCGGTAGATTTTATTATATATCTTCAGTATCGACCGATATTCGGTACAGTAGATAAAAAAGAGAGAGAAATTTATTTATGTATCTGCTCTGTGACTTCTTCTTATGCATTTAATATTGGACAATTTATAACAAAGGAACATTAAGTACATAATTTGTAATAATTTATTAGAGATTATTTGAAAATAAATACATTCTAATCTTATATAAATTATATATGTACATGGATTTTGTAGGAAATGGAAGGCTACAGATTTTTATTTATTTACTGTCTCTTATTGTCCGATATTAAATGCAATTTCAGGTACTCTAGTATTCAATGCATAGCATGTGCTTATATTGAATGTATAGTTATGTATCTGCTCTATAATACTATAAGTTGTATTTGTTTATTTATTTTGCGAAGTTCAAGTTTTTCATACAAGGGAGCACTTGGGCAAAGCGACAGTTGAACGATGTTTCTCTGATATTGAAGGGAATGAGCTCTCTTTATCTTTATGTCTCTATGTGAATGTCACAAGGGTCATACTTTCAAATATACCGTACCGATTGACAATCGGTACGGTATTTGGTAGTTTCTACCGAATATCGAATAATCGGTTCAGTATTTGAAATCTACAGTTGGTAGTATTGAATACCGATTTACATTCGGTAGTCGCAGCTCTGGATATTACATATCTTGGATTGAAATTGGTTAAGGTCGAATATGGATGATGGAGACATTAATTAATATGAAGTCCGGGACTCCTTTTATATATTATATTATATAAAATAAATTATATTTATTTAATGCAAGGTCTAATTTTTATATTACAATAAAAAAATTTGACCTTGCATTAAAAAAATATAATTTATTTTTGTTGATTCTATTAATTATTCTATTTTGCTTGATCGCATAAGTATTTTTTTTGTTACCTATATTGTATTTCTCTTTTATATGTTCGATTATAATCGAACAATGTAAAATGAAAAACATAAATAATTATTTATGTTTTTCATTTTACATTGTTCGTATAAAAACTAAAGCGTCAAAGTAAAGATGCGCATGCCTAACATAAAATTCTTCCTTTTTTCCAAAAGGAATTGGCCAAAAATTTAGTTCTTCTTTAGTCCGCAAGGGGCACTTTGATGCTAGAGCTCTTTGAAAATAATAGCAAAGGCTTAAAAGTTGGGCAAACACTAGAGGCACTACCTTCAGTTCAACCAAAACAAAATATATGCTTTTTTCAAAAAGAAGAAAATGCAAGGATACTTCCCTCTACCTGAATGGAGCCAAGATTGAGGGAGCTCGAACATCTAAATATCTTGGAGTAATAATTGACGATGGTATGAACTGGAGAAAACACACAGAATATGCAATCTCTAAAGCTAAGAGACTAAGCCCTGCAAACTTTTGTTGGATCCGACTGGGGGCTTAGCCCACGAAAGTCTGAATGGATCTACGAGACCTATGTTCGATCTATAGTGAGCTATGGCGCTATTGTTTTTGCACCTAAGCTTCTAGGCACTAGGTTCATCAAAAATGAACTTAGTAAACTACAGAGACTTGGTCTGATGAGCATAACAGGAGCTATGAGGTCTACACCTACTGCGACTATGGAAGTACTATGTGGGCTCCTTCCACTTCATCTATTTGTAATGGAGCGTGCGAGTTTAATTAGGCTTCGGACTAAAATGAAACTCCACTGAAATGGTTCGACCATTTCCAAAGAGGACACTTGCAATAGTTAGATAAATATTTGCAAGCAAAAAATATCCCAATTCCTTCACTTCGGGTCACTTTCTGGTCCAATAATCTGGGATACGACATAAAAAACAATTGGTGTATGAATGATTTTGATCTTGTCAGTTACACTGACGGGTCAAGAATCAAGGATCAAACTGGCACTGGATGGGCTATAACGTGTGAGGACAAAGTACATGATCAAAAGTCCTTAAAACTTGAAGACACAAACACAGTGTACCAAACTGAAGTGGAAGCCATCAGAAACATATGTACTAATCTCAGTGGGGATAAAATTGAACGAAAGAGAATAATAATCCTTTCCGACAGCATGTCGGCTATCAATAGTCTGGACATTAAACCAGGTGATCTTTTAGCTGCAGAAATTCTCGCGTGTAAAGACGCCATCAATAATTATAACTTTAATATCATGTTAGGATGGATCAGAGGGCACAACGATAGCACCGGGAATGAATACGCCGACATGTTAGCAAAGGATGGCGCCATGAGAGGTACATCAATCTCAGTACCAGTATCTATGTGCCAATCAAAGAATTAGACAAGAATCCTTGAAAGAATGGCGAATTGCATGGCAAAGAATGAAGTGTTGTCGTCAAACAAAACTGTTCATCACAGAGCCCTATGTTGGAAAAAAGATATTCAGTTTCAAGAGAAACCAAATCTCTGTCATTGTTGGAATGGTGAGTGGTCACATTGATCTAAATCGGCATCTCTTTAAGATGGGGAAGGTTGAGAGCCCAACTTGCCGCTCTGTAACGACGACGAGGAAACTCCATATCACCTCATCTACAATTGTCCTCTTACACGACAGAAGATGAGACAACTCGAGGGAAATCTCGGGAACGAACATTGTCTCTGGAGGATTATATTTTTAGGACATTGAAATGTTTATGCACTTTTAATGATACTTTTATTAATAAAGACAATAGCTACTAGATAAGTCACTACCGGCTGATACCGGATTAGGTTCCAGTGAGGTGGGTATATTCTAGGAGCTAAACAAACAAAAAAGTTCCTTTATTATGTATATTTGGAATCTCTCAATATGTTGTAGTGATTTGATTTATTATTTCAAATCATCAAACTTAATCCCTTTATACCGGTTTTAAATAGGATTGTGACGATATTTCATGGACTAGGGACGATATCTAACGTTAAAGAAAATAACCAAAATTTTGGCCAATTTTTTTGTTTACTTTTTCTTTGCATGCGTTACTTTACTTTAAAGCTTTAATAAAAAGTAACTTTCATGTTCCTATTCGTCTGTGAGCCCCTCCCCCCCTCCCCCCCCCCCCCCATATCCTTTTCCATTTCTCAATGAGAGTTCCCCAGGGGCCCGTTTATTACACATTACACACACTCACTAGAGGAACTCCTACTCATTAATATGCACAAGTATAAATATTTATGTATGGGTCATAGTAGACGTTTCATACGTGAGAGTGTATGTAGAAATTATTATTATTATTATTGTATACATAAATATGTGTGTGTATCTTCATATTCTTTATGCTTTTAATTCATTTATACCTCTCAAAAGAGCTGGTGGGGAACTATATTTTCTACTACTTAGGTATATATCTATATCTATATACAATGTCCATTGGACAGCCTATGTATTTTTTTGCCTATGGAGTCGGCAAGTTGCTATTTGCAGAATAAATTTGAATAATAAGATATCACTTTTGTTTGCTGAGTGCAGCAGATTATATACTTCCTTTTCCAATGGTAGGAGCGTTTAGGGATTGGATAAAATGAGATACTAAGCTCTTAAAAGTGTCATTGAACGCATTATTTATTCAGTTATCTACAAACTCTACCACCGGAGAAACCTTTATGTTATTAGTAAATAAGTGGCACGAGGTCTTGATTGCATTTTGTCAGAACTCACTTCTTATTTTACCTCGGATTCTCTAATGATCGCTGACATATAGAAAGGAAATAATAGCTTTCTGATTAGTAATTATTAATAAATTGATTTTCTTACGCAAGTTAGATCAATCATAATAAATACTTTTTATATAAAAACATTGTACTTCTATTCCTTACGACGGGAAATGAAGGACAGGTTTCGTGAGCCAGCTTGTGAAGGAGTTTAAACGTTTGTAGGTTAAATCTTTGGTTTCCACCGTTCGCACTTATATATATTTATATATCAGAGCTGCTACTACCGAATGTAAATCGGTATTTGATACTAACGACGGTAGATTTCAAATAACGAACCGATTATACGATATTCGGTAGAAACTACCAAATAGCGTACCGATTGACAATCGGTACGGCATATTTGAAATTATGACTTTTGTGACATTCACAAGAGACATAAAGATATAGAGAGCTTATTCCCTTCAATAGCAGAGAACCATCGTTCAACTGTCGCTTTGCCCATGCGCTCCCTTGTGTGAAGAACTTGAACTTCACAATATAAATAAACAACTACAACTTATAGTATTATAGAGCAGATACATAAATAGACATTCAATATAAGCACATGCTTTGCATAGAATATCAAGAGTACCTGAAAGTGCATTTAATATCGGACAATAAAAGACAGTAAATAAATTTTTAAAAATATACAAATCCATGTACATATGTATATAATTTATATAAGATTAGTATGTAATAAATTTCAAATAATCTATAATAAATTATAACAAACTAAGTACTTCATGTTCCTTTGTTATAAATTGCCCGATATTAAATGCATAAGAAGAAGTCACAGAGTAGATACATAAATAAATTTATCTCTCTTTCTTATCTACCGTACCGAATATCGATCGATACCGTAGATATATAATAAAATCTACTGAATACCGATATCGATCGGTGGAAGGTATATACCGAATACCGAACCGGAAGTAGATTTTTCTACCGAATCCCAGCTCTCATATATATATATATATATATATATACATGTTTATTATAGGGCTCAAATGTGTCTCATGTCATGAATGATATTGCATGTCTAAAAGGAACAAACTTTTTACACGTCATCTTAGGACATATACCTAAACAAATACACTGAAAGTATTTGATGGTAAATATGTTCCTATAGAGCATGCTGCATTCAATATAGGCCTCCTTCAAGTTTCCCAATAATGCCTTAAAGAACATTGTTATAATGTTTTTTTATGCGTGTATTGAAGGATTTTGCAAACATTTATTTGGACATTGCCATGGCAAACACTTACATCCAATGACAACAAACTATGTTGAAAGTAAATATCATTGGGAGTGCGAGACTATTAATGCTTTTTTAACGGATTGTTTATGTGCATGAACTAAAAAAACATATCTGCAAACGTTGCTTTTTTCAAACGATATTTTGTAATGTTAAGTTTTTTATGTAGAGCAGAGTATATTAGAAACATAGTTTCTGAATAAACGGCCTCTGAAGAGAAGACCTCAGATAGAAAAGGAAAATGATGGGTTTCAACCCTAAATAAAAGCCTATATCAGCAGGCGGGACCCAGGGCTTGGGATGTATGAGATTGAAAGTAAGGACTCCTTTTATACCAAGCCAGAGTTGGCGGTGGGTTTCAACCCTAAATAAAAGCCTATATCAACAGGCGGGACCCGAGGGCTTTGGTGTATGAGATTGAAAATAAGAACTCCTTTTATACCTAGCCAGAGTTGGCGGTGGGTTTCAACCCTAATAAAAGCCTAAATCAGCAGGTGGGACCCGAGGGTTTGGGTATATGAGATTGAAAGTAAGGACTCCTTTTATACCTAGCCAGAGTTGGCGGTGGGTTTCAACCCTAAATAAAAGCCTATATCAGCAGGCGGGACCCGAGGGCTTTGGGTGTATGAGATTGAAAGTAAGGACTCCTTTTATACCAAGCCAGAGTTGGCGGTGGGTTTCAACCCTAAATAAAAGCCTAAATCAGCAGGTGGGACCCGAGGGCTTGGGGTATATGAGATTGAAAGTAAGGACTCTTTTTATACCTACCCAGAGTTGGCGGTGGGTTTCGACCCTAAATAAAACCTATTTCAGCAGGCGAGACCCGAGGGCTTGGGGTGTATAATATTGTAAATTAGGGTTCCTCTCATTTTTAATTAGGGATGGCGGTGGGTTTCAACCCTAAAAGCCTCAATCGACATGCGGGGCCCGAGGGCTTGGGTTGGATAATTAAACCTATGCCTCTCATAATGTCAGAAGTCATTTATTTAGTCTTTGAATTCACCGGCTTTATCATGTTTGAGCCATGTGCTCACTTTATAATATTGCAATAACATATATAGGATTATTATAAAATGCAAACTAGGTTTGGTGAGGATTTTTACAAATCCTGTTTGAATTGCCTTTACTTATTGTTTCGGAATGCTCAAAAAAGTAGTATATTACTCAAAGTAGTATATTACTTTTGAGAAGTAATAATTAATATTTTTTTTAATATTACTACGCAGTAAAAAGTAGTATATTGCATACTACTTTCAAAGTAATATTCGACCAACACTGTAAATATTGTATTACTCGCACGCGCGTTAGGGAACAACACTGGTTACAAGGAAGCGTATAGGGACTAACCTTGTAAATATATATTTTGTTTGCTCGTAGACTGTCATTTGTGCTCCATGACGAAATGAAAAAAGCTGACGAAATTAATACTGTTCCCAGTCCTCGTATCCAATTCCTAAGATTTTAACTCTAGAGCCCTCCTATCCGAGTCCTAATATTTAAGTTATCGAGTCCACGAATCCGAGTCCATCAAAATTAGCAAATCCATGATTTCGAGTCCACAGCCCAGATGAATATCCCGTAGTCAGACTTAATCTCAACTTATTTCAACAATAGTTGCATACTTAAATACTAAATAAGTTGTTTATTTTGTAATAAGAATGAATGAATAAAAAGGTCATTCAATTGTGTGTAAATTTTTGTCACTTATAAAATAAAAAGTGCTTTATTATTCTATAGAGCAGGTGTCGGCAGTTACGTTTAGACGCGGGCCAATTTTTGTTTCAGACAATGGCATCGCGGGCCATAGCTATTTTTTACATTTATTTTATTATTATATATATATATATATATATATATATATATATATATATAAGAGATGTTTCCATCTACATACACGTGTGAGTCAAGCTTTTCGTCAATGAATGCAATCAAGACACACGAGAGGAACCGTCTGACCAATGCAAGCATGGAGAACTGCTTGAGGATAAAAGTGACATCCCTGTCGCCCGACATCCACAAAATTGTGACCAAAGGGAGGAGTCACTTTTCCCATTAAGTGAGTAGTCTACTGGCCTTTTTAAATAGTAGGCCTAAAAAATGCCCAGTTATATTGTTCAATCTTATTAAATTGTACATTCCCTTTTTTCTGTCTGCCAATACCGTTTCGACCTGTGCGCCATGGATAACTGTACAGATGTTCCATCTGTTGTTTTGTCATTTCTATACCTCAATAAATATTTCGAAATTGATAGGATTGCTGTATGCCTTTTTTTCTTTTTTTAAATATGGGGATTAAGAAATTTTTATTTACATCAAATTAATGACATCTCGCGGGCCAGACAAAATAGATATCGAGCCAAAATTGGCCCGCAAGCCACTATTTGCCGACCCCTGCTATAGAGAGTTCTTGGGAGAGTAGTTTATAAGTTCTTCTCATAATATTTCATCCCCTTGTTTATTGTTTGTTTGTTTATATTTATTACTATCATCCACGATAGACATACACACGAAAACGCACATATTCCCCTTGTTTATATCCCAGAAAAAAATAATTAATCAAAACTACATGAAATGTTTAGAAAAATTGAACGCTGAACGCAAAACTTTTTTTTTACGTTCAACGTTCAAAAAACTGCTTGGGGTGTATGAGATTGAAAGTAAGGACTCCTTTTATACCTAGCCAGAGTTGGCGGTAGGTTTCAACCCTAAATAATAGCCCATAACGGCAGGCGGGACCCGAGGGCTTGGGGTGTATGATATTGAAAGTAAGGACTCCTTTTATACCTAACCAGAGTTGGCGGTGGGTTTCAACCCTAAATAAAACCCTATATAAGCAGGCGGGACCGAGGGCTTGGGATTCATAATACTGTAAACTAGGGTTCTTCTCATTTGTATTTAGGGTTGGCGGTGGTTTTCAATCCTAAAAGTTTGAATCGACATGCGGGGCCTGAGGGCTTTGAGGAACTTTTTTTCAACAAATTTATATCATTTGAAAGTCGGTTGGGGCTCATTTTTATTATAAAACCCCTAAATAGTACTTCCATCTTTCAAAATTAAACATTGTTATTATTTTAAATATTTGAACGCTGAACACTAACGGAACGCTGAACGCAAAACATTGAACGGAACTCTATTTTTTAACGCTGAACGGAACGCTGAAAGCAAAAAAAGCTGAACGCCCACAAGCCTGATATATATATATATATATAGGTATACCTACAATTACATCTTAAGCCAATGAAATTTATTATATAAAATATCCTTAAAAATGAATAAATCAAATAGCAGCAATAAATTAAATAGTTTAATTATAATAATTAAATGAAGTAGCGATTTTATTTTTTATTATAAGGAGTACAAAATATAAATGGGTTGTTGGATACTAAAAAATATTCCATTAATTATTATATTGTCCATCGGATTAGGTTTTTCCACCACGTATTTCACAGGATCATTATCATGGATACATGTATCTTTACCAGGCTTGTGAACGGAACGCAAAATTGAACTGCGTTCAGCTGAACGCACGTTCAATGAACGGAACGCTGAACGGAACGCAACTTTTTTTTGAACGCTGAACGTTGAACACAAAAAAAAGAGTTTTGCGTTCAGCGTTCAATTTTTGGGAAATTCTTTTCTATAAAAAAACGTCATCACTACACATTACTTTTTTCGGAAATTCTTTTCTAAAAAAAACGTCATTACTACGCAGAACTTTTTTGGGAAATTCTTTTGTAAAAAAAAAACGTCATCACTACGCATTACTTTTTTGGAAATTATTTTCTAAAAAAAAAAATGTCATCACTACGCAGTACTTTTTTGGGAAATTCTTTTTTAAATATTTGAACGCTGAACGCTAACGGAACGCTGAACGCAAAAACATTGAACGGAACGCTATTTTTTTTACGCTGAACGGAACGCTGAACGCAAAAAAGCTGAACGCTCACAAGCCTGATCTTTACTGAGAGGGCAGTTATTCGTACTGCCATCGTTTATCTTTGGTTATGATAGTTTTGAGGCCAACAATTAGGAATAACAAAAAAGTTGTTCTTGGAAACTCATCAATATGGTAAACATGATTAATTTTCATATGAGTACACTGTTTTCTTTATTATCTCTTTGCCCGATAAGCAAAAATTATTCGACAAACATGAGTAAACATAATAAGCATTATTTTATTTCTTAAGTTTGAGCAGTTGCTTTATTCATTTAATATTAATTAGTGAAATAGGAGGTGTCACTTCAAAGGTCAATCACAGACATGGTTTAGTATCTGATGACTTCTTTTCCCCCGCAGATAATTAAAAAATGCGTTATCAATAACTATATTCGCCAGAAGATTCAGTTGAAGCGTTAACAAATCATGTTTTGAAGGTGTCTCAGCTTTGACAATGGCTTTGATAGCATACAAAAGAATATAAATCATGCTGGAGATACCTTTGATGAAAAAAAAATTACTTATGATGATAAATATTAGTATTTTTATTGTTATGCCAAGAATATATACTTATACAATAAATGCCCCGTAATTTAAGTTTCAAATTTGATCGTCCATTTCCTTATTCATTCTTCATAACTAAATATTTTTCCATTAAAATTTTAAGATTTCTTTTCAATTTCATTTCATTACCTTATGAAGAAAATTTTCTTTTGTTTAGTTGCTAAGCAGTGACCTTAGTAACAGTTATTTACATATTTCATGTAAAATAATAAACATTGAAGAAGGGAATTTCGCCAGTAGACAAATTAAATTATCCTTTTAATTTTTTTTGAGTAGCTCACTAGTTTGAGATTTAAGCAGTCAACTTATAAAAAGGGGCAAAAATTTACTTTCTGAGAATAAGTTTGGGGTTTAGACTAAGATATCCCAGAATTAAACTTTAAAACAATATTATATCGATGATGAATATATGAAAATCAGGCAGTACAAATATTTGTATATTTAAAAATACAAAGTAATAGACACAGCACTTTTAAACATGTATAAGGGCTATAATTGCAAAAAAAATAACTCATTGCCGAGGACCTATATGTCATTTGAGCCGCCACCCACCTTTGTGTGACGTTAATAAATTCAAATTGGTTATAGTTATTTTACAATTCGTACCATTTAGTTCAATGTTTTGCTACACTCATTATATATTATTTTAAAAAAATATTGTCGTTTTTTAAAAGAACGAATCACTCTATAATAATGTCATTTTTACACTATATTACGGCAATGGATTTTTTTGCACAAATCTTCGAATGTGTTTTATTAGTTTTTAATATTATCAGTACATTTCAGCGTAAATATTTAAAACAACAAACTTCATAATAAGATTAATAAATATTTATGACCTAAAGAATATATTTTTCTTTGAGAGGTTTTGTGTTACTTTAAATAGATGTTCCGATGACAAATCATAATAACAATGGGCTGATCATATTCACTCATAATTTTATTACAATCTTTTAAGATATTGGGACTGTAATGAACATTTTAACAATGAAAATCCAACTCCTAATTCCTTTTAACAGTTTGTATAAAAAATTCGCGCAAATATATTTTTTAATTTTATTTGATTGGCTTGTTGTTCATGTGTGTGTGCGGTATTTTCTCAAGAAAACACATAATTTCATCATGTAAAAGAAACCTTTAAAAATACTTTGCAATCATTTCACAATTTAAATAGTCCCAATTATGTGAAAACATTTTTAAACGCCTTAACATATTACTTTTTTATTCCCCCATTTCAATAAATATGGCTTTATAATTCAGTGTTTAAATATCAAGATTGTCGTGAATTAAGAACGATAATTCGTTTAAAAACATAGCAAAAATCATTTTTCAATTTAAGTGTAAAAAGCTTTATTTTCAAAGAATTAATTATATATTGACATATACAACATTTATATATATTTTTACTCCCTGAACTTAAGTGTATAAATATAAAAAGATGGCATTGTTTTATAATGAAACAAACGCAGAAGGTCAATTACGGTTCCTTGAGAGAGGTCTAATGGACCATTGATAAAAAAGCCTGAGTATAATGTCTTTCCATTGCTGCAAATTTATTTTAAAAGTCCCAATAATAAAAGGAAAATTGTCATAATTAAAACTCCATGAATTTTAAAGGGGTTTATATATATTTAGACTCTAATAATTATCAGAGTCTAAATATATATAAGCCCCTTTGATAAGACAGATGAATATTTTAAGGAATCGAATGATCAAGTTTTTGTAGATGATATATCTTTCTTCCAGTTAAGAAGAGGGGCTCCTTCGTACCTTAAAATTAAGAAACACAAAAGTAACAGTACAGAATGTGGAATCAGCCAAGCATGTACGATTCCCGGCATCTATCCGTTTCTCACTCTCATGAAAAGTCATCCAAACACGAAACGATCCATTTCTACTCCGAGGATGAAGTTCACCCTGGCCTCCGTCAACGACAGCCCCGCTACATTTCCCCGCCAGCCAACTGCTCTCACCCTTCAAACTCCTACGTCACATCCACGCCCGAGTACATTGGGCGTCAACTGCACTTCTCTTCCTCCGACGACTCAGGCGTCCAATCTGACCTCTGGACAGACATTTCTAGCCCCCTCAAAGAGCTTCACAGCAAGTGGCAGCGGAGCAATAAAGGCCTCTACGATACAACTGTTCCAGAGACCTTATTGGAGAAGATATCTCAACTCCTTCCCTTCATCATTGGGCTCATCGTACTTTCAGGAGCCGTCTACTCCGTTCAAGTGGCAATGAACAGCTCAAGAGACGTGGCTCATGCACGAGGCAAGTATGCAGCCATCCTCTATGCGCATAGAAGAGTCTACAATTCCACTAATCCCACACGGAGACCCCTGGGAGAAATTATGGATGAAGACGGAAACGTGTTGTCAGGGAAAAGGGCGGCCATTCAGTTCAGTTATAATCGTCAGAATGCCAAAAACAACAAAAAAGATGTGGTTGAGTTGAGTGGTAAAGAAGAAAAGAAGGAAACTATTCAAGTTGAGACACAGTCCATCAAGACCCAAATGGAGAAGAAAACCAAGGTTCTAAAGAAGGTTGCGAGCTTTGGACACTTTGCATCCACTAAAGTGAATGAAAACGAAATGGTTTCGTCTCAGCCAGGACGGGTGATTCGCAGGAAGGCTCCAGAAGATACTTCTTCAGTAGAGACAGCTACTCCTAAGCCAAAGAAGTCGGCAGTTTTAGAACCCATGGAGTTTGACGATGACGATAAACAAGGCAAAGTGTCAACGACTTCACCTCCTCCAAAGCCCAAGGTGTCTGTCAAAGCCCGGAGCCACGAACCCCGAATAAACCACTAACTCGTTTAATTGAACAAAGTTAATTAATTTTATGACGTTTTAAACATGTATGTAAATATTTTTAGACATTGATATAGTTTATTGCCATTTTTGTGGTATGAAGCTTAGCTTATGAGATATTCTTAAATAACACTTGGTATTTTAATAAATAAATTAGTATGATTGATGATGAAACAACTGTCCTAGAGATTATTGCTGTTGATATTTGTTACATTAGTGGGGCCATGGTTGGATTTTTATAGGGTTTAGCTATCTTAATTTACTGTGTTTTTTAATTAATATAAAGATAGGATTGGAAATACATTCCCAATAGTTAAAAATGAATATTATTCAATTTAGAAGCCTAAATTATGATTGATAAATAAGCTATAATACTCGAGATTCTGATAATTTGGAAGTAGTAAGGGTTCATTTTTATATCAACTTATAGATAATAACTTTATCTAAAAAAATATGGCTCCCTTCCTAATGCAACAAAAAAATAATTGGCTCAAATTTCTAGAACGCATAATAAGAACTGACTAGGACAAGGATGGTAATATTGACCAATCTGAAGACTTTTTTCATGCCATTGTGGATGGAGGAACGGAACTGCTTTGATTTGACATTCAAAAAGACTGCAAGATTACGGTCTAGAATATATATGATATGCTCGTAGTCAATTAATGGAGTTATTTTGTGTGTGGGATGTAGTAGGGGGTACTTTGGTGTTCGGCGAAGGTCCCTGAGGTACAGGCACATGAAGCTGGAAGCTTAAAGCTCTCAATGGCGAAGGGAAGTAGTAATCATAGGGATCATAGGTGAGGAATCGATGATAGAGGGATTTTGAACGCATTTTGTCTCGTAGCACTCCGGGACAAGGGGACAGGGAGATCCTGAGATGAGCATTGCTCCACGCGGACCGTCTGGCTTAGGGTTTCATAGTGGGCCTTCACGTTGTTCACAATGATGCGCCATTTTCCCTGGGAGTTGATGGCGCGGAGAGGCATGACATAGTCTGTAGAGGAAGGGCAGAGGTAGGTCTCGTCCCGTAGGTCCTTGAGGCGATCAATGGAGTTCTCTGTGTTTGCGATGACGTCCTTGTAAAGTGCTGCCACAGCGGCGTAGTGATACTCCACGGCGTGTTGGATCTCATAGGTAGGATAGTCGTAGTCCATGAGACACCAGGTGTTGGTGGAGTTCTTGGAGCAGCTGGGTGGCCCGTAGGTCTCTCGGAGAGGAGCCGCGCTTCCATGGTGGCCGTATAGGGGGGCTGGAGTATATCCGTAGGGCGTGCTGTATCCATGGGGCCCGTAGGCTGGGCTAGGACTAGGAGAGTAGTGAGGAACGGGTGTGGGGCCGTAGCGAGGGGTGGGTGTATAGAGATTAGACCCCACAGAAGCCCCAAAAAGAGCGAATATCTGTAAAAGAGAGAGAGAGAGACGAAGGAAATTAATGGGAATAATGAGTTAATGCAGTCTGTTGTCAAAGTCATATTGTGCATAGTACATATAAAGTCGCCTACATAAATATTAAATGGGGGAAACTAAAATGATTTATATCCCTTCAAGAAAGGCACACTTTTCTTTTTTTAAACTGTCTTCATATTTTACATACACACACACACACACATATTCTCACATCCTTGTTCACCCCTCACTTAGAAATGACAGATATTTTTAATTAAAAATAATGTCATTCCAATCTACATACATAAAGGAGTGACTATTATTATTTTTTCACTTTGTTAATAGAGCATTCACAAGGAGACGTGTTCGAAGCACCCCTTTTAAAAACAATAGGCTAGGGGGGGGGGGGGGGGGGATCAGAAGAGTCGTCTTTATTTTATTGGTTATTGGATAAAATGAATAAAAAAGAGTCTATGAGTAATCATAGTTCCTGATAAAATGGGTGGAAAATAATAAGATGAATATATTTATATATAACTTGCCAATAAACCTCTCACTCGCCTTCGTCCATTATTTCTCCCTTGAACCCTCCGCTGAACGGGAACGAGTACACATAATCTACGTTGTTAAAGACCTCATCAAAAGAACTTCAATGCTCTCTCGATGAGCACTCTTTTCCTACCGAGCGGCCCCATTGTATGGAGGAAAATTCGCTGTAGAACTATTATTATAAAAAACACTACGAGCAAGACTCGATGCGTCTGTGTAATCGTCTATATTTTTCCTCGGAAACATCCTTTAGCTAATCTGGGATGTCAGGGATTGTAAAACAAATAATAAACATATATATTTATATATATATAAGCAAAATGTTTTTTAAGGTAAAAGACCTTAAATTATTCCTCCCTAATAATCCACTATCTTCCAGCCCTCAGGCATTCGAGTTTGAGCCCACCACGAACGTTTGGTGTCACTCCTTTAGTAAAAGGACACCAATGTGGATCCCTAGAAAAACTGTGTCAATCGTCAGCTGATAAAAATTGACGGAAACCCCCATACCCACTATATTAATCACTTCGACTTTGCCGGCCTCACTGATGAGGGGATTGAATGGCGGGAAAAATTACAAATTAAGTACATTCACTCCATTGCAGAATATGTACGTTGTGAGAAAATATTTGGAACATGCTTTGGATGTAGTAGTGTGGTGCATAGAGACCGAAGTAACGTATGTTGGCCCTAAACGTTACCTCTTCGTTATTGGAAGAAAGAAGGTGGCATATTGAACTAAAGAGAGAGTGGGATTTATCCTTTTTATCATTAAATATGAAGAGTGACGTCATTGCACTCCGTTGATTTTAATAGAAATATTAAGTCTCTTTTACTCCTCGTATTTTACCCAACAACGGAGAGCGAACAAACATTCCGATTTTCAACAGTTACATACGTTACTTCAGTACTCTAGATTATATATGCACAGTACATGCAAGGCTTTAATGTCCCAATTACTTTTATTTTACGACCAACCTAGTATTATATTATAATACTAAAGCGTTAAAGTAAAGTAGCGCATACATAACATAAAATTCTTCCTTTTTCCCAAAAGGAATTGGCCAAAATTTTAGTTCTTCTTTAGTCCGTAAGGGGCGCTTTGATGCTAGAGCTCTTTGAAATAATAACAAAGTCCTTTTATTATTTATATTTGGGATCCTGCACAATGTTGCAGTGATTTGATATATTATTTCAAATCATCAAATTTAATCCCTTTAAACCGATTTTAAATAGGATTGTGGCGTAATTTCTTGGATTAGCGACATCTAACGTTAAAGAAAATAACCAATTTTTGGCCAATTTTTTTTTGCTTACTTTTTCCTTGCTTGTGCTACTTTACTTTAACGCTTTATATAATACTATCATCATTCTACGGTTGGAGTGTTCTTTGCTTTAAAAAATAAACTAGAATATTTTGATTGCTATATTTTAGTTTGTAATGTTTCTAAGACTTTTGAATGATGTATATATACCTAAATATATTTGAGGAGCAAGCCAACAAAGTCAAACCTATCAAATTCATGGATTTGAGACTCTAGAAGATTTCTTCCCAGAAGCCCTCTGTTGATGGTCACCGCACTTATTCCTCAGCGAAGAAAGTTTTACACGCGCCAGATGTTAGTAATATAAAGAGTATGGTCACATAAAGTCAATGAAGATATATGTTTTTGAAGGATTCTCGAAGGATAATCACACACACTTACATATAAACACACACATTATATTGCTCTAATTGAAGGCTTTTAATGAACGTATCTATATTTTTATGAAGGATATAAGTATCCAGGAACAATCACACTTTTATTAGTTATTGAAAATGTTGTTTCTTTATTATTATTAACAACGGCAATATATATATTGCTTTCGACCTTGGTAACATCTGACGTCGTTCATTATCCACAGACAGACCATGAAAGGAGTCGTAATTTTTTTACAAACTTATGTATGATACAAAATTGTGATCAAGCCTTGGTGTAACAGAGAGAGGGAAGAGAGAAAAGGATCAGAGAACAAATATAATGCTTTGTTCAGTGAGAAGAATGAAGGCAAATTAAATTATTGAATTTTTCTTTCCTTGGTAATAATAATCGAGGATATTGGTTTTGTTAGCAACCCAGTGCAGAATGAACCCTATATACTTACAAATAATTTGTCAAATATACGGAGCCGAGTGTGGCCCACTAAGTTTTAATTTTGGGCCGTCAAATGAAGATTTGCTCCGAAATGAGGGTACATATTTTTTTATTATCTTGCACGTCATCATTTTTATATGACGTCAGCGGGAAGAAACATTTACTAAGGATACCATAGATATATAACGATATAGAGAGCTTATTCCCTTCAATAGCAGAGAAACATCATTCAGCTGTATTTTCGTGTCCAATATAAAAGAAGTAATTTGTACTATGTCATCGTAAGCTGATCATAGAGATAGATTCTATATCTATGATCAGCTTACGATGACGTAGGTCAAATTACTTTGTTTATATTGGACACAAAAATACAGATGAAGGGAATAAGCTCTCTATATCTTTTTATCTCTATGAATGATACTCTTCCCACTTGACCGTGTGACGTCATTAAAATCACCAACAAGTGAAAAATCGACTCTCTTGGCAATATGGACAGACCTTGAATTTCCATATACCTTGGATTCAGATATCTTTAGTCCGTTTCTCGGCTGTGAAACAAATCGAAAGTATAACATGATAAATATTGTTTTTCTTTTTTATAGAAGATATATATTTACTTGGCCTGGACGTGCGCCATCGGATCTAGTCATTTAATCGTTTTCACATGGCTGGGTATCAGCCTAGAACACTGGGTAATAAGCAATAGAGCCTATCATGGACCCTCGACGCCGAGGAACGAGTCTGGGATCAAGGTCTTTATATCCAAAATATGGTTTATTCATTACTTTCCGTCAGTCAATAAAGTAGCCAATATTAGTCTCAAGTTGACATGAATATATATTGATATAGAATATTTTGACTCTGTGTATGATTATTTGATGTTGAGCTGTGATATATGTACATTCTTAACTGCATCTGTCTGCCTTGAATTAGACTTATAAGGCTATGGCTACGCCATCAATAAAATATTACATTAGTGTTATTATTCAATGTCATCTTTTTATATAATAAGCTTTAAGTAATCATAAGATGTTGTTATAAATATATTTTTACGGTAAGAAAGCAAAATGATTTTTTAATTTATAAAATTATTATTTCTATGAAAAATTATTACATTCCAGTGCCACCAATATAGGAAAGGAAGAGGACATAATATGTATAAATTATCTCATTATTTTGCTTCTACAAGGAAGAACAGATCCTTATCCCTTTATTTCTTCATTGTTTTAATTTTTTAAAGAATTGACTTAACCTAGAGGGGGGGGGGGGGAAGGTCTTGTTATTTTGCCTGAGTGATTATTAAGAGATACCATCATACATACATGATACGAATCAGAGTATAACTACTTAAAAATATAGTCAAAGGGAACTAGATTGTGAATTGTGCTTATTAAGAATAGGTCTCATTGAGATTGAATTAATTAGACGTTATATTTTATACTCGGATTATTTAAATTGATTGTGTTCTTCATTATTTCTATGTATAAAGTAATATATTATATAAAATTGGGATATTAAAATAGAGATATAAAGATATAGAGAGCTTATTCCCTTCAATAGCAGAGAAACATCGTCGTTCAGCTGTATTCTGTGTCCAAAATAAGCAAAGATTTTATACTACGTCATCGTAAGCTGATCATAGAGATAGAACGATTTGTTTATATTGGACACAATGACGTATGCCTCTGAAGAATCCAATAAACCCTCTATGTCTTTATATGTCTATGGATATTAACTATGAAGAAGCACAATAGAGGCATGGCTAGTTTGTGGAATGGAGGCTGGATCCCTTGTTCTTTCTCAGGAAGATGGACGATGAAACAAAAACCAACGAATCTAAATTCATGAAACTAAGTTTTTGATTCAAAATTTATGGTTATCTAGCTTTGGGAGTTTTGTAAGATAATTGAGGAGCGTAGAAGATGGATTACCAGTTGCGGTTAAGGCAGGAAAACGTTACACGTGTAAAAAAAATGTAATTACGTAAGCAGATTAAGCTGACTAAAGCCATTGGTTTTAAAGGATTCTATTAATAGCTTGTTTTTGCTCTGGTCAAATAATAAATAATAACTAGAATACATGGAACATTCTATTAAAAGTTTCGTTGATAAAATGAGATCACTTGGAAATGGAGTCAAAAGTTATTTTTAAAGATCCATTCAAATGGATTTCGAATGTTGTCCACCCTATACAATACAAATATTTATAGCTTGAACTCAGCTCATAATAATAAACTGTGGGAATAATGTATAGAAATAGAGTCAGTTTTTAGAGATCACAGGTTCATTTAAGATATAAAGTTGCTTTGCTTAAGACATATACATATAATCCAAGGCAAATGTGTAGTAAGAACCATAAATTAACATTTTAAACTTTTCCTCTGAGTTAAAACACATTACTAAAATACCATAATATCACCCCCATAACACAATCAACTAAACAACTATTAAATAACTTAAAATTAAAAACATTAACATGAATAAAATAAAATATCGATAAAATTATAAATTAAATATTTACTTATTAACTTGGCAATTAAAATATTTATTTATAAACTTGTCAATTAAAATATTTACTTATTTGATTTTTCATTCATTATCTTAGATTTTTAGGTATTCTGTTATACATATCACAAATTTGAATTGTTGAATAAAAAATATATAAAGTATGAAAAACAATATTATATTTTTGGATCATTTTTAGTAGTTTTGGTGACTTATTTTAAATTTTAAATGGCTAAAGGATAGGAGGTAATCCTTAATATTTAACTAGGGATCAAAACTACAGGTGGCCCTTACAAATTGATTATAAGAAATACTTAACTGATTGATTGGAAATGTATACCAAAATACACAATGAACAAATAAAAAGAATGAAATGATGTCTAGAAGAAAAATCTTTTGCGTATAACTTTATCACAACTGACACATCAATATTGAACCATCAAGGTGTCAAGAGCTAAAGGGGAGTTAGATATCATTCAAACTTAACTGACAGACCTTGGGTAATAGGTACACACTTTTAATTCATTTAATCTGATTGGTTGAAAGAATAGTCATATGATTAATATTATAAATAGTTTGCTTTATGACATAACTTTGGTTTTTCTTGTCTCTCGACGTGGTTGAGATATCAATATTGACTCACAGTTAAAAATAAATCCTGAAGATCACTTTGTACCTCTTCCCATGGACCTTGATCTATGTTATTCATGAATCCTTTGAATGCCTTATTCAAAGATAACCTATT
The DNA here is from genome assembly GCA_013387185.1 of Caligus rogercresseyi. NCBI lineage: Eukaryota > Metazoa > Arthropoda > Copepoda > Siphonostomatoida > Caligidae > Caligus > Caligus rogercresseyi. Next base: position 5,280,420 of record CP045890.1, on the reverse strand, counting down.
ATTTACCTAGAAAGAATAAGAACTTGCATTTCTAGAAAAAATATTTTCTTATACAAATATGTACGAGTATATTCCTTGCCAAGAAATACAATGATTTAAACTCTGCCGATAAAACACTGGGGAAAAAAATGAACTACAAACTGAAAAAATATATATTTATGGATAATTCCTCAATAACTGCCTTATAAATTAAAAAAGATTTACTAAAGTGCAAGATTTTTTTTCCGATTATTCATTGAAAAGTTCCACACCCAAATATAAAAAGAAAATACCTAAAACTTATTGGAGTATATTTTGAATACTTTTGTGTTTAGATCTAGAAATACTATTATCCTCACTTGATTGAAAGATGGCAACGGATTGAATTTGAGCTTTTGTCCACAATACCATATTTATATCTAACCTAGGCTCACAAATGATAGTTAGTTAAATAGTTCAATAGATGTGATGTATGTACTAATCATTTTTGAATACAAGTATATATGAAAGGAAGGTCCTTCTATTATCACTATGAATCTGTTTATTAAATCAGACAATGACAAGCCAAAGAAACATGACATAAGCCATAAATACTCGTTATCGTTAACTCATCTAAGTAACGCATTGAATTCAACTGCAAACATTTAAAAAATGATAAACACAATTTTACAATTCTAAAAACAAATAAATAACTTCAACTTTAAATATAGAATGCATAATATTAATAAGAAGAAAAATAGATATTGATAAAGTTTCAATAACTTTTAGTTTTAAAAGATGTTTTGATGGGAAATACTTTATTTCTTTGGCAGCGACGATCCAGGAGTTTTCCGGATGCGAGGGTATCCCTATGTTTTCTCAAATCTTTGTTTAAATGATAATGTAATACAATACATACATATACATTGCAGTCTAAACGTCTGGGTTTTAATTTTATGAATCAATGTTTTTTGTATTGTAGTACACGATCAATTCATTTAAATAATAATTTAATGAGGGAAAAGGATATATGTTTCGGTGTAAATAATAAATAAATTATTTAAATGAGGTTTACTATAATTTCATCGCGCATACATTCTTCGTGGACTTTTTTATAGCTACCTTTTTCTTTTCCGTATTTACCTCGCTTGCTCTTTTATAGTCAGTCAATTTCCCCGTTCTCTTTTTTCTCGTGGTTTTTTGTCACAAAGTTTTTTGGTCAGGAATATTTTTCTTCATTCTCCTTTTTCTCATTGACATTTTGTCGTGAAGATTTTTATCGTGAAGCATTTTCTTCGTTGTTTATTTTTTTTACGACAAATCGATTAATTATAAAAGAGCAAGCAAGGTAAAGGTAAAGGCGGCTATACTAAGGTCCATGAAGAATGTACGCGCGATGAAATTACTGGACACCTTTTGATGATATATTCAAAAAATGTTACTTTAAACAAAAAATATTTAAATTAACGATATCTTATGTTATTATTATGCTCACATTTTAATCATGCAATATATTATTGATAAGTGTTGTTATCTTAAAGATATAGCATCTTGTAATAAAGGAATTTTAGAATTACATTTTAAACTGTAAATGGTAAATATAAACAATTTATGTCACATTTGGTAAATTTTGAATAGTTTATATGTAGGTACTGTTTTCCATTTTATTAAAAAACTAAGTGATTCCGCTTCAAACTATGAAATTTAGTATTTAAAGTAATATTTCACCTTATTGCTTTATGGAGGTCGAATATTTACAACCTCGATTATCTTTCGATGCCAGATATTAAATAAATATAACACTAAAACCAAAATATCAGTTGAGTGTAACTCGAGGAAATAATCACTAAATGACGCTATCCGAAGAAATATTTCTCCTTACATTAATGGAGACAGTTAATTGAGACAGACAATGTATTTCCTTAAAATCGTCTTTATTAAAATAAAATAAATGCTTTAATTTTAAAACGATTGTATATGAAGACAATTGTTATTTCATGACTTTTTGGTGAGAATAAAATTCATAATAAGAGTCGTCCGAACTTATAATATATATATATATATATATAGGTATATATATATATTTATATAACAGGAAACGACGGGGTACCCAGCCCGGGTCCCGGCTGTTTTGTGAGCGTTCCGACCCGGTATCCCGGTTTTTTAGACACGGAGCCGGGACTTAAATATTTTTTTGTTTGTCATTCATATTTTATAAAGGAATTTTCGAAATATTATTTACTAAAAAAAGTAATCACGTTTTTTGAGATTTTTTGGGGGAAATTATTTTCTAAAAAAACGTTGTCACTTTTTTTGAAATTCTTTTCTAAAAAGAAACGTCGTCACTTACTTTTTGGGAAATTATTTTCTAAAAAAACGTCGTCACTTCAGATTGTCGAAGGAACGAAAAAATATATTAAGTCCCGACCCGGTTTTGGCCCGGCCGGCTTGAAAAATTAAAGTCCTGGCTCGGGTCCTGGCGAAAAAAGGTGTACCGGTCGTTTCCTGATATATATATATATATATATATATATATATATATATATATATATATATATATATATGTCTAATATGTCTCTTACAGATTTCCCACTATTTTTTTAAGTAATAAATAATCTAATTATTCTCACCATGGTCAAGTATAGGTAGGTTGTCTTTTTCACCAAACCTCTCAACGCTTAAATTTCCCTCCCCTTTCATTCTTACTTACTACATATTGTAAGGGCTACATTCTTAATCATAAATCAAACTTGAGATGCAAGTTCTTAGCACACCAATACATATTTCGCTTCATACATTTATTTCCCACGATTTCTTTTTGGTGTCTTGGAGTCCGAGAATAATGATCATATAGTCATAAACAGCCATAAAATAAAATCCAACTCTCCCAAATGATACAAAGAAGAAAATATGCAGCCGCTTTACATTTGATGTGTAAAGGGTGCCAGATGAATTTCTGCGCATGATTTAGGAAGCCTGTAAGTTGGACGAAATCAAATTTTAAAGTCCCTTGGCTTTATTCATTGTCCATGTATTTTGTTCGATTGAGGTAAATTGAATAGAGTGTAAATAAACATTATATAAATTACTTAGTCAATTTATACTTGGATAATATTTAGTTCTAAAAGGCGAATATTTAGTTTCAACTGTAGAGAGGAAGGTATAGAAATTAACCCGCCTTTGTGAATAATCCTTACAGTATTATAATTATTAATTTGAATATAAGATCTTTTCAATTCGTTAAAAACGACTTTCTCCTATTCGAAGTCGAACCTGAATCCTCATCATCGAGAGTTGTGTTATTTCCTTCCCCTCTGATGTTTTTTCAAACAACTAATAGAAATAATTATTGTTTAAAATATCGGCCGTTTGCGGTAGTGGAAGGAGGAAGAAGCCGAGACAACAGTATCATTTGAGAAATAAAATTCTTAAGCCAAGAAATTTACATTTATTTTATTAAAATTATTCAAGTTGTATATATATTTTTTTGCAAATATGGTTCGATAGAATTGCATCCGACGGGATATAAATAAGCATTATAGCATTAAAATTGGTCCATCGAACCTCGGATCTTATCAATGAGGTAGATCAACAATGACCATTCCCTCTCGGGATTCGAACTTGCGCCCCCAACATTGAGAGTTAAACACGCCTTAATGCTCTCGGCTATCGTGCGCCCTTAAATAATATATTTTGATAACAATAAACCTTACTGTATCGGAATATATTCCAAAATCAAGGGTTTATGTAGGAGCTAAGGTCTTCATCATGTTTCTTTATCAACAAAATTTTAAAAAGAGAAGAATCTTCTTCTTTTGTATTCCTCGGCCACCTCGATCGTTAATTGAATAAACACGTTAATATTGTGTAATCGTTTTATCTTCTTAAGGCTGCAAACAAAGTTGATACTACCACAAGGTTTATTAATGGTGAAGTATTTCACATTAACATTAAGATCCTTTATTCGAGATGATTTATTTCTTTCCTTTACCTTTAGACAAACCCCTATACAAAGTATTCATTACTACAGTAAATATTAATATTTGTGTGTATATTTTACAAAATAAATTATATATATATATACCAATACTCATGCATTTCCCTTTTATCAATATTCACTATCTATACAATATTGTCAATATTTGAAATGGAGTTTTTTTCCGATATTGATACTGTTTCCTTAATTAATAGTGAATCAAAAGACCAATACTTTTTTAACAATACACAAGAACAAATGCAAATGCAGACCTCAACGAAAATTGAAGGCCGTTCATTATTTGCACAATAGAGTTTACTTTCAAATTAACTACATGTATCTATGTATGTGTGTTCTTTAAGCGCAAATATTGATCTCCTATTATGAAGGAAGTATATGCATTATAATATACGAGTATTAAAATATCGGCCATTTGCGGTAGTGGAAGAGGAGAAGCCGAGACAACAGTATCATTTGAGAAATAAAATTCTTAAGCCAAGAAATTTACATTTATTTTATTTAAATTATTCAAGTTGTATATATATATTTTTTTTGCAAATATGGTTCGATAGAATTGCATTGCATCGTATATGCATATATATATATATCAGGAAACGACCGGGACACTTTTTATCGCCGGGACCAGGGTCGGGACTTAAATTTTTCAAGCCGGGCCGGGACTTAAGTATATTTACCCGGTCGTTTCCTGATATATATATATATATGTTTATATCAAAAATTGCAAATTAGTTTTTATTTTTCATAAACATGCCAAACTATGTGAGTAATGGACGGTTGTAAGTAGTCATTTTTGAGACATTTCCCAAAAAAAGGACAAAATAAAAACATCAATAAATAGTTTATTTTATTCGTTTATAAAAATAATAATAAATAGGAATTTTTGATGTCTTTTCTACTATTTATAATTGCATTAATATTGAAGACATAAGAGCCGATTGAATGGCGGGAAAAATTGACAACATAAATATATTTTATAACCTTCACGTTATTCGATTCCTTTCAAACTTTTACAATATGATTTCTATGAGCCTAGGCCAAATCCTTGGGGAGGATCCCGACTCTCAAATTCCGAAAACACGATATAAGAGTCACCCTCAATAAGGGAAGTAGAGGGACCTAGAATTTGTATCATTGATGGTATTAGTATTTGCCAATAGGGTTCGATAGAGTTGCATTATAGATAGTATTCTCGAATCTAGGACCCGGTAACTATCTACTAATTTATAAATATGACATTCAATAATGACTTCTTTTTTGTTTCTCTTGGACAATTTATTTCTTTTCCTTTCTGGTAAATGATTGTTTTACTTCTAGATAAGCCCCCCGTCCCCTCCCCATCTCACTATAACTTAATCGTTCCCTGGTACATATTTCCTTAAAGAAATCTGTATTGAATGTTTTAAAAAAACGGTACCCACTCACTATATATATTTAAGGTGGAAGAAAAATTATGATGAAGCACAAAAAAGGGATAATTATTATTACTTTCATACAAATTTGCATATTTGTTTATAAATATCGTTGCCATAATGAACATTGATCCTTCAATATTTGAAGGTGGAGGTTCGTTTCCTTAGAGGAAAAGGTTGATAGCCCACTTGAAAATATAGATTCAAAAGACTGTTATATAATAATTGATGGATTTAAAGAAATTATTTATATAGGTTTCTTTAGTATAAAAGTATATCTGTAAACAAAAGTTACAAGTGGAAAAATATATAGTTTGTACAATACAAATCAAAAGCAAAAAAGACATGTTCCATATGATTTAAACTAAAAACCATAAATCAAAGACATATTAAAGTTATAATACCACTTACTAAAATTGTATAAACATACTATAATAGCATTTTGGAGTTCATTTACAGCAAAGGTAATTGAGGAAAAATCCTCACGTATATTTTAAAATGCCATCTTATTGGATACTTTAAAAGTTTTATGTGTTCACTGGAGTAAGAAGGTTAAAACATAACTTATTAGCTTTTATAAGCCCATGTGTCAATATTGGAGTTGGGTATCTTTATTGTAAGAGCCGAGTTACAATTTAGTGGCTGCTATCAAGATGGCTCGCACATCTTCCTTGACTGATTTTAACGCTATAGCGCTTATTCATTTCCAAAAGGATATAATTCTATCGAAACAAATAGGCTAATAGTCTATCTGCTCTCTATTAAAGAAAATAATGCAATAGGTATATTGAGATAAAAGAAATGAGTTGGGAAGTATTCATATGTACATCAAGAAATACTTAACATTTTTTTAAAGTCTATTAGAGACCAGAGTCCCCTATATAATACATGTATCTTTGTCATACCAATTAGTTTAATTTTTGGAGTTGTTGTTTCAGTAAAAATGAGGAAGTCGAAAAAATTGTTCATCAGATGGGGCTTATATCGCGCATCCTTTTGTTGCCAGGGATTACTTACACTTTATTGAGTAAAATGTCATAAATAATCCTGCAAAATTATGTTTATGTTATAATTAAATGTATCCATGCTTCATTTTCAAGTCTGATGCTGGTCCCATTTATCAGGCATGTAACCGCTTTAGTCAAAGTTAATCATAAATCAGCTCTTAAATTTTAGAAAAAGGGATTGGGATGCAAATTCAAAAATCCCCACTTTTGATTATCAAATACGCTGAAGTAGTGTTGTTGCGCCTTCTTTGAAGATAAATCTATGGATCAAATGCAAAGTTTTGTAAACTATATAATTATTTCATAGGCTAATATTTCAAAATAAGGAGAAAAAAATGAAGTTTTTTTTAACTTTATCAGTCACTATAGAAATGATTCTTTGCCGCACGTCAGATACTTCAGCCAATGTTTTTGTTTCATTTTTGACGTTATTATTTTTATATGCATATAGCAATGTCTTTGACGAAGTGTATAAACTACAATTCATGTCATGGGTAATATTTGATCTTACTGAAGCATGGGATTAAAAAAATTAAACTAAAGATGTTGCAGAAAACACAAATATCAAAGTCAATGTAAGAGTTTATTGTAGACACATTTGTTATCAATTCATTTTAATTATGAACCTATAATTACTTTTTTAAAGTCCAATCCAAAGAAAAGACATTCAACGATTGATATGATGGACATTTCTTATGAAATATTATCATTATTGTTAAATGAATTCCTGGCATATTGAATAAGGAAATCCACATTTTCACCGTAATAATATAAATAGCTATTCGAGTATTCGTTATCTTTATTTTAATAGGTAGTTGCATTGTTTGAAACCAATACACCATTTCAACAAACCAAGCATATACTATTGCTTACCGTAATCAGGAACGTAGCGATCATCCTTCTATATATATTTCGCCTTTGAGTTCTATTTCACCGTTCTTAAATCTTATTTGGGTCTTAAAAATTAAATTATAAGGAATTGAAGTCTTCTTCTTTGACTCCAAGAGTTAAACTGAAAGTATGCTGTCTACAAGTAGCATAGTTTTATACATATTTAGATTAAAATTGTACTTTTTTCAGATAATAAGTAATAATAATAACAATAATAATAACTTTTTTTAATAATGTAAGTTTTTTCCATATGCACGCGCTAAGATGGAAGTTCTTGTCTTTCACGCTAATTAGGAGTGAGCGTCAGGGGGATCCTTGGAAGACATTATGTTTATTGTCTATCCTAATGCTTGATATCACTTGGTTGAGACACCTCTTTTGATAACTGAGGTGATAGAAGTATTAATGGCAATCTTTGATAGCGATTATGCATTTGATTTTCCTTTTTATATACTTTCAAATACTTACAAATAGTGTTGGCTCTTATCTAAGACCGAGGAATTAGGTCCAGTCCTTTTTGACAGCCCTTAAAAAAGGAAAAAATGTTTCTTTGTGACGTCATAAACCACGTCATGTTGTCAACATCACTTAATACTATGAAAAGGAAAAATCCTATTTATGAGGTAAGTGACATCTTCAATGAACGGATGACAAATATAGCATTTTTACTGATGTTAATAATAGGTATTGAATATTGAGGTCTATTACAACAATGTATTGTCGATGGTTGATGGCAATATATAAAAATTAGCCTATAGCGGTTGAAACGAAAGGGTTGTGAATGAATATTATGATATATTACTATTGAATTAACGCAAAATTATAATAATAAAATATATACATATATATAATACTATAATTAAGAACGTATTAAATACATACTCCTTCAACATTTTATGGAAAATTAAAGGACTGACAAACGACAATCTCAAGGACCGATCCCAATGACTGACGGTCTCAACGACCATCGGTCCTAAGACTTACTGAACCGGACCGAATAAATTGGGACCTACACAACACTACTTACTAATAATACATTGATCCATGGGTAAGGGATTACTTTATACCCGACCTGACATAGAAAGAGAAAAACAGCTGTCGATTAGAAAACATCTTTCTTGCACCTCTCTAGCATTTCGTTTTTTATCAAATTAATATTTTTTTTCTATTATTAATACGCAGCTGGCTATATTGAAGAGCTTAAGTTCTTTAATTCTGGAGGAGGAACTTTGATAAGGAGTTCCCTCCTGTCTCCGGAGTTACTTATTTCACAGGACTAGTGGACGAGTGGAAGAAACCTATTCCTTTTAAATTATTAACAACATTTATAAAGAAATAAACCAAAAGCCGTTGTTGCTTTTATTATTGCGTTATAATAAACAGCTTCAGTTCTTCTTTGTTTTTTATCAGGGTTCCTTCTGAAGCTGTTTAATATAATGCAATAATAATAGCAACAACACCTTACTAATAATAGAAAAAGAAAGAGGTTTGTGATTAATTTGATACTATAATCAAAGAAATGCTAGAGAGGTGCAAGAAAGATGTTTTCTAATCGACAGCATTTTTTCTCTTTCTATGTCAGGTCGGGTATAAAGTAATCCCTAGCCGATCCAAGAAACCTTATTAAAAATATATGCATTCCACACTAAAAGGAACTTTACATTACAAACGCCTGTCGAATTGTTGTGTTAGGTGAAAGATTTTGGATCTTCTTCTACTCTGTAAATTACTCACATATGAACCAGCAATAATGGATAGAGGATACAATTTATATATTTAAAAATAGTCGTTGATAAACAGGCTGCCAATGGTATTTTGTAAAGCAGTTAATGACTGTCGTCTGACACTGCGAAGACTATGACAAGTGCAACTCAAAAAGTATTCCTCAATCAACCATGTCACAGTCATCAATATCTCAAGGACTGAGGTCTTTCTCAGAGGCCCAAAACACATCTGGTGATCGGAGTACGACAATGTCTGTTTCTTGAATGAATTGATATCTCTTATCAGAGTTTTCTCTATTATATTCGTATAATATTATATTGTTTTTATGTTTGCTACAGTATACTAGCGAATGTCACCCGGCGTAATATATATACATACATATATGTATATATATATATCAGGAAACGACCGAGACACTTTTTTTCGCCGGGACCCGGGCCGGGACTTAAATTTTTCAAGCCGGGCCAAAACCGGGCCGGGACTTCAGTATATTTTCGTTCCTTCGTCATTCTGAAAGTGACGACGTATTTTTAGAAAAGAATTTCCAAAAAAAGTCCTGGCCTGGTGATTTTTAGACTCCGGGCCGGGACACTCAAAAACAGCCGGGACCCGGGCCGGGACCTGATATATAAACAAATATTAACACCACTTCAAATACTTAGTTTCTAAAATAAAATATATAGCATCATTTTAATTGTTTGATGAATACAAGTTTATCACGATAAAAATACAATACTTATTATACATATATTCCCATACATTAAATGTAAGCCACAAAGAGACTTTGGAGGATTAAAAATATATATATTTGGATCAATATCATGTAGAGGATATATTTTTAAGAATAAGAGGAAATAATATTTGCTTTGTCCTTCGAGTAATACATACAATATATATATATATATATGTATCTTGTAATTAATTAATTGTTTCTATTCTTTCATGGTCATAAGAATATGTGTGCACAGAGAATGATAATATTATTTTGGCCATCAATTCTTGACAATATGTTTATCAAGGGAACGGAGGAATCATAACAATGTTGGCGAATGTTGATGGGTTTTCTTGGATGTACATATCAAGGAAACATTGTTTGTTCCTATTTGGCTATACTGAATTTAATCCATGTGGACATAAAGGGGCATCTTAACCGTCCCATGACGGCACTTGAAAACATAATATTTTCAAAAAGGTTGGTCAAACAGATCCTCTTTTCTTGGTGAGTATTTAAGCCTGAAAATTATAATATAATAAAAATCTTCGATCGGTAATATAATTGCAATATAAAGATAAATTCATTACCTAATTATCACCTTCAATAAGTCATTATCTATAAACTTATCATTATTAAAAAAGGACTGCTAAATTGAATTTCGATCCATTTGTATAACATAAACCACGCGTTATGTGACAAGATGAAGTACTCAAAAGTCTGATTGTGTCCAAGAATTTTTAGATCCATAAATAATAAATGGCTTAATGGATGAATTGGAGACATAAGCTGATATCTTTGAGGAATATATATATGTATATATATTCAGATGTAATTTTTACGACTATGTTTACCGTTCACAATAGACATACAAATAAAGAAAATGACCCATCACTATAGTAAGGAACACAACCACACAATGGGGGTCAACTCAATAAAAATAAACGCAGATTAATATTAATAAATATTAGCTTTGTTGGATTTATGGATGTGAGAATCCTGTTTCACTTGCAGAATTTAACATGTTCAGATGATTTGAAGTCCAAAATATAAAAGCAAACGTCAACTGAGAAAACTGAGTTTTGGGCCTTATGTGAAAAGGAACCTTTGTTTTTGGACATGGTTCTTTCTACTCAGACAGACGCTAAAGGAGGATTCTTAATTTGAAGTTAACAAGAAATGTACAAATTATGGATAAAAACACATAAGAATTTGCAGTTGCATATTCCAATCTTGGCATATAGATCAGGGGTATATTTCAAGTATAGTACGAGCAGTGGAAGTCAGGATGTTATTCAGGACTGGGTAATTCAACGAAATATCATTGGTAATGATACTAAAATGCAAAAAAAAACCATTTACTAAGGCAATTTTTATACATAGTAATTGTTCAAATACAAACTATTTATTTCTTTATTCTGATTTAAACAGCTCCCAATACGTAACCACTAATTTTTCATGGCCTTTAGCTAGTGCCAGTTTAAAAAAACACAAATAGAAAATGTAAAGACCAGAAACAAAATCCTGTTAGAGTTTTTTATAATATAAAATAAATATTTTAAAAATGAAAATCAAGTTAAACTCAACACTAATTATTGAGAACCGGAAGACAGCGTCTTAGCGTAATAACTCTTAGGACCAATTATGCTAATTCAAGGATCTCTAAACTGCTAATAGCAAGTGTCCAATTGAGGTACATAAAGAGAGGGAGCGATTAACTATAGATTAATTCTATATTGTTGAATGTCACGCGAAAGAATAAAAAAGACATTAAGATTTGTTTGCTTGATATAAGCATATGGAAAGATATATTCCGTATGAACTGAAGTTCATTATGGAGAAGGCTAAATGCACATTAGCATATGTCTCAATGGTTTCTTAGTTAAATGTGTACAATACTTGAAAGCGTTTTGTGTAATAAAACAAAGATGAGTTGCGATCTTTGAGACTAAAGGCGTCCTTTGTCTACATATTTTAACACATGGTAAACAATTACTGATGAGCCGAGACAATTAGTCCCATAAATAAATAAATGAATATATATATATATATATATATACCGGGTCATGAATAAGTTTGAAAGAAATTTGAAAAAAGTTTTTTGAGGTTTGTGATTTCAAAACGTGTTTCTTGCGCCCACCAATCAAAAGCTTATATTTGTTACCTTTCGCTTGATGTATATATTTACAAAAAAAATCGTCACTTCTTCGCCAAGATGGAAACGAAAAGAGTCGAGATTGCCACACTTATCCGCGTCGGACACAGCAGCAGCATCAATGAGCTCAAAGTCATTAAGGCCACAGTCTGAAGAGTCAGGAAGCGTTTGGCTGACGGAGACGACCTCAACGACAAACCCAGTTCCGGTAGACCAGTCAAAATTCTACTTGAGCGAGTCAAGGCAGCCTTTGAGGCTAGGCCCACGATGAAGATGTCCGAGCTCGCAAAGAAGTAGTCCGTGGACACATCCACTGTGATCAAGGCGGTAGCAGGTGGGCGGTTACTGCAGAAGGTCGAACGGCCACTGTCGACTTAACGTTATAAAGACCTCCGTTTGAATCGTTGCCGAAGCACTCTCTCTAACTTAAAGCCCAACGGTGATCGGGTCGTCTCAAGGAGAATATAAATAAGGTGAGGCAATGGGAATCGACGTAGGCAATTGCAGGGCGACAGCTGACTATTTTGTTGTGACGTCACAGGTGCTACGCTTGAATTCTAGTTCAGTTTGTATTGTAAAGCGAAAATGCCATATTCTCGAGGAAGTTATCGTGTTTGTGCCATCCCCTCTTGCTCTAATCCTCGAGATATACAATATTTTGCACTCCTGACGAAGGATCTCGATATCCAACGTCTGTGGTTTGCACGATGCAGAAGATCTGACAGGACTGGCCTAAAGAATACGAAGATCTGCGATCGTCTTTTTACTCCAGATGACTTCCAAAGGAATCTTGAGGCAAGGCTTCTTCGCATATTTGCTAGGAAGAAGCTTAAGTCTCAGGCTGTTCCTTCACTCTTCATCCTTGGATCACCCTCCTCAAGTGTGTCCAAGTCCTTCAAACAGGTTCGTCAAGAAGCACGTGAACGAAAAAAATTGTGAGTTGACTAGTGAGAAGGTTTGAAGAACTCTCACTCACGAAAATGAAGATGTCCTGCTACAAAGCTAATTGCCTCAAACTTAGCTCATCAAACCTTAAGGAAACTTTAATTAGAACCTCATTGAAAAAGAACTACAGAGCGAATTCAAACAAGAAGGTTAATTAATCCTTTGACAATGTTCTATCGTGGCTACTCAAAAGAAGATGTAACTACCGCCCTCATTCTACGGAGCATATGTACCCAGGCCTTTGAGTACTTGCGCTCACGGAAACTTCTTCCTCTGCCTAGTCGGCAAACACAGGAAACATTCCAATGACTGTTCCAACGAGGGTCTCTCCTAAATCGCTGGATACTCAGGAAGTTTAGACCTCCACCCAAATTTGGGGAATCAGACGAGTAACATTGAAGGATTCAAAGAAACTCAAAGTCCTTGGATTGAGTTATTACCGCCCCTTCTCCCGATTTTTTCATAATAGCCATCAAGACGCAATCGATAAAGACCCTATGTTTTCTAAGACTTTTAAAACCACTTATCAATTTATATCCAAATAAATTATTATTGCTTTTGTAAAAAAAATAACACAGATTTGAGTCAATTTTCTTAATAGGATACTTAAATTGAAAAATGCTAGTGAAAACTTAAACACATAGACCAGGTTACTAATTAGCGTAATTATATTCATATTCATATGTTCCCTCTTTTTTGTATGTACATATGTATAATTCTATTATTGTGATTTATAAATTCCTTCCAATAAATGAAAATCTTGATTGTAAAAATTATTTTTATGGTTTTAAATTAATACTTAAAATAATAAACACTAATGATAAATAATTTACATAACAAATTTTTCATGTAACATGGGTTCTATAAACTAGCACAGAACAATATTGTATTGAAATATTTTCAATTGAGAGATAAGGCTGAGAACTAAAATCATAGCACTAAAAAATAATGTTTTTTATTGTAGCATTTGTGACGTCACAAAAATCTCCCTTTTGAACAAGAGCATAAGTCAAAGATCTCCTCTTTGATTTACCTTATTTATATTCTCCTTGGGTCGTCTTCTTCTCTGATGAGAAGACCTTCACAGATGATCCCGTATACAACAAGCAAAATGACCGGGTTATCTGCTTCGGAGTGGAATCCAAAGCCATCTGGAGCATCTCCAAGACCAAACATCCCAATTTGGTTCCTGATGGTTCAAACCAAAATCCATTTTTCTACGATCATTTAGTTTCTTATGACGCAACTTTCATAGGGGTGAAATTTTGATATCTTAATATTAGGTTTCTATAATACTCCCTAATATATATACTTTCGGATGTTACCCGGTTTTTTTCATATAATGGGTCATTTATTTAACAATCATACATAATATATAAAATAATAAATAAAAATAGCAAGAGGGGTTTTGATAATAAAATCATACATAAACAATTTAGTTTCAAATTAACCCTCTGAAGAAAGGCCCATCATCATTAAAACATCAATATCTAAATTAAATAGAGTGGAAGAGAGACACACGAAATAAAGAAACATATTTTGTAAATGGTATATAAGAACATCTGTTATTGCACGGCTCCCTCGATGAAGTCATATGAAGTCCTCTTATATCTGCTAACAATGAGTCTCAAACGAGAGAAAAAAAATGACATGACCACTCAGGAAAAACTTTGACGATATTTACGGTAAAGTCCCATAACGTCACTTGCTTTTCTATAACTTAAGCAGGATGTTTCTAAGTAATTTGATAAAGTGCCGAAGTCACGTATGATAGTAGCACTGAATATCAGGGTATTTGTTAGATCGCCATTGATTGGAGAAAGACATTGGTCGATAGATCTTAGAGTGCTTAATTCATGTATGGGGGCGCTGAATATGAGGGGGTATATGTTTACATTTGTTATTAAAAGCTTAGAAATTCTTGAATTAGCGTAATTCAAGTGATTATTTCGGCTCTCAAATAATTGGTGTTGAGCTTTACTTGATTTTCATTTTTAAAGTAATTTTTTTATAAAACACTCTAAATGATTTGATTTTTGATCTATACATTTTCTATTTGTTTTTTAGAAAACTGGCACTAGTTAAAGCCCATCATCAAATTAGGGATTACGTATTGTGAGATGTTTAAATCAGAATAAAATATTTTGCAAAGGAGCCTTTATAAACACAGCCAAACACAGGAGGGATTTATTATTATCCAAGTTCCAACTCCAAGGGAATAAATAATGTTCGTCCTCAAGCAATTAAACGTGGAGTAAATTGCATACTTTTCCAGTACATCAAAATACTCATCTTTAAAAAAAGGCGCGAAGTGACGTCATGATTGGACTTGTGACGTCTTCACAGGATCTATTCTATGACTCCTTCAAACCATTTTAATTTGTTTCATAGACATGGTGGCAAGAGGGTGGTATTGCCTTATATATACATTTTCCCCATCCTCTCTGCGTATGTCAGAAGTGATAATTTCCTTAATAACCCTAGCATATGTCTTTAATAGGATGAAAAAGTTTATCATGAGAAACCATTTATAGTCAGGCGAGGAGAGGAGGAGGAGAAGGCGTACATGCATTAGCAGGGAATCTCGTTAAGGAAAATGACTTCATGAATCTGATTATTATAGGTACGTATGTACATTGTATATAGGTTTAAAAACTACTTACATAAACGAAGTAATTTATTCTCTTTATTTATAATGTAATCGTTTGGAAATGAAGTGTGACAACCATGAACACTACTTGGGTATGCTCGAAGAACAAAGAAGAAAAAGTTTGATTGAAGTCATTTGGTACTTCATTTAAATAAATACTCATAAGTGAGAGGGAGAAGAAAGGATGGGATTTATCGAAGAAGAAAGTCCTTGAATTCATGGGGTAAAAGAAAGGATTTATTTAAATAATAGCTCATAAATGTATTGTCTTACATTCAAATACACGAAATGATTTTGAACAGACGATACATGGATAGGAGGAGGAGGGCTTTTACATTTAAGGGTACTACTCTGACTTCATTCTATGTAGACCAAACATAGGCATACTAAGGTTAGACAATTTAATCCGGCCCGCCGAGCTTGTCTTGTAAATGAAATAATATTGCTTCATAAATCATTCATTACGTCTTGTCCATACAATCCTGCGTTTCACCAATAGATGGCGCGCTGGCACTATTTAGGCCGCGCCTTACTCTTGAATATTCCTATTGCTATTTGAGCCCTTCTGTAAAAAATGAGCAGACCAAAGAAAAGGAAAGTGGACAGTCGATGCCTTGGCCCCTTTTTCAAATTTTAAAAACTATAGTGGCCCTCAAGTCAAAAAGTTTGCCCATCCCTGTTCTAGACTGCTAATGGCTAAAAGAAAAGAATTTTGAATAATAAAAGGCAAATTAAAAAAATACTCCAAAAATGCCATTTAGATTGATATCCTTCAATTTACGATAATGATATCTTTAAACTTACGATAACGATAAAAGATATATTTAAAATTACGATAGAGATATCTTTCAACTTTTGATGACGATAAATAGTATTTTTCAAATTGCGATAACAATATACGATATCTTTCAGTTAGCGATAACGATAAGCGCTACCTTTCAACTTACAATAACGATATCTAGTATCTTTCAACTTGCGATAGGGATAAACGATAATTTTGAATTTGCGTCAAGGATAAACGGTATTTTACATTTGCAATAATGATAAACGACATCTTTCAACTTGCAATCACGATAAACGACATCTTTCAACTTGCAATCACGATAAACGATATCTTTCATGGTAACTATAAACGATATATTTCAACTTGCGATAAAACGATAGCAATAACAAAATATAACATAAGCTTTTAATCATAAAACTCTCATATTCTTATTGTTTCATACTCAAATGCAAAACATTTTATTTGGTTGTTTGCAAGTCGCAAAGAAATAGTAAATCAATCATGAATAAAATAGATATAGATTTTTTTGTAAATATATAAAAACATTTACATGTTTACAGACATATATATAAACGCATAAAAACATATAAATGAACGTGAAACAATGCTCTAAAATAACATAGAACTGAATATAAGGAGGTCATCTCGTAAACTAAGTTTCAATTATATTGTTAGGGAGGGGGGTGTTCTGGTTGATCTTAATTTGCACAGAATGAAGTTTCGTAATTTTTAAAAAATAATGTTATCTTGGTGGGAGTCGATGAAAATGAAATTAAAAGTATTGGATAAAAACTCATTTAAATTCTGATAGATACAAAATGAAATCAAACTTCAAAGTTCTTTGGTGACATCAACGCCCGACAAAAAATGACATAAAAAGCACTTTCATCCTTTTATTCATCGTTTTACTTCAAAAATTTCCTGTCGTAAGAGTGCCTATAAAAAATTGTATTTCAGCAAGTAAACATTAAAACCAAACTTAAAATTAAATCACATTTACAAAAATGACTTTTCATTAAATGGGATCCTCTTATTTGCGAGCTGGACTCTTAAAAATGAAAAATAATAAAAAACAATCTCTTGATTATATTTCTCTTTTTTAAATTCTTTAAAATTGTGTCTTTTTCGAAAAATTCATTTTGTTTTAAATTATCGTCATTATAAAAAAATATCCTACGAAATCCAACTTCTTCTTAATATTTGTTCTATTAATGAAATAAACCCTGAGTTTATTTTTTGTGGGTTCTTGCCATCTCAATAGAGAGAGATATTTTTCAATAATATGCATCCATGGAATATTTGCAGCGTGGTTCCATAAAATATTGGTTGGTTGAAGCTAACAATAATTTCGACGGGCCTCTTGCATTTCCGAATTCAAACTCTGAATCTATATTATAATTTTGATGGGAATTACATAGATCTATGGCGGAAACCCCTGCATAATACATATATTCCTGCAAAAGTAAGCCTTTCATGAATGAGGATGACTTGATTGCCTTGGTATGGGCCTTCTTGGGCTGCTGATCAATTATCAAAATATTGCTTTGTGTTTGGAAACAATCTATGTTTATATATCTCTATGGCGGAAGCCCCTGCATAATACATATATTCCTGCAAAAGTAGAGCTGGGATTCGGTAGAAAAATCTCCCGCCGATTCGGTATTCGGTAGATTTTATTATATAACTACCGAATATCGATCGGTGCGTTAGATAAGAAAGAAAGAGAAATCTATTTATGTATCTACTCTGTGACTTCTTCATATGCATTTATTATCGGACCATTTATAACAAAAGACAATTAAGTACTTAATTTGTTATAATTTTTTGAGAGATTATTTGAAATTTAATACATGTTATTTTCATATAAATAATATATGCACTCGGATTTTGAAGGAAATGGAAGGCAAGTGCAAACATATTATTTCCTTAACTGTCTTTTTTATACGTTGTCCGATATTAAATGCCTTTCAGCTCCGGAGTTGTTTATTTGTTTTGCAAAGTTCAACTTCTTCACACCAGGTAACAACACTTCCAGTTCTAAATACCGATTTACATTCGGTAGTCGCAGCTCTGTGCAAAAGTAATCATTATTTTTAGACATACAAACTGAGATATTTAAGAGGGACACCCAATTAGGAATGTTTCCCTCCTTGATTGAACTTCACAGTCTTATAAGACTCTTGAAAGAATAAAAGACTCCTTCCTCCCACAGAAAAAAGTTGCAGATGTCCTATTTAAAAATGAATGAACTTTTACTCACTTGGGGGATCTCTCAACAAAAGGTGAACAACAACACAATACACAAAGCCTTTAATTTGAGTAGTAGTAAATAAGAAAGTTTTTTTTTTCATGGAAAAAGAACCCAGGATATACACTTTACAGAGAGCTTTTGAATTAATAAATAAAGAGGAACCAGCCTCATCCTTCCTCCCCCCCCCCCCTCTCATGAACCCCTGTGTACAACACTGATTTCCCCAGCTTTTGTTGACATGTTAAGATCAAAGGGTGTAGTAGCAGCACAAGAGGGGTAAACAAATACGCATCAAGACAAAATAATTTAATAAGGGCTAAAATTGAAATCCTTTTTTGCATTTTTCAAAAGAAACTTTTTTTGCATAGAATGTCAATAGATTTCAAGGATCTTAGGTCTAACGATACTAATATTAAAAGTTATACATATATATATAGTTATATATCAGGAAACGACAGGGTGCCCAGCCCGTCATGGCCGGGTCCCGTCTGTTTTTTAAACGGCCCGGTGTCAAATCATTGGACCGGGACTTTAATATTTTCGTTCGTACGTCATTCTGAAAGTGACAACAGTTTTTTTTATAATTTAAAATATTTTCCAAAAAAAAAAAAAAAAAGGGTCTCGGTCGTATATATATATATATATATATATATATAATACTGACGATTCTTTAAATATTATGATCTTTGATTTCATTAAAAAGATTTATGAAAGAACGACATATGTGTTCGATAAAGAGGACTCATTTATAAACCAATCATGTGATTTCGAAAAATCAAGATTCTATATCGTTTTCATAAAAAAGATTTCAATTAACCTTTACTGATTGACTGCAAATCATGCCATCGATAACTGTATCAAAATACATAGATCGCCTATTTCGGTATATTGAAGTGAGAGATTGAATCACCTGTCCAACAAATATTAGGTTGTTCCATAAATAATGAGGTAGGTTAGCTATCTCGAAAAGTTCACACGCTATCTCAAAAATTTCAAAGGGAGCGTTCTTATCGCATATTTTTGCATGGGGACAGACTGTATGGCGCCACTCAAGTTAGTATATAAGGTGAGTAATCGCGTCATTTCTATCATTCATTCTACTCGCCGCTGAAAATGGAGACACCCGACTTTCGCTCCTACTTCTTGATCTGGATCAAGCTCGCCAGGACAGTCAACGAGATCCACGGGGACCTGCTCTTTACCTTCCCTGACACCTGCCCTGGCCTCTCCACCCTCCAGAGATGGCACACTGAGTTTGATAAGGGTGTTTTGCTCTGGAGAAGAAGACCCGTCCTGGACGTCCCCGGGAGACGAACTAACTGGTTGCACAATAAACTAAATGAGAGGAAGAAAGAGATTTGTCGGAGTGGGCAACTGATGCAACAAAGAAAAGAATACTTATTGTCATTGAAAAGTCAAAATCTAATGAAAAAGGGGAAAATGCAAAAACCAATGACGTAATAGTAATGTTATGAACATTAAAGTTTGTTTTTCTAAAGATTCCACCTGACATCACTGGTATAGGGTCTAGGATTTCCTTTCTTCTTTTTCCTAATCTTCTATGTATGTAGATCATGTTTCATAGTGTACCTCATCCACCTTCCGTGGCAGCCATTTAAAACATTTATGAAGCCTTAAAGGTGTTGCAAAGTTCCTTCTCAGTTGGGTTTCAAGTTATTAGTTGGATTGGTGAGCTGAGGAGCTTAGGGGTATTAGGGAATGAGGGATCCTTCTTTTCATACCCGATCGAATCGATTCCTTGACTCAACAACTGATAATCACATAGAGAATATTGAGTTCCGAAGTCACGTATGATAGCGCTGAATATCGGGGTGATTGGGACTTCATTTTTTGAATTATGAAATAGATGTGATATATATATTGTGTATATGTAGATACATATATAGATGTGATATAACATTTGTATGGAAAAAGTACATTAGACACCTAAAACTTCACTTTCTTTGTATCGGTTAACAATGGAGAGCTAGTAAATACCCCAAATTTCAATCGTGCTACCAATCGTGCACAACAAAACCCAGTCCATAGTATCTGAGATTATAATATAATAATCATTACCAAGTCGAAACGGATTTCCCTTCCATTGTTTCCAAGTTAAGAGCAAGTTATCAACGCTCCACCTGGTGGGGAAATAAGTAGACTTTCCTCTACAAAGTATGAACCTGTCCTAACAACACATGTCAGAGGAGAATAATTTCCTTCTGCACATAAAACAGAGTCACATCTTTTGAAATATGAAGCATACTTATTAAAAATACAATCATTCATATCCTGCAAAGTGCTGAGTCGTGAGTTATGGTTGACACACACAAGCACCATGCACCATATACACATATATTTTTAATCAAAAGCTTTATGAATAACACTCTAATGCCTCGTGTTTTGCATCATATTATGTGATGACTAAGGTGTATATATATATATATATATATATATATAATTGAAGTGGGTAACACAACCAATTTTTGTTCCGCTTATATCTTCTAACAATGAGTCCCAAACCATAATAAAAATGACGATATCCGTGGCGAAATCTCACAATGTCATTTGCTTAAAATGTGGAATTTTCAGGGCAAAGGCATCTTGCAGCTGGATAGCCATTTTTTTTTTTCAACGGATGAGTGTATTGGAGAATAAACTCTGCGACGTGAGCTGTAAACTAGCAAGTGCAAAGCTCAAAGCCTTGGATTCAGGTGATGCCGTTGTTGCCTTGAGAGGTACACCAAATATGATATAGGCCGATAAAGACTCATATTCAGAGCTATGTCGATGACTAATAATAAGTGTGACGAAAGGAACGAAGATACGACAGATATTTTCCCATGTTTACAGAAGATTTAGCTCAAGAATAAAAGCCTGGAAGATTTTCTTAGCATCCTCGTTTGTTCCGGGCTTTGTACTTAATGTAAGATATCATGGAGTAGGGGATATATAAAACCTAGCGGCTCTAAGAAGTGGGAAGTAAAAATTTCCTGCGCTTAGACCACAGTTTACATCTTTTTTGAAATAGTGGATGGTGGCAATTTATATTCTAAAGGCTTCCAATTCCAAAATCTGGGGAGTTGTGTCGAAGATTGAAAATTTGTTGGATTAAATGTAATATATCAGAGAGGATTATTTTGAAAGGCACGAAATGTATGTATGAGTAAGATAAATAAGGAATTTTCGAAATAAATGCAATGCCATCATACTTTTTAGACACAGTAATATATATATAATGTTTTCTAGTTGATAATTATTCTCTAACAAAGGATTGTGCCTATTATTTCTGATGTTTTTTATTGTTATATTTGATAAATATTATGTTTAATGCTATTATTCCTCTAAGAAGACTTTTTAGGCTAACATGTATATATATACATATATGCTAACTAATTAACTGCAGATTATTTCAGAAGTGATTTTTTTAAAGGAATGAAAAGTCGATAATTGTGACAATCTCGTAAAAAGTTGATAAGTTCTAGCAAGATACATTCCATCTAACTAGTATTTTAGTGTTAGTATAGACGAAATCTTAGAGCAGAATATTAAGCTGTGCCTATTTTAAGACGTTAATCGATATAGAATTTGTTTAGAACAGACAGCCTAGCTCAATCTGTGAATCTGGATATCAAAACCCTAAAAAATTATGTCATTATACGACCCCCCGTGTGAAACAGACAGCAAGGAAGACGATGATTCTGATGGGGTTCACCTGCAAGCCGAGGCGGGTATCGATCACTGCACTACCTGCTGGGACCACAGCCGACCGGAACACCATGATAGAGTACCTGAGACGACTGGGAAGCGCTTTCTCAGCCTGAAAAAGAACAAAATCTGGCTGAAAGATTGTCTCCTCATGTGGACAATGCACGTCCCACACTGCCACCGATACCAGGGAGTTCCTGACCCGGAGGAACGTGGAACCGGTGAAACAGTCACCCTACTCACCCGACCTGAACCTGTGTGACAGGTTCCTGTTCCGGAAGTTGAAGCACCTGCTCCGGGAGGACGAGTTTGGGGTCCACGAGGAGGCTACACTCGCCGTTCAGCGGCGATGAGGAGGGTCAGTGAAGACGAGCTCTACGACCAACTCAGGAAGCTCCGGGGACACTGCCACGACGACATTGCAGTCGGAGGGGATTATGTGTACTGATTTAGAAGTTTTTTGTTGATTTGATGAAAATTTTGAGTTTTAATTGGTCGACCTCATTATTTATGGAACAACCTAATATTTCATCTTAAAATTATGGTTTAAATAATGCTTAAAAATGACAGTGTCTCAAGCCATTCCACAATAACAATAAAACTTCAAAGAGGTAATATTGATGACTATCTCTCTAATATAATTCACGTGAAAAACAAAAACAAAGGGCTTTGATCTTTATTTTATAAAATAAATAATTAATAAAGGCTCACGGAAGAAGACACTTTTCATACAATGGAGCCCGAGAAACAATACCATTGATTTCCAAGATTTCACAAAAGACAACAAACGAGGAATCGTAATAGTAATAGCGTTGCATGTTTCTCAAGGTCCTTTCCTTGATGGTAGGCAGCATTATAACCTCATAATTATATAGGAACATTTTTTGCATGGCAAATGATAAGCCAGAGAGGGTACTTTAGCTGATGTCACACGGGTTGGAATCTTGGAAAGATGAAGGAGGGTTCCCTCATGCTAGGGTGGGCTGCATTAAAGCGTTAAAGTAAAGTAGCGCATGTATAACATAAAATTCTTCCTTTTCCCCAAAGGAATGGGCCAAAATTTTAGTTCTTCTATTGTCCGTAAGGGGGCTTTGATGCTAGAGCTCTTTGAAAATAATAACAAGTAACAAATAGAAGTAAGGAATGGAATCTGGCACAAGTTGTATTGATTTGATATATGTCAAATCATCGAACTTAATCTCTTTAAACCGGTTTTTAATAGGATTGTGACGTAATTTCATGGACTAGCGACATCTAACGTTAAAGAAATAACCAAAATTTTGGCCAATTTTTTTTGTTTACTTTTTCCTTGCATGCGTTACTTTACTTTAACGCTTTAGGCTGCATTAGCTTTTGCCCTAAATTAAAGAATACAGAATAACGTAGAATGGTGAAAGAAAGATTGGTAGGCCTGAAATTTGGGGGCATTGTTTAGCTTAGAATGTTGGTGAGAGACAGAGGGAAACACCAAGAGAGAATGAGACTTTATATTTCTCATCATGAAATAAAGATTGGATATTTACATCAAAGCACTCTTTATCTCATTTAAAAGCTGTGATAGTGTATAGGATATTTTAAATATCACTCTCCCGTATCTGTAACTCTCTTTCCCCCAACAATGGATAGTTAACATAGAGATGTAAAGACATAGATACCTTATTGGATTCTTAAGAGAAATAGGTCATATTGCCCAATATAAACAAATCCTTTTATGATCAACTTATGATGACATAGGTCAAATTAGTTTGTTTATATTAGGCATAGGCGACAGCTGAGCGACAATGTTTCTCTGCTAGTGAAGGGAATAAGCTTTTTATATCTTTATGATAGTTAACCAATACCGGATATTCAGGTCTACCAATTGCTACTTAGGCACTCTATATTCTCTATATACATTACCCTCTAGTAGAAAATAATCTCCGACGTAGTTAATAAACGATAATTAAAGGAGTTCTTTTTATGACGTATATAAACTTAAGATGGCTGCTCCACTTTAGGAAACAATTTAATCGTGGGAAATCAAAAAGGATATTCTGCAAATACTGTGATATCATATTATGTTTCATGAAAAGTAGTCTCTTGACGATGACGTCACGAGATATACCTCCAGTCATTCCTCCATTATTTTTTTTATTCCTTTAGACTTGGAGGGAAAACAAGTTTCCCCTTTCTCCAAACAAATCTTCAAGTCTAGCAAATTTTACTTATCTGTTATGTTTATGGCAATTCCATAGCTCAGTGGTTTTCGTTTTATCATTCATGATGATAAATAGAGCCTTCTTCCACTTAAAAATTGCGTTAGAAATTGAAAAAATATATGCTAATGGTTATTTTTCACAACACTACACTAAAAACACTCTTATATATGAGGGTATATAATGTATATCATAACAAATTAAAACAATAAATTTCAGGAACCAAAAAATGATTCAACGGCTCCACCCTAATCCCCCAAGATCATTCTTGTAGGAAGAGCAGAGCAGATTGTTATGATGATAATGATGTCCTTGTCTGATGAAAAGGAATGAGGAGTTCATTTGCGGATGTACACAAAAAAATGCTTACAAGGTCTTCTAGTCTAAGAAAGGAATAAAAGTATATGTGAACCCAAGGCGTATAAAATGTTATACAAAGTATGTTGCTACTTTCTCGAATAGTGAAACATACTATTATTTTGACCTCATCAAGAATATATTGTAATGTTATTCTTCCAGCTTGCCGGGTGTTTTTAAGACCGTCAGCCCGGCAAGCGAGTAGTCAGCTATCTTGGCAGTTAAGAACATACATTGTGTTTAAATATATCTGGAGTGAACCTACAAACGATACTATAAATACAAACATATATTAATAATAATAAGATAGAACGCAAATACATGAAACCTAAAAATTTTTATTTTTTTTGGCTCATGACTCAATAATCTCTGGAATATGTTGTAGGGTCTGAAGGACGACAGATATTTCGTCTTAACGATATATATATATATATATATATATATATATATATATATATATATATATATCAGACTTGTTGACGTTCGCAAAAATTGTTGTTCGTCGTTCATTTGCGTTCAGCAAAAGTTATCGTTTATCGTTAATTTTAAATTGAATCGTTTGTCGTTCATCGTTCGTATTTACGATATTACATAAATGCATATGAAGAAGTCACAAAGCAGATACATAAATAAATTTATCTCTCTTTCTTATCTACTGTACCGAATATCGATCGATACTGTAGGTAAATAATAAAATATACCGAATACCGATATCGATCGGTAGAAGGTATATACCGAATACCGAACCAGCGGTAGATTTTTCTACCGAATCTCAACTCTGAGATATATATATATATATAAATATATATATATATATCCTAGTTTCGCGAAGAGGAGGATGAGGAAACAAAAATATATTTTTTTTAGTTTTTAAAATGTCCAATGATGAAAAATGTTATGATGAAATTTTTAATTTATAAATATGATTACTTTACTTTTAGTTGTAACACAGATACCCCAATGTGTGGTTGTGTTATTTACTTTAGTTTATGTATATTGTATAGGTGTGTCTATTGTAAACAGTAATAAATTTCAAAGAAATAAATAAAAATTTAAAAAGAATATATATATATATAAATCGGTAAATGAAATATCTGTCGTACTCTAGACCAAACAAGACATTCCAGAGCTATTGAGCCAAGTACCAAGTTTAATAAAAGTAATTTTTTAGGCTTCTCACATGTCGTCATATATATACATGTTGCTAAAATAGGTTTTTGGATATCTCACAAAAAAAATATATGATCATAATCAATATATGTACCTTAATTCGAACAAATCTCGATATTATTTGTATGCTGACGTGCCTCAACTAGATGATCTGATTAAAAGTGAAACTCAAGTCATGCTTCAAATTATTATTTTATTATAAATAAAAAAGTCATTTCTCCCTAATGAATACCAAATATTTAAATAAATCTCTCAGGCAAAAACAAAGCATACATACAAAATGAAGAAACACACTATTATATTTTTTTTAAATTGTCATAAACAGATGATACTCCTCTCCATTATTCTCAAGGAGAGGGAAGAGAAAAAAAGAGTACAAAGAAGCTCTTAATATACATAAAATAATATATTAAGGAGACTTAATAAATACAGTTCCGCGTTTTTTTAATAAGGAGCCTTTGGAGACAATCAAAAATATCTTTTTGTGTGTAAATATACAAGCAAAATGAATAACAGGACTAACAGTAGTAGTATTGTGTTATTGTTTACAAGCGACATAGATTCCTGTTCAGATAAAAAAAAGCTAGCTTTAAAGATATCCAAATCTTTTAAGGCATCAACAAACATATCAGGCAAATATGCTTGATTAACTTACAGTTTTAGAATGACTTTTCTACCGAATCCCAGCATATTTTTTTAAATATGCCTTTTTACAGTTTTTATATATTTTTTAGTTTTTAAACAACAATAAAGAAGGACCTTTTGACGCTCATATTGAGTTCCGATATGCACAGTGGCAGATCAAGGAATGGTCAAATAAGTAAACATTTAAAAGGAAGGGAGTGCGATAGTCGTGTACACTAAGGACTGTTCAACTCTCAATGTTGTTGGGGATGCAGGTTCGAATACTCCCGAGAGGGGATGGTTATTTTTGGTCTACCTCCTCATTCATAAGATCCTTGGTTCGATAATGCTTATTTATATCCTGTCGGATGCTACTGCAATTCTATCGAACATATAGGCAAAAAAACATTAAAAAGAAAATAAACTAGAGGCTCAGAGAGTGCAAACCTCCGCCGTCACGGGGTCCTTATGAGCCTTCCGAGGCGGATTTTCACGACTGGGGCGGCGTAAAGGGACGGGGGAGGGTTTCCCTAGACGGAAATTCCGAAAGGAAGACGCTCCCGGCACCCGATTTCACAGCACAGCGACATCTATTGGCAGAGTAGGCTAACTTGAAATATTTATTAGTATTTAGCTCGTTTTGCATCTTAATTCTGCACTCAGAGATGCCAAAATTTAATCACCTGTTACTTTTGGCATTTCCAACAACTCCACAAAGTTTCATCCAAATCCGTTCCGCACTTTTTGAGTTATCCTGCTGACAACAAACCAAAAACAACAAACAACAAACCAAACCACACCGCCAGTGAAAACAATACCTCCTTCGGCGGAGGTAATTATGCCGTTTATGATTATGAAACGAATCATCCTGTCTATAGTTCTAATGCCAATAGAATGAATTATTACTACTTAGGGTTCGAACATAGATTTAACTCAGAAACAAAAAGGCGCTCTAAAATATATAAATAATTTAAAAAACGAATAAATCTTCGACATTTTAACCAATAATATCTACAAGGGGAGGCTATAATACATTAGAGGGCTACCATTGGAATCCAACTATAGATATCAATCCCCGTAAAAGTGGAAGGAAATGGTCGTCGAAGATAAATTAATTTTGCCCCCTTCATATTGATATAAAATGAATTGGTTACTTTCAATTTCCATTGTTCCCAAACATATAGGTACTGTAAAAGCATGAAACTCGGGTCGAAATGGCTCTAAAAAGAAGGTTTTTAAATGAAAATAACAATAATAACTATGAGTTTATAAATAAATAAAATAGCTATACTGTATTTAAATGTCCACAGTTTTTTTATGGTTAAATTAATTTTATTCTGTTACTACATAGAAGAAAACAGTATAAAAAAATACACTAAAAACATACAGATAAAAACATACAGAAAGTTTGGCGGATTTGGCGTGGACTTGAGGGGTCTCATCATATAATCGATCTGTACGCAGATGACGTCACAATAATGCTTCAAGCTAACTCGGAAGCTCAGCTTATTAAAAGGATAGAGATTATTTAGAATATTTTAATAAATTTGAAATTAGCTCAGGTCTATCAGTCAATAAAGATAAGACCTCTATTTTACCAATCGGTTCTTGGAACCCAGTCTTTTGTACTCAAATCCGTGCTGTAAATTGAAACCTACAATTGAGGTTTTGGGTATTGTATGGTGTAGAACCGGCGTGTATGAAAAGAATTGGTCAAGTACCAGCTGTATCATAATGCAAAAAATCTTGTCATGGAGAAATCCGTCTCAGAAAAGAATTGACCTCTACAACACAAAAGTAGTTCCGTTGGTTCTCTACAAAGCTTCTTCGTCGCCTTGATAGCGGAAAAAAGCCATCTTAGATGAGAACAATTGCTGGCTGCATTATTTCATAGGATGTATTTGCCAACTATTAAAAGAAAGAGAGGTCTTCTTGGAGGAGGTATAGTTCAACTCGCTACGATAATTCCCAAGATTTATTTAAAAGTCTTCCTTAATTTAGCGAAACATCCTTCTTGTGAATGGAGGCGTTGCGTTTCATTTAATAAAATTTATCACTGGCTTATGTTTGGCTCTGAGCTAACCAACGGCATTACCTCTAGCCTTTCGGTTACTTGGGGTTTGCCCAAAGAATCATTTGGAAAAACACCCAATATTTGAAAAGGACTCCGTTGTTGATATCATAAGATATAATTCTTCAAAAAGGCATTTCTTCAAGAACTTAGGAACTCCGGAGGATCTTGAGAAACTCGCAATCAATAAGGGTATACTAACTATCCACAACTTACATCACCATGACTCTCTTAATCATGGAAGATTTCGGTTTCCTTGTTACGGGCGGCAAATCTCCATAATGTGCTAAAGCCCTGGTTTTTATAATTAACTCCCCCTGTGCATATGGGATTGTCGGAGTGCAATCTCATTTGTGATGCATTCTTAAAATCCTGGATCTTCCGAGAGAGTGGAGTAATCGTATCCGGCATTCTATTAGCTGTATAACGGACGGAAGACCATTTACTTCACAGTTATTGATTTCGGCAAATATCCTCAAGTTTTCCCGCCCTTGCAAAGACTGTGGTGTTATTTTTAACTCTATAATTCACGCCTTTGCAGAGTGTCGATCGGTGACATATTGGTGAGATTCATTAAACTAAATGTAAGGGGCTTGGATGCACCTAACGCTGGAAAGTACTGCAAAGCTTCTTTATTTGGCCTTTCAATTCAAGGGCTTCCGCGAAGACAAAAGCTATAAACAACGCTCTACTTAGTGCCAAAGCCCTAGTGGCAAAGAGCCTTACATTGGATCATCCCTGCAGCCGCTGGACCTTAGGGCAATATGCATATCCGCCTCCGCTCGATATGCTGCATTGGACCTACGGATCCCTTCGGTCACGGACAACTCGTGGACGCTAGCTGGCGATTTGGTGAATATGTCCCCCCCGTTCCAATGTCTTAAGAGATGCTTTAAATTACTTTTAAAGAAATTTAAAAAATTTAAATGATCCTTTACACTTCGTTTTTAGTATTTATGTTTTTAATAGTTTAAGTTTTACTTTTGGAGAAATTAGGTAGTATGTTCATGTATGTGCTATAATTATGAACTAAAATGTTGATATATTGTATTTTTACTTATTAGCATCAATTTTATTATATGTTTTGTATATATTTTTACATGAACTGTTGAATAAATAAATA
>CP045890.1:5229044-5250588 GCA_013387185.1 Caligus rogercresseyi | reverse complement strand
AGAATAGTTGATGTTCTTTAATTGTTAGCTATCTTATTTTTTTCGAAAAAAACAAACCTAATCATTATACCCTGGGACGCTTTCACTCTCTGCGCCAAGTCAATTGTGTATGGAAATGTCTACTTTGTCTTGCATTCAGGATAAGAATACTGATTACTGCCCGTAAATCCTCGGACAGAGGGATCCTTGGCAGGAGGAGGAAGGACCGCGTGACTGTGAAGGAGCTATTGGACAGACAAGAGGGCTACAGGAGGCTCAATCACTTCGTTGCAGTCGTCTGTATATCTGGCTCGGAAAATGTCTAGGATACCCGCACCATCGACATTTTTTAGAAGCCGTCATGGATGCCAGGTCGATCAAGTCCAATATGTGGAGAGTCTCTCTTTACAACAATGGCACATGCCCTTGAAAAGTCTTCACAGTATGAAAACTCATGTCACAAGCGTCCACAAACGATATGCCGAGGCGATGCTTACAAAAACTGTGAGCCCTACAACTGCCAAATGTGATTTTTTTTATTTTATTTTATTTTATTTATAAATTATGTATATTTGAATAAATAATTTTATCCTATCTAATATTATATGTTTTTAGACCATGTGTTTTTAAATAATTAGAGTAAATAGGGCCAAAAGTAATTGATAGTCCCCGATGTTTCTCAATTTCTGCTCTTTTGTATACATATTTCCTACTCTCTTTATCAAATACAATTTTTCTTTCTTAACTCAAAGGTAAAACCACCTAAAAGCCCTAGTAAATAATATGAATAAGTATTCTCTTAGAGATGCCCTTGAGGGCCTCAGATTCTTGGGCTGATTATCCATCAAGAATAAGTAGTGCATTTGCAGGTATAAAAAAAAACATCTTAAAGAAGCAAAAGGACCATAAACCATAAAAACAACCATAAGATAAAAAAAGTGAGAGATGCTCAAGAAACACATCATAATCATTTAGGAAACTAAGAGCAAAAAAAGTTTATTTTACTCATTACAATTTTGCGATACATAAACGTGCAGTAAAACCATAGAAGCAAAAAGGTATTCACATAAAAAGAAAAAAAATAAAGATTTATATGTGTAGAAATATTTGCATATTAAACGGAGGCGAAACCCCTGCAAGGCACTTTTTTCTTCTATCTTTTATGGATGCAAGCCTATTCTTACCTCTCTTTATTTGTTTAATATGTGTTCTACTGGCTTTTGAATAAACATCGGCTTATTTCCATGCAAAAAAGGTCTAAAGCAACACATAATTGAACCCTCGAATTGAAATGTTTGTGGTTAAATAACAAGAGATCGAATGAAAAACGTGAGGTTGGGAGAGGGATTTTAGTGTGTAAAATGTATTACCATGGGGCACATTTGTAACTAGTCTAAAAATAAAATAAATAAAAAATAATTAAATTATAAAATTATTAACAAAGCCCATGCAGAATGGATGATATTGAGGGTTTTTTTTGTAATAAATCTATGATTTTCACCCTGCAATCTACCTCTCAACAATGATTGAAATCATGCAATCGGTAGCGGTATTCCGGTAGATCTTTTATCAAATGCAGCGGTATCGAAATCGGTAAATAATCGGATTTTAGAAATACCAATAGATAAAATAAAAGAATACATTTATTTTGAAGAGTCATGGAATCCGATGGAACATTGTATGTAGACTTTATATATATATATAGATATATATATATAAAGTGCCGGTCCTAGAAATAAATGATCGTAGAAAATGAATTTTTATTATATGTATAAATTTATTATGTACGCTATAGTGAGTGTGTCTTTTGTAAATTGTTGATCTTGGATGACTAAGTTACGTGATGAATTCCTCTGAAATTCAGTATAACAGAATTAAGAGACTATAAACAGTTATACACTTTACGTTTTTGGTATTCTTTGTATTTATCTTCTTTTCAACAACAAAATATTGGATCTACAATTGACGAACACAAAATGACTTCTAATGAAGCATTACAAATATACAATGAGATTAAATAAACTTAGGAGATTAAGTTGATGAAATAGACTCCAATTCTTCCATATGTCGGTTTACCAAATTAATCATAATATATATCAAAATGGCTCTGTGTTACTTAAACAAAAAGTTTTAAATATTTATTGTTATACTATCACATATAGGGCATTACAGGCTTAAATTCAGCTTTGCGGTCCTGGCAGTGTGGAGGGTAGTGGCCGACCTCAAGGCCTTAGACAAGTTCCACACTGATATTGCATGGCATGCAAAAGTAGCTTCTCCCTCCAAAGTGGGTACGCCACTGGAGTCGTGGACCTCATAGGCCTCCTCGGATGGGGAAGACGAATCACCAACCGGGTTCATGGCACCGCCGCTCCCGTCGTGGAGTAAAACATTTCCAGGTCTCCATGGCACCGCCTTAGCGGGGCACCTCGTTGAGGGAAGGAAGGCCTGCTCTCTCAAGGAGGTCCCCGATGTGGATGTGATCCCGTCTTTACATCCAAAGATGCTCCTGGCGGCGTCATTTATGGCGACCTGCACAGCCCTGAGCGCAGCATTTGGCCCCTTGCCACTCATGATCGAATATCGTTTAACGAAAGTATTCATGATAGAGATTAAATACTTGGTTAACACATTGTAGTCAAATACAAAAGAAAAGTGATGCAAATAAAATTTGCGGCAAAGCAGGGGCGCTATTTTGAAGTACATGTCAAAGTGTTAATTTTTGTTAGATCAAACAGTGCTTCTACTATAGAAGAAAGATGTTGTGTTGGTAGTTGATATACAGAAAAATATAAATCCTATGAAGGGAGTTATCGTCTTTAAAGATAAAATGGACAAAGGATTTGGGGGGTTTCCCGAACGCTCTTAAATGATCCCTGTGAGTCTAATAAGTCTAATAAAAAAACCTTTAAACCCAGTTAACATAATCTATAACCTTTCCAATCCATTACGGTTGAGCAATTAAAATAAATACATAAAAACATATGTAATGCGTAATATCTCTTTAATTCAAAGAAGGGGATTGTAATAATCAGGGAATATTTTTTCGTGCCTCTTTTAATTAAAATGTACATATGTACATTCCGAGCCCACCTCCTTTACTTGATTAATGTTCTTGAAGCAGTTGAATCTTTTTCCTTCAGGCATGAAAGTGCATTTTATGTGCACATGCAAGCAACCACTCTCCTACACTCAACCAGATATTCATCAAAAAGCTAACTAATAATTAGTCAAATACTTCAACTATGCATTGCATACATCAAAAATATAATCAAATATACATAGAGACAGAGAGCTTTAATGATATATCATGTTTTCCTAAAATGTTCTAATCAATAATTTGGTCAATCATCCTTGTCACGGAATTAACCATAGATTTATTCCACGGTAAAAAAGACAAATATCAGCAGACTGTATATATGTAAAATGTTGTAATGAGTAAAAGTACATGCTTAAACATTTTAGTTTTAAATTTTACGATCAATTATGAACAAATGCCAAATTACATTATATAATGATTTTACCTTAGTGCATAGAGATCATGTTGTGAAAGTTTGAACGAAATCGAGTAACGTTCAGCGTCTTCTCAATGGACTCAAAAGCATGTAGTTAACTTGTGTATTTTTTTTTTTTTTTTGGCCTTCGATCATTTACATGTCTCAATATAAGTACTTTTTTAAATATTTTAATGCCAAATATAGGTATGATTGCAAGGATTCCAAATTAATTTTAGTTTTTTACTTACGTACCAAAATAAACGAGAAATTGAGGGTTTGAAATATACGTTTTTAGGTATTTCATAAAAGTTGACTATTTTAAAACCTTAATCTCGTTTAACTTTGGATGCCCATAAAAAACAAAAAATATTGTGAATATTTTAGATCATACGTTCATTTTGCACCGAATTATTTTGCCGACGAATCACTAGAATCATTTTTAACGTTCAAAAGAACTTCGTCTGGTGGTGCTCAAATGCCAGTCTTCTGTTGACTGTGACCTTCTGCAGCTCGAGTGTTTGGTGTCGCAGATGCGTCTGAAACACTCAGACGTAAAATTTGGGCTTTCCCTACCTTTCTTTGGCATAGGAATGCTTTTAACGCCGCACCCATAACAAATTCGACCTGCCCCAAAATGGAGATGTGACAGCGATGGAAGTATCGTCAGTATACAGTACAACTATATGTTGCACTATAGAATTGACAGCTGATTTCCAATCATTGGACAGATGCACCGTAAGAAGGATGGAGAGTAGGGGACCAAGCACAGAACCATACCTTAACCATACTTTATGTTGGCCAAGTCAATTCACCTACTGTCACCCTCCGGTAGGTTGCTGAGCATCAGCTTTTTTGTAGTCTTTACAGTCCATTTGAGCTTCGAAAGAAATATGTCTGCTTACAGAAGGCGGAAGCCCGCAGAAAAATCGAATGCAGCGACACCAAATTTAAATTTGCGCCCAGATGTTTAAGTAGCGTTGGAAATCGAGATTGCATGGGCAGTATCAACGATCCGTCCAGTTTGGAAACCGTGTTGCTCTTGCGGGAGGTTATCCGAGGTTTCGTCATATGACAGGATATGGGTTGTACAGTAACCATTCGTTTGAGCAATTATGAAATGGCACACAAGGTGAAATAAGACTGTAACTAAAAGGTTTTCTTTGCAGTTTGTCCATCTTAATCAATGTATGATGATAATCGCTTTTCATTAGTCAGGCCAGACCCAGAATAAACGATCGTGTTGATAAGTTGGACAATGGGGGAGGGCTAATACTGACCAAACAGCTTTGTGAACGATGATGGAATTCCATCATTACCAGTAGAGTGTTTTGGGGTGAGGGATTAATGTGTCTTCTTCGTCGCAGAAGTGCTCACTCTATGAAATCTGAAGTCATCGTCAGTTCCACCGTCAGAATTACTATTGTCAATGTCATGCATCTATTACGCAGTCAGTCACTTTGTCGATCTGCTTATAATCTCTAAATTAAAAGTGTGGTCTACGAGTTTGATCAATACGGCTCTCGGGAAGCAAACCTGCGCCTTCAAAATTAGTAATTGAGCACACTTCCACCTAGCTTCGATTTGTATATTCTAAACTCTGAATTTATTATTTGCTCTCCAAATGTGTGTAGGCAAACCAAAATAAAGTATCTTAATAACAAAGAGATGGATCATTTTTGACTGTGCTCGCACCGTGAAGGAAATGTTCCAGCTCGCCGAGGAGTCCAAAGCTAAGAAGACCCAATGGAAGCTCAATGCTTGAAAATATTCGACATTTTCTGTAAATATAATTTATTCAAGAATAAAGATCTTAGCTTCTAAGTAAACTTTTACCGGCTGATACCGGATTAAGTTCCGGTGGGGGTGGGTTTACCTAGGAGTTAAACAAACAAAGAGATGGATAGAATGAAAATCTATATACTTTGAATACTAATCGATAATATTAAAACTCAATTAAAATGATCTTTAAAAGACAATCTGAAAAGCCATGGGTATTATATTTGGAAAACTGGAGAACAAATGCTTTTTAATGTAATACACTCAGGTATTGCCTCTTAATGGACTTCATTAAAATCAGTATACTTTCTATAAAAAAGCGTTTCCCCACTTTTCCAAGTTGCAGATAATTTCCGGTGTTCCTTTGGGTCTTTTAAAATTGTAAAAGTATTTTAAGACCATACATATTTTTGTATGAAAGCCTAACTAAAATAAGAATAACTTTATATTGACTTTTTCATATATGTATTTTCTCCTAATAAAAACTGGGGTTTCAGATAACTATTTTTGTTCGCCAACTGTATGTCTAGTTTGAGTCTTTTGAATGCTTGTATATTTTGTCTTTCCAACAGAATAATTACTTAATGTTCATTATTGCAAACAAACTATGAATAGTTCCTTGTTCTATATAAAACAATTACTATATATATATATATATATTAGGAAACGACCGGGACACTTTTTTCGCCGGAATCTGGGCCGGGACTAAAAAAATTCAAGCCGAACCGGGTCTTCAATATATTTTCGTCCTTCGTCATTCTGAAAGTGACGACGTTTTTTAGAAAATATTTTTTCCTATTATTTTAAAAAGTTAAAAAACATTTTCTAAAATTTTTCTTTAAATTTTAAAAATTTATTTTCTAAAAAACGTCGTCACTTACAGAATGACAAACAAACGAAAATATTAAAGTCCTGGCCCGGCTTGAAAATTCAAAAAACAGCCGGGACCAGGTCGTTTTCTGATATACGAGGTTGTTTCGGATAATGATGCGAATCAGTTTATATCTTGCAAAATATTGTATCAATCTTCTAAATCACAAGCTTAAATTAAAGCTCAGACAAATTGGATTGATTTCTTTTTTATGTGTCAAAACCGGGTTAGAACTTGGTTTTTTAAGAAAATCAAGCTTTGTTTTTGTTATTTCGTAACATTGGGTCAAATTTTCTCAAAAAAGAGAAATGTCGCGCATCCACAAATTCGTCGAGGACCTCGCCAAGGCCAGGAAGACTCCCAAGTAGATCAAGACCATGGTCGACACGGCCTTTGAGGTCAACAGCATCTATTAAAGCCAAATCTAACGCATTTCAGCTTTAGTTAAGGCCAGGAAGGACTCTTCAGACAAGAGGAGCACCAACAGTAGAAGGAAGGTCCGTACCGACGACTTTATTGAGGCTGTGAGGGTGTACGTGGAGGCCGACCGTCGGGTGACAATGGAGGAACTGGCTATCAAGTTCGAGACGTCGATCAACACCATTTTCCACGTCCTCCATGACGATCTTGGGCTCTCAATCAAGTCAGCAAGATGGATCCCCAAGATGCTCACAGAGGATCACAAAATGAAGAGAGTGAGGTGCGCAAAAGCCTTCTTGAAACTCAATTTTGAGCTCAGATTGGGGTTTCTGGACAAGATTGTGACAATGGATGAAACCTCTGTGCCTTTCTTCACTCCTGAGTCCAAACGAGGGTCATCTCAATGGCTCCCGAAGGGCTCCAACCCGCCCCTGAAATTCAAGCGTCAAGAATCAAGGAAGAAACAGATGGTTCTCAGCTTCTTCGACAACTGCGGCGTGATCTTCCAGCACTATCTCCCGATGAGGACCTCCGTCACCGCGGCCGTGTTCAAGGATGTCATGAACATGTTTTTAAAGAAATTCAAGGAGAAGCTACCTGAAATGGCCAAAAGAGACTGGTACTTCCACTTCGACAATGCTCCGTGCCACACGGCAAATAGCACGAAGGAGTTCTTAGCCAAGAAGGGGATCAAGGTCATCGATCATCCACCCTACTCTCCTGACCTTGCCTCTGCAGACTTCTTCTACTTCCCCGTCATGAAGAAGATGCTCGAGGGCGTGGAGATCGTCGACAAGAGCGTTCAGAAGGATTGGACCCGGGTCGGGAGGGCCATCCCGGAAGACAGGTTCCGTGAGGCCTTCAGGAAGTGGGTGAGAGGTGGTATAAATGTATTCGAATCGGCGGAAGTCATGTGGAAAAGATTTGTTAAAGTTGTTTTTGTTATAATTGAAATTATATTTTATGATTATTTTTTTCCGCATATTTATCCGAAACAGCCTCGTATATATAATAATATATATATATATATATATATAGGTATATAAATAATAAATATATATATATAGAACCGGGTGTCTAGAAAACGCCCCATAAATTCTTTGAAGCCTCGTTAAATCTATAGTTCGATCTTTATACTCTTTAAAGAGTTTAGATGGTATCTCAGCCTTAATGTCTCATGTTGTTTTAAAAAAATTGGCGACCCGTTGAGCAGATTGGTTAAAATGAGTGTGCTAAGATAAATATTGTTTTGCGGAACCAATTTGGCATTTTATTCATTCAACGTGCATGGTTCAATACTTTGGTTGGTGTGCAGATTTACGTAATCAAGCTTTATCATATTAGTGAATTGCTAATCGTTCAGATCATTCCCTTTCTTCATTGATCGGTGGTGCCATTGAGCTGAGTTTTTTTTGTACACAACGGTACTATTATATTTCAATTAACATCCATCTTGTAAAAAATACATAATTAGTTTAGTATGAATAATAATATTATTATTTAGAATGGGTTCGATGTCGAAGGAAGTACTGTTTTGGAGCTTCTAAATTTATAGAGCATGAACTGCAATCTAGAGGTGATCAGGTTAATCTTTCCTGATATGGGCCTATATACATATAAACGGAATCTTTCGTCTTCAAGCAAACATAGTATCGGTCAAAGAAAAATTATTTTAGTCTGTATCACATTTCACCAATTATGCTACACTCGAGTAGAAAATGTTTTGACGTCTATAAAGACGTCTTGCAAAAAACATAGCCTCTCAATCATGTTTCTACCGTAAATGCTTCCCAGTGTTAACGTGCGGTAACTATTCTGAATTTAAACCAATAGTAAGTGTATCCAAGAGAGTCTGAATCAGCCTTTTTATAATATCTGCAACAATTGCCTTTATTCCACATTCTTGTCTCCTTCTATCAATCTGCCCAGGTATTGCTTTTTTTCCCGACTTGTCAACGAGATATTCCCTTATTGTTTGGTTACTGCTGTTGGTAGATAAGTTGTAAAAACAGTCTCTTGGACCAATCCCTCTCTAAGTTTGATTTTTGAATTCAAAACAATTATCATAATTACTTTAAATCACTTAATCATTTGTAAGAATCTCTAGATGAACATAAAGTATTTGAATTAAAGTATTGACCATGCCAGTTTCTCTTATATTTTAGAGTAACAAAAAAAAAAATTTATACCATCACTTTCGTTTGCTTTGCTTTGAGACTAGACATATATCCAACATATTTTTTTTTGCCTGAAAAAGAAACATCAATTTTGTCCACCATTTTATCCATTAACCTCCCAAATATACATATTATTTTTTTATAAAAGATAAGGAATAAAATATATATTATATAGACTTCATTGAGTATATATCAATATAAAATCATATGCACAAGTGCATGATATCCTTGTATGTAAGCGTATTCAATTCTCATTGGTGAAGGTGGAGCTCGACTCCCGAAAGGGGAAAAGGTCAAGTTTTATTTACTTCATTGATAAAGTGGATTGAGTAAATTAATGTTATAATGAGTACTCACAGATACATAAACACACTTACAATCAAAACTACAACAATAAACTGTTAAAATAAATATATGCATTTGTAAAGCCCTGATTAGTTCTGATTCAATTGTCCCACATTGTTTATATGATCAAGTATTTTTTTAAACTTACATCTCCATTTTTTTCGGCTAAAAACATTCATTCAGTAATCTTCAAAAATATACAGTGTAAAAATAAAATACACTAAAATTATATACACGAAACGAGTAAAACTATTCAGGGCAAAATACATAAATAGCTGACGAATAGCTTTATATAAAAGGACGTATCATTATAATTTGTTAAAATAGTACCGATGTCTTTTGAATTCATTTTTATAGTTTTCATTAATGCGACGGTCTTCTTGGCACATATTTAGTTATGCACCAGCCCATTTCCACCTTGGCGCTCCTGAATCCGGGATATACTTACTCCAACTACTTGATTGCATTTATAGCTTGAGCTGGCTTGATTCACTGCCCTGCTCATTGGTTTATATATGTGTATACCTATATAACTACATATAATTATCCTAAATTACACTTCCCTGACGTGTCAGATGTATTGTCATTATTCAATTAATTATTCAAGCATGTATGAAACAATTGAATAGATAATAAGTGTTGACTCTAACATATATTCTTACTATTGTGTTAATAAGCTCTATTTAGTATGCAAGACATTACTTTGAAAAACAAAAAAAACTATTTCATAACGTCTTTGAATATTTTAAATTTGTAGCTTCTTATCATTTTGTGTATAAAAACATTTATAGAATAATTAAGACATTCACTAGTATAGTTGAATTGTCTACAAAGCAATTGAATGAGATAATCAGTAATGAGATTCATGAAAAACTATGTCATTTTAATTGCATTTTAACATCTCTTGCATAATCAGTTATATAATTGTACATTTATATTAGTCATTTAATTATTTTACTCATTTCAGAGTTGTCTTGAGCAATATATGGAAATAAAAATAATTTGTTTTTCAACTATGTTTTAAATATGTACATACAGTCATATAAAAAGTATGTATTCTGTTTTCTTTATTCTTTAACGTCCAATTGTTGGAGTGATAATCCATTTTTTAGCCAGATGTGAGATTGCCAATGACGTCATGGATGTAAGCCAATGACGAATATACTATACATATTTTTAAGGACGACTTTTCTTCTCTCTTAATTGATGTTAACTCCTCAACAGCTGGAATAAAGTGATATTCCGTAGCCGAATGCCAATGCTTTTTGGGCGGTACCCTCTCCTTTTCTTTCAACCAATCACGCTCCCAAAGCAAACATTTATTTTTTCCTATCCGTTGTTACCGAGTATTTTATACAAGCAGCCATATTTTTTGTCACTCTCTCTGGCAACAATAATGACTTGCAAAGGAGATATGATCTCCGAAATCAAGAATCGCATATCACCATGGTGTCTACTTCAATTGCTACAGCCTATTTACTCAAGAATATTCTTTGGAAAGTCAGTGGCATAGTATCAAGGTTAATATGAAGACGAACAATTTTGTAGTCTATATCATAAATGCTTATGGACCTAACCTTCGATCCTCCGTCTTCTTTAAATCTATCATCAACCATTTAGAAGAAGAACACTCCCAAAAATTTCACAGGTGATTTAAACGTTGATCTTGAAAGAAAATTTTCCACAAATAGGACTGCGTTGCAAGAAGTTATTAATAAACTCTCTTGTTTGATGTTATCGAAAAGTTTAATGACATCAAGAATCTTTACTCGTGGAAAAGTGGGCGGAAGACATCACGATTAGATCACTCGTTTGTGTCCTTTTCATTTTTATCAAAAATACAAAAAACGTCATACATATATGAGCCATCGTCTGATCACAAAATTATAGACGTACAATTTAAAATGCGCTTAAACAAAAAACTCAAGACTCCAAAATGGCTTATCGAAAATGAGGAATTCAAAAAAGAATTAAAAAAGAAGCTTTTACTGAATTTTAATCCCAATATTAAGTGTAAAAAGCTTTTACAAATTTTTAACAAGATTATAAAGGACACATCAATAGCGCATATAAGTCAAAAGTGGAAGACAATTGGAAGACTTCGAGAGGATGTGGAAGAGATAATGAATGATGGTTCGTTGTTTGTTCAGGAAATTACATCAGAAACTCTCAACGCCTTTGGAATTTCGGAAATTGCAGAAGAAGAAATGAATAAGAGGGTGCATTGAAAGTAACCCTCATAGGAGACTTCAAAGCATGAAAAACGAAAAACAGCCTCTGAGTAAAAAAATAGAAACTCTTGTCATTAATGGACAAACAATATCAGATCCGCGTTCAATTTTAAAGATATTTTATAACTCCTTTAAAAAAGTACTTGAGACATCAAGGACGCACTTTCCTCGTCCTAAGAAATCTTCCACACTTACTATTTTAACAATGATAATATTTTAGAATATATAAGAAAAATTTAAAGATGAAAAAGCCAGTGGCCCTGACAATATCAAAGGAAATTTTTTACACTTTGCCCTGAGGAGATTTCCCCTTATTATTAAGAATTGGAGCAGAAATGGAAAAAAGAGGATCGATGCCAGCAGCTCTAACACAAGGCCGAATTTCTCTCATTCCGAAAAGAGGGAACGGAAGTGCTATAAATCATTGGAGACCACTGACCATTCTTAATGAGTCTTATAGAATCATTGCAGGAGTACTAGCTAAAAATATGGAACCTATACTAAATAAAAAGTTGGGACCTGAGCATAAGAGCTTCTTGAAAAATCGCAACATTTCAGACATATCAAGAAATATTTGTGCAGCGATCAACTCTACTAAGAATAGAAGAAAATTTGGAGCAATAGTTGGTGTGGATTTTAGCAAAGCATTTGACTCTATTTTACATGGTTTTATTTTACAAGCGGTGAAAAAATATCTCCTAGGCGCTTTTTTACCCCATTCGTGCTCTTTTATTTAATGGTTCATCCAAGATTATTATCAACGGCTACCAAAGTGAATCTATCAACTTAGGAAAAAGTTGTCGGCAGGTTGCCCTGCGTCTCCTTTACTTTTGTTGCTGCAATGGAGCAATTGAACACCATATTAAACCGCAAGTTTCGGGGCTTTGGAGTGCAATTAGGTTCCAAAAAACATCTCGTAGATCTATACGCGGATGATATAACCTTAATGGTCGAAGGAAATTCCGAAAAACAAATTATAAAACGAGTGGAAATTCTTTTAGCTTTTAAAAAAAATTCATAAGATGTCTGGAATGGAAATTAATTACGAAAAAACTGCTATACTCCCCATAGGCTGCTGGACTCCTGCAGAACAAATAAACATCGGAAGATGCAGAACTGTAAAAACAGTGAAGATACTTGGGGTGGAATGGAATAACAACGGACCCGCGCTGGCCAATTTTCAAAATTTAAATAAACAAGCAATTAGATGGTGCCAAGGATGGAGAGGTCTAAACCTACAAAAAAGAATAGACTTTTACAACACAAACCTTATTTCTCATATGGTTTATATGGCAACGGCTTCTCCTACAATTGGGGAACTACTCATGAAGGAAGAGGAAAATTGGTTGGAGGCTTTATTCTCCCGCCGGTACATTCCTGCCTTGAAACGACGACGATCTCAACTGGGAGGTGGACTGGTGCTTATAAAATAATATAATACCCAAATATAAAAAAATATTTGCAGAGTTAGTATCAGTTTATAAAGGTGAATGGAGAGAACACGTGGCATCTTCGGGGGTGTATATGACGCTTTTATTCGGAACGGACATCTCGAATAATGTAGTTTCCCAATTTTCGAGAGATTGGGCCGCTGCACAAAGAATATTATGGAAACAGTCTCCAATATACAATAATAACAGCACTTTGGATATTATTCACCAAAACAGGGGCAAGGAACCTTTTTTTAAAACCTTTGTCCGCCTGAAGAATTGGAGAGTATGGCTCTTCGAGATAATATTTATACTTTGCATGATTTGGGCGATGACTCTGTTTTTAAAACTGGCCGCTTTTTATTCCCTCTCCAAAGAGATGCTAAAAGACATATGCCTCTTTTACCATGGTTTTTAAAATTCCGTGATCAAGATTTTAATTCACACTCTGCAAATTTGATAGCGGATGAACATCTCAAGAGCTTGAAGTTACCGCAAGAATGGAAAACAAGAATTCTGCTGTCCATGATGGGCATCAACGACGGAAAAAAATTTACAGCCCAATTACAAATATCGGCAAGCTTAATTACATTCTCATCACATTGCAAGGATTGCGGACGTATGTACAACAACATTAGCCATGCATTTAGTGACTGCCCAGCTTTGATTATTATAAAGAATTTTTTGGAAATGAATTGTACATATATCACTAATTTTAAAGCCGAATACCTAAGAGGATACATTCTCTTTGGCATTACAACGCATGAAAATAATTGTCAAGTTGAAGAACGTGCAATAAGCGCCGCATTGAGGAACTGCAAGGCCTATACAGCTCAAAACCTTTCAGATAACGCGTTAACTCAAGAACATAAGCTGAGAGCTATCTTTATTGGAGCGGCTGCCAGATATTTGGCATTATCTTTGAGGATCCCCAATGTCAACAGCCAAGAATGGACCCCAGCAGCTGCAGTAATTAAATATGTTCCACGCCTCTCGCCCATCTACGCCAAATCTCTACAGTTTATTGTAAAAAAATATAAGAAATTCAAGACTTCAAAGACAATTTAGATTTATCTGATATATGTTTTTTGTTTATTTCTGTAGGATTGATTTTAGTTGTTTTTTGTGATTATCTTTTTTTAGATGAATTATATGATTTTGAAGTTTTAGGTCTTAAAAAGGAAATTAATTTTAAACTATAATGTTTATTTATGTTTTTATAAAACACAATTTTTCCTTTTATATTTTTCCTTTTATATATTACATACTTTTTTGTTCTATTTGTATATATAATTTGTTTTAATAAAGACCTTGTTGATGAGAAAAAAAATCGCATAGACTAAAAAGACTATCTCAGAC
This sequence comes from Caligus rogercresseyi, assembly GCA_013387185.1. NCBI lineage: Eukaryota > Metazoa > Arthropoda > Copepoda > Siphonostomatoida > Caligidae > Caligus > Caligus rogercresseyi. Next base: position 5,236,503 of record CP045890.1, on the reverse strand, counting down.
CAAATAAATATAATAATAATAGTTAACCCAAAGAACTTACATGAACTCATTGAACAAAAGTAACTTCAAACTTATTTAACTATATATCAACGTGTTGTTATCCACCTCATAATCACCCCCTGTATTTGTCCGTTTTGTTAAAGGAATGGTCAAACTTTTTCTAGTTTCTCCACATCTTCTTTTTTGTTTCTCCTTCTCTGAGTTCAAACTTTTTTCTTCTCTCTTTAAAATTGAGCACTCAAAATGTTTACGACTTGAACAAATGGTGATGCTACACATATTTATTTAACGTGGCAGGTGTCTAAGCTTTGACACATGGAAATGAATGGAATTTCCTCATTGTTTTTCGGCTTGAAAAAGTATACCTATATACAATACACACACACACACACACACACTATATATATATATATATATATATATATATAATATATATATGTTTCTAAGTTTTCTTCGTCCTGTCAAACAAGGATATAACTCATCAAAAACAAAAGTTTGTTGAGAATAGTTCGAAACTAGCAAAATAGGAAGTAGAACAGAAATAAGACGGACATGATATAATTAATGGCGATTAAAACACTTCATCCCTTAGGACTAAGAATGCCAACTCAGCATTAGGTGATTTATAATAGAAGGACAATGCAATATTTACAATATACATCTGTATGTAGATCGATCGATTTTACAAACAATCAGCATCGGCGAGACTTGACGCCGATTGTTGTAGATGTATAAATATCTAGATTTGTTGATTTTCTTAAAGCCTGATTCACTAGAATTGAGACTCTTATTTAACCAAAATAATCGTTGTTTTAAGCTTTTTAAATAAGTAGTAAAATATGTGGTTTAAAGAATATTACTAAAGGGAGGTAATTTTTAATATAAGATATAAAGATATTTATTTTATTTTATCTAACTTCTGAATTACACTTTTTTATCTAAATAAACAACCCAAAAAAAGATTTCTTCATAACGAAAACATTGGTCACAAAATCCAAAATTCAAAAGAAATGAATCTCAAACACACTTGTGTTAGAGACTCATTTCTTTTGTTTTTATTCAACAAATGAGACTGAAATTCAATTAGCAAGCGTAATCATTCTTAGTTCTTACAACAACTTCTCCGGCTTTAGTTAAGAATACAATTTACAACGAGAGCTATCTAATTTATATGAAACCTCTTTGGACAGAAAAAAAAACACTCTTGACGCTACCCTCCGATCTTAATCGTCTGACTTTTGGCGTTAGTCTTCTCTCGACCAGTTTTCTTTTTGAAGACTATCTCAAAATAGATAGCACCCTGAGAGGCCGCCATGTTGTCAATAGCAAATACAGCAATTGGACCATCAAAAAACTCCATAGCATTATATATTGGTTTCGGATTAGTTAATAAGTTTATATAAAGCTCTGAGGATTGTAATTTTTTTTTTTCATTATATTAATACGAGTCGCACTATCTCCAGGCACACGTATCTACCAAGGATATCTAACAAAATACACTAAGGGAGCTACTCCGGTAAAGTCTAGGAAAATATGTTGGAATCTAACCACAAAATGTACGGTTTCTTAGATCTATTTTCTACTTAGTTTTGATAAGAAGGAGAGACGAAGTCGTCATTCTGTAGACATACTATTTCTCCGTCGAGCTCACAAACGCGACTCCAAAAAGGGTCCCGGAACCTCCAATGATTTCCTCCATTGGGGTGTATTCCATAGATATATAAAAACATAGAGAGCTTATTGGATTCGTCAGAAAATACGTCATTGTGTTCAGAATACAGCTGAACGATGTTTCTCTGCTATTGGAGGGAAGATAAATGCGTCATTGTCTTCAGAATACAGCTGAACGATGTTTCTCTGCTAATGGAGGGAATAAGCTCTCTTATATGTTTATATCTCTAAATGATGCATTTCAAAAGCCATAAACAAGTGCTGACTAGGAGCTCCGTGAGATATTCTTAATGATTCTTCTGATGGATGATTTGAATTTTGGATTGAGGTAAGCATATAATTTGTGGATAGATTGTCATTATCTTAATTGTAGGAACTTGTGTGGAATATTCCCTGTTCATCTATGAGAACTTGTCACAGAGATATTAACGGATGGAATACTAAGAACTTGTCTCCTTAGAGTTGAGCCTCCTATTGTAATTACTAGTAAAAATGGCATTTTTTGGTTAAATAAAGATAAACATATTATTTAAAGAAAATATGAATGGATGAAGAAAGTGCCGCGTTAAAAATATTCCGTTATGGAAACATTGAAAAGAAAAGGAATACTATCAAAACAAACAAACAAGAGTCTTTGCATGATACTTGTTGTATATATATTTTGAGGCACGAATGCCTTTTGTATGCATATTATGGGCTTGGATTAAGTCATACATACCCTATTTTGATGCAGATGAGTATGAGAGAAGAAGAGAAATTTCATTTTCTTGAAAGCATTTGAATATCATATCGTAGGTGTTGTCTACATGCATCCTATTCACTCATTCATACATTAATATGTCTACACTCACTACAACCAGGGAATTATTATGACCTGGAATAGGAACTCTCTCCTTTTCATGTCAAAGTTTGACTACTTTCGTAAAAAAGGGAAAAAAGTGGGAGTTCTTAATAGGAACCATTACACATAAAATATATAGAGAATGATTCCCTTCAATAGCAGAGAAACATCATTCAGCGTATTCTGTGTGTCCATATAAACAAAGGGTTTGACCTACCGTCATCGTAAGCTGATCATAGAGATATTATTCTATGATCAGCTTACGATGACGTAGTACATTGTATATTGGTCACAAAAATACAGATGAAGGAATAAGCTCTCTATATATTCTTTTTATCTCTATGATAGGAACACCTTCCTTTTTTACGAAGGTAGTTAAACTTTGACATAAGAAGGAGAAAGTTCCTATTCCAGGTTGTTATAGTATTCCCTGCTACAAACAACAACATAAAGTAGTAATAGTATTTATTGAATAAACATTGATAATGAAAGCCTGTACAAATTAAGATTTTTGAAACATGAGGACACTATAAAAATAAGCTTTAAAATGTCCAGACACATCATGGAATGCTTTTTAGTATGTAAAGTTAATTAGGAATTGATGACATCAACTGAATTATGAGTTAGAGATTTATAGGCAGAGTATTTCTTGCTCCCCTGTGCCTTAAAACACTGTCACACGTCACCAAGGGAGTGCTCGTTATTATTTGATAAATATAACAGAGCCTCAGGAGTATAGACATGGGAATAAAATCGTAGGTATCCAATGATGTCATTTTATTTATCAATTATATATGTTTCATTAAAAACAATTAAGTCATTGAAGATTATTTGCTAATATTTAATATGTTTTCAAAAAACACTTGTATGATGGCTTGAAAATCAGTTATGATTAAATTAACTTAAAATACTTATGTTTTAGGAAGTTTCCTTTCCTAGTGTCTAGTTGGACTAAGGTACAAAGAAAAACAAGGTTTTTTCATATGCCAACGAACAGACTACTCACTAGTCAGGGAAATTGTCATTCAAAACCATCAGTGAGCGGGAAGAATAAAATTCAAAACGTTCCATAAGGGAAATACACAAGTCACCCTTAGTTATATTAAATATATTACTATGACAATAAAAATAAGCATTTTGGTCGTTTCACTATCCATGAGTATACAATAGATTTGCACATGCATATATATATATATATATATATCAGAGCTGCGACTAACGAATGTAAATCGGTATTTGATACTACCGACGGTAGATTTCAAATACCGAACGATTATACGATATTTGATAGAAACTACCAAATACTTTACGGATTGTCAATCGGTGCGGTATATTTAAAATATGACTTTTGTGGCATTCACATAGAGTCATAAAAATATAGAGAGCTTATCCCTTCAATAGCAGAGAAACATCGTTCAACTGTCGCTTTGCCCAAGCGCTCCCTTGCGTGAAGAACTTGAACTTCGCAAAACAAATAAACAACTACAACTTATAGTATTATAGAGCAGATAAGTGCATTTTGATATCGAACAATTAGAGACAGTAAATGAAAAAAATCTATAGCCTTCCATTTCCTACAAAATCAGAGTGTATATATAATTTATATAAGATTAGTATGTATTAGATTTCAAATAATCTCTAATAAATTATAGCAAATTATGTATTAATTGTCCTTTGTTATAAATTGTCCGATATTAAATGCATATGAAGAAGTCACAGAGCAGAAACATAAATAAATTTCTCTCTCTTTCTTATCTACCGTACCGAATATCGATCGATACTGCAGATATAAAATAAATTCTACCGAATACCAATATCGATCGGTAGAAGGTCTATACCGAATACCGAACGGCGGTAGATTTTTCTACCAAATCCCAGCTCTGATATATATAATTGAGCGAAACATTTATCTTAATTTATCACAGAACCTTTTCTAAAAGACTTGTACATAAATATGTTTTATGAAATGGGAGAAGGATACACAAAATTATAAAATTTGATGTTATAACTGCAACAACAAATTTGATTAAAAAAAGGGTCGATTTGTAAAATAACCCAGTGTAAAAGTGATTACTTTATACACATAGTACACATGCAATAACGAAGGAGACATGCCCTAAAATCCATTGTGAAATAAGCTTATAATGTCATAGAAGAAACCCAAATTACAAGGATGGCGTCATCAGAGAAGTTACAGGAAATATTGGCGATGAAATACTTTGACAAGTCTTACCAATGTAACTTTGAGACAAGGCTATAGTTGAGCTGATTAATTCCACTATAGCTTAAATCAGTGTTTCCCAAACTTTTTCTACTGGGCATACGAAATTTTTGCGCCCCCCCCTCCCCCCCAAAAAAAGGGAGGTACACGCATTTTGTTGTAAGAGTCCATTGCAGTTTATTCCACACATTGTAATCAATACAAACCTCAACTTTTTTGTTTTGTACATTTTCTAGCAGTATTATTTAGTCTACGGTATTTTTATTTTCATTCATTCGTTTTTCCCGCGCCCCCCCCCTGCAATTGCTCTTTGGGAACCACTGGCTAAATGAAAGCAAACATTCAATTTGACGTAATATGGCAGTATTTGAAGGTCGATATGTACTCGATTTACCATACAAATAGCTTATGTAGAAAAGGAGCATGATTCGGAAAATGGATCATTTTTTATATATCTTCATTTGTAAAAAGGCCATTTAGGTATATCAGGATTTGAGTTTAAATATATATATATATATACATACAATATATATTATATATATATAAGCTCGGTTTTAGCAATTCTATGAATTTATACAAAATATTTGATAATTTAGCCATTTTATTCCTCCCGGTAGTTAAAATTAAAAAACCAATATATATTTTAATTCTGAAATGTCAAAACTAATTGTATAAATTATCACTTGAAAATTTGTAGAATGCTTGCATATAGATATCTTGTGAATGCAACAGATAACTTCTTCCACATTTTGTATATTTTAACAGATACTCTATTTGCATTCAACTTTCCTTCATGAACATTTAAACATGTTCTTTTTGTTGGAAATCCCACTTACCTCATCGAGTGAACAAGTGTTTAATATTAATTGATACGGCCCTCTAATGGCGCAGAATGTACTCTTTTATTTAAAAAATACCATTTTACTGTATTGGATCCTCTTGAATATGGCTTTATCAGTTATGCCATATTGAGGCTATAAAATATCCATCCATTGGCCCTTGAGTTCCAAACATCACTATTACGACATATTTGGGTTTCAAATCAACCAATAGTGATTTCTAATACGCGGCATCCATAGATATTTAGTTCTTACTGCATCATGCAAAATCATATTATTGTAATTCGAGTTATGATGACTAATATATATATTGTTAATTATGTCTGTTGGATGAATTAAAGTACAAAAAATAGCAAAAAAAAAATATTTTAACTGACAGAACGTTAATTCATAAATTATGCTTTAACAAATGATATTGGCCATTGTCTCTCCAAAAAGTTGTGGTGTCTACATTATATGTTCATATAATTAAATACTTAGGAAGTAAATGTAAATGCCAAACAGGATGTACATCAGCCTGTACGTTTTTAGGTCAATCGCTCCAATTTTTTGCTCCAAGCAATTTCTGCTGCGTAGTGATTAAATAAATGAGATTGAGAAAGTTTCAGCCTTCAAAGGCCATTTTTGTGACTGCACAAGCCACTCAAAGTTTCAAAAAGGCTGTTTTTGGGGTAAAAAATGGCGATTTTCAAGTGGCTTGTGCTGTCTGAGTTTTAGTGATATCAAGTGAAAAACAATTCTAAGGATTGCTTGAAGTCTCATCTTTCAATAAATTTTTATGGTAAAGTATTGCTTTATTATAATGCAGGTTTTGTGCCTTTAGTTACTCGGATAACCAGCTTTTTATTATTTTTGTAGTAAATAAATAAGTAATAATATTTTACGAGCTACATGGTGAGTTATTTTAAGCATCTTAAAAACAAATATACATAGGTATAATATAAAGTGTAGAAAATTTAAATAATAAAAATTATACCATGAGAGAGAATATAAATATCGTGTAAATAGTGATGTTCAATATTTCATAAAAATAAACACAATATTTTCTATAAAAACGTCAATATCATTGTGATTATTAGGAAAATGACACAAAAACCTGCATCATAATAAAACAATTACTTTACTATAGAGTAACAAAATTGCTAAGACACGTTTTTGGGCAAATATTAAAAAACGGGCCTAAAACCAGAAATATTTATTTGCTTGCTTACGCCCAAAAATTATTGAAAGATGAGACTTCAAGCAATCCTTAGAAATTGTTTTTTACTTGATATCACTAAAGCTCAGACAGCACAAGCCACTTGAAAATCCCCATTTTTACCCCACAAACAGCCTTTTTGAAACGTTGAGTGGCTTGTGTAGTCACAAAATGGCCTTAGAAGGCTGAAACTTTCTCAATCTCATTTGTTCATAATTACTCAGCAGAAAATCGCTTGGAGGAAAAAAATTGGAACGATTGACCTAAAAACGGGACAAATTATACTATATATAATATATATTTATTATATATTATATAGTTATATATATATATTATTATATATTTTACTATATATATCTGTTGCAAGGGAAATCATTTACATTATATTCTAAAGGGGTTCGTCCAAAATTTGCCAGATTTAGTTCCAAGCTTCAATATAAGTTTCAATTTAAAAATAATAATTTCAAAAAAATGTATCTTTGTTTTAACAAAAAACCTTAATCGCTCTGTAATATAGAAATCCTTTTCTATTTTGTTTTAGGCAATAATTTATTTATTTGGTAATTCTATAGGTACGTATTCACACTTGAAGTATGAAACATGTCTACAAATTATATGATGTGTTGGTATTGTGGGTGGGAGAAGAACTATTAATTTACTTATTTGATGAAATTATTATGTGACGCACC
>CP045890.1:5211056-5228944 GCA_013387185.1 Caligus rogercresseyi | reverse complement strand
CCATATACTATTCATCTATGTCCTGCTGTAAAGGGAGTAAGTCGCCATATGGATAGGGGTTGTGCTGTTTTTATTAAAAAACATTTTTATAGTCAAACCAGTTAATTTATTGGACAGTGTGAACGGAGTTTTGGTAAAAACAACTTTGGAAAACCACGACATGTTCATCGGCAGCATTTATGCACCTTCCTACTCAAGGAATTCTTTGACCGGACAATCGAAAATCTTTTGTGCTCAATTGATAGTTTGGCTGAAAATATAATCATTGGGGGGGATTTCAATGTGGTGAAAATCATCACATCGACACAAAAGTCTATGGTCAAAAACATAAAAATGCAAAGGCCTTTGGAAAATGGATCGACCGCCATGCTTTGTCTGATCTGGCTCTTCAAACCGGCGAAGCAAAGCATACATTTACGGTCAAGAGGGACGAAAAAATAATATCCTCAAGGCTGTATCATATTGTTGTATCTAATAATCTTGCAGGAAGAGAGACAAAACTGGCCACAATTTCTAGTATGGACATATCCGATCACTTTTTTCTCCTGGCTGAACTTAGTCTTGAGAAATCGAAGTCAAGAAACAGAGTATGGAAGCTAAATAGCAATACTCTAAATGATAAAGACTTCAGGGAAGCTGTCGAAGACCTCACAGATGCTTTTCATAACCATATTGATAAAGGATATAACCCGGATAAAGCATATATTGAATTCAAAAGAATGGTCAAATCAATAGCAAATATGGGTTCAAAAAGAGGAAGCGCAAAAGCATAAGGCATACCGAAAAAGAATTGCCGATTTATTAGCTACAATGAAGAGGATGCTGCTAGGTTATAATTAGAAACATCATGAAAACAACAGACTGAAAAACATGGCTTCAATCAATGGGGAGGAATGTTGAAATAAACAAAAAAAAAACTTAAGTACAACGGGGAAATTCACCAATAGGCCGCACCACGAAGCAGGGGCTCTTTGATGAAAAAGGAACCTTGACGTTCATAGAAGAAGAAAAGTCTAACATAATTCAGCAATTTTATTCCTACTTATATAAGAACAACCAACTTCTAGAAATGAGGATCTGTTTAGTTTTCCAGTGAAAGCTAGCCCAGAAGCACTAAGACTCATGGATCCACTTAGAGAAGAAGAAGTTTTAGATGCAATTAAAAAATGAAACCAGGAAAGGATAGCAGGCCTGGACGGGATTGGAGTTGAGTTTTACAAAAGTTTTAGAGACTTGATACCACCGCTCACTAGAGTTTTTAAATTACTACTTGGAAAAAGGACATATACCAGCACGCCTAAAAGGGAGTCATACTAGTATTCCCCAAAAAAGGAAAGGATCCGAGAAAAGTTGAAAACCTTAGGCCTATCACTCTTTTAAATATGACTATAAAATTTTAACAAAATGTATTGCTCAAAGACTGGGGAAATTTATCGAACCATTTATTCCAAACTCTCAGTTTGGTTTTCGTCAAGGCAGACATATTGGTGACGTGACATTTTCTATTCAACGTTTTTTAAATAATAGAGAATTGACGGAGGAGGAATACGGTGTTATAATGGTCGACTTTAAAAAAACGCGTTTGACTCGTGAGTCACAAATTACTAATAGAACAGTTGATGCTATTGGGAGTGCCGGACAGCTTTATTAAATTAGTGAGATCGCTCCTCAGGTAGTCGAGAGGGCGGATTCCCTTGGTGGAATTGTGGCGAGATCTGGAAAGGAGGAGGATATTCTATTAAAAATAAAACCAAACTATTTGGGTAAGATTGGAGCTCTGAGAGAAAATATCATATTGTAGAAGGGGAGTAAGACAGGGAGATCCTATATCCCCTCTCGTCTTTCTCGTAGCGCTGCGACCTCTTCAGATGAGAATTCAGGAGGATATTAAAGGTCCTGTCGTACGGAGGGGAATAAGTTCACCAGCTTATTCTTCGCTGATGATGCCTACTTCATATTGGGTGAGGAGATCGTAGATCAATATCGAGACTCATGCGGATAGTGGGATGCCTTTGGAAAATATTCAGGGCTGGAGATAAACTTCGACAAATCCAAGTCATATCCAACAGTGGTGATCTCCGAAGTCGGGTGGGTCCGATTGGAGGTAGTCGAGAGGGCGGATGTCCCTTGGTGGATTGTGGCGAGATCTGGAATGAGGAGGCATATTCTATTAAGAATAAACAAACTATTTTGGGTAAGACAGAAAAATTGTGGGCCAAAGCTTATGCTTATTTGAAAGAATAAAATATTGGAATTTAGAATGTCTCCCAGCACTCAATCATCTATTAAGATTGATTTTATATGACTCAAAGATTGCAGAAGGCCTTGGATAAAATTGCCCAAACCTCGATTAGTAGCCTGCCAAAAATACTAGCTAAAGAAAGACTTTACACAACAAAAAACAAAGGAGCTTGGGAGCTCCTAAAAGTCCGACAGCCAATGGAGAATACTAACATACTCAGGGTGGAATACGGCGAAAGACGGACTTCTATGGGGCCCCGCGACTGATTTTCAATGGAAAAAAATGAAGGACCTGACCTCTCAGGAGTTTTGCATGGAATAGAAAACAACATGCAATGGATTCAAGGCCATCATCAAAGTATAATTGCAAATAAAAATGTAAAAGTCGACATTAAAAAAGTCACCCTTGAACGATATAAAATAAATACAATAGCCGATGTAATTAATCTAAGTGAGCCAATACCTTCAAGTATTTTTTTGTTGAAACAAAGCTTAGTTGCTCAACGTGGGAAAAAAATAAAGGGATTGAACCTGCCTATGGAAAAATTCTCCAACCAGTTAATGAAAAAGGCATTATGTACTTCAGGGAAAAAAAGAATGGAGTTCATCCATCTATTCGAACGGATTGGCCTTAAAACGGGCGAATTAAATACGTTCGTAAGGACTATAAGATGTCCATTGCTATTGCTAAAGCAACAAGAGCTAAAGTACATGATATGCACTGGGTCCTTTGCTTCACCTTTTAAGATGGGGAAAGGATCAGAGAAGACTTGCGTGCGGTGTGGAGTCCCCAAACAAAACGGAGCATTACTTCCGAGACTGTAAAAACGTTGAAGAGCTAGTGCGTTTATTTTCAAACCGAGCAGAAAAATATCTTGGACGAGCGTTGTCCTCTAAAGAGAAATTATATGGCCCGAGTGGAGGATCGATAAGGGAGCGGATTGTCTCACGGGGCCTCGTCAAGCTTCAGTCGATGGTGGATGCTCTGAGAAGACGGAAAGGACGCTTGGTTGTTGGACTCGTGGGGTTCGCAACGAGGGAATTCGACAGCTTCTCAGAGGAAAAACTACAAACACTCCTCACTCATGACGCCTGAAGTCTTACACAACAAGCAATACGTCACTAACCGTTGACGGATAAGAAGCGTATCAAGAAAACCTGTTTTATTATTGATGGCTTATATTGTTTTATATTTGATCTTTTAAAGACATGTCTTTAAGGTGTTTTTACATGACATTCTAAACATAATTCTACTATTTGATACATATTTTAGATGATATTTTTATTGTAATAATTTTAACGTGAGAGAATAAAACGAATGTTTTTATTTTAAAAAAAGAATAACATTTATCGAGGGATTTCAACAAATATCGAAACTGCAATGTTTGAGATGTCTAAAATAATTCTTATTCTCATCATTCATGATCCAGGCGAGCCGGATTTATTTAACGCTTTACCCAAAATTGCCCTTTGGGTGTTAGAGGAAGAGGACTCTTGGCTCCAGAAAATCTTCCACAAAAGTTATCTTCCATCCCTGAAAAGATCTAAAAAACAACTCTGAGGAGGTTGGTGCAACTTTTCAATGTATTGCCAAAAATGTACAAGAAAATTTTCATCGATCTTTCGTGCAACCCAGAGCAGGAGTGGAGGTAACAGTTTCTAATAGCCATATCTACTCCATTTTAATGATGGGTACCCTAGCCTCCAATGTGCTATTAAGAAAGTCTCCGGCTTCATGTCAAAGAATATTGTGGAGTCTTACGCCAACTTACGACGTTTCCTCTACTGTAGACATTCTTCACCATAACTCCAAGAAAAGGGCCTTTTTGGGCAACATGCAACTCCCCAAAACATGGAATTGGAAGCCTTTAGAACAGAAACTTTCACCATCCACGATTTATAAAAAGATGTAGACTGTGGTCTTAGAGCGGGAAAGTTTTATTCCGACTTCTTAGAGCAGCTAGGCTTCATATATCCCCTACTACATGGCATATTAAATTAAGTTCAAGGCCCAGAACCGACGAGGACGCTAAAAAAATCTGCTAGGCTTTTATTCAAGAGCTAGATCTTCCGCAAAGATGGGAAAAATCATTATGGAATCAACCAACGTGATGGATAACAAAAAATTCACCGCACAATTTCAAATCTCTACCGGTTACATCTTTAAGAACTTTCCTTGTAAGGACTGCGGAAAAATCTTTAATTCGATCATTCACGCTTTCGCTGATTGCCCTGTCCTGTCGTATCTTCGTGCTTTCGTGCCCATAATATAAGTCATATATATATAGCTCTGAAAATGAAGCAAAGTTTTTATCGGCCTATATCCTATTTGGTTTTCCTCTAATGCAACAACTGCATCTCCTGAATCCAAGGCTCTGAGCTTTGCACTTGCTATATCTAAAGCTCACATTGCAGAGTGTCTAACCTCCAATACACTCATTCGTAATGAGTCGTTTAAAAAAATTTTTGTTTCTTCGGCTGAAAGATATGGAGCCTTTGCCCTCAAGATTCCACATTCTAAGCAAGTGACGTTATGGGACTTCGCCGCCGATATCGTCAAAGTTTTTGCTCAGTGGTCCTGTCATTTTTACTCTCGTTTGAGACTCATTGTTAGAAGATATAAGAGGACTACAAATGACATATTCGAGGGAGCCGTGCAATAAAAGATGTTCTTATATACTATTTACAAAAAAATATCTATTTCGTGATACTCACTTCCACTATATATAATTTAGATTATGATGTTTCATGATGTGATGGGTCTTGTTCAGAGGGTTAATTTTAACTACAATGTTTATTTATGATTTTATTATCACAACCCCTCGTGCTCTTTTTATCTGTTATTGAATATATTATGTTATGTATAATTTTTTAATAAATGACCCATAAAAATGGGGGGGGGGGTAAGGTTCTGAGTGTCAAGCATCAGGGGCGCGGGAAGTGGGGGTGCGGGAGGTGCGGCAGCACCCCCTGGTAGCGGAGCTTCGATACTGATATTTTTAAAGAGACGATAAAGTTTTTTGTAAAGTAAGAAAAGGAAAAAAAAGAAAAATAAATACATATATTTTTGTAGTTATAAGGAGAGGAACTTAATCAGGATTTACTGGTTAATATATATTTTTCCCTCTCCTTTTTAGAAAAATATTCACATCATTCTCCATCATATAACTACTTTCTATACGACGTCTCCATCATCATCTAAACAAGCTTAAAAAACTTCATTGTTTGATGCAAGGTTCAATCCTTGCCTCAACATATTATCCATAGATATGTTACCATGTATAAATGCTGTGGCCGTAGGCCACCCACCCGCCCGGAGGTCCTAGTAATAAATAAATATTTAAACTCAAGAATAATGTTGTACGAATGTATAAAAAAATTAAATTAATACAATTTGTTGTGTGGCCAATCAGATTTTCTTTTGTCCTGACGTGATTGAGATTCCTCGAAACAAACCCGCGAGCCCGCTGTGTTAAAATAAGCAAAGAGTCGAAAAACATGTCGCAGAAGAGGATGTCGTCTTTTTTTTCAAAGCCTCCCCAAAAACAAACTTTTGAAGAATAGTAATCCACAGCCCAACGCATTGGACCAAGAATATTATCAAGCACTGGAGCGTCAGGACAAGGTTGCTGCTGCTGCTGATGTGATCCCTGTTAGCACTGCTGCTAGCCCTTCGCAAGATACTGAGGAGAGTGTCGTGGAAACAGGGACATCACCTCTGCCATCAGAGCCGTTTCAGCCGCAAGCTTTGGATTTTCCAGCAAAACAATTCGGGACTGAAACTTTTACCAGATCCTTCAAATCAGCATGGTTTGGAAAATGGAAGTGGCTGCATTACCTAAAGGATGTGGACAAAGCTCTGTGTTACACCTGCGTGTCTGCGGTCGAGAAAGGTCTTATACAGGAGGAGAAGAAGAGAGCAGACGCGGTGTTCATTAGAGGGGGCTTTTCGAATTGGCGTAAAGCCACCAACAAATTCAGGGAGCATGAGAGATCGACATTTCATCTGGGCACCGTGAATAAAGTTGCTGCACTTAATAACACCCCAATCAGCGCTTTACTCTCCGACGTGGTGGCAAAAGATCAGAAAACTGCCAGGGTCGTTCTGAACGAGGCGTTCAGGTCGGTGTACCATTTGCTCCGACAGGGCTTACCACTCCGTGGCCACGACCATCGGGACAGCAATTTTTGGGTAATGATGCTGGATCGCACCGAGTCTCTTCCTGAAGCTCGCCAATGGATGCTGCGATGAGATAATTGGCTCTCGGATACGATCCAAAACGAAATGATTGAGCAACTTGCACATGTAAGTGCACTGAGGGGAGATAGAGCTGTGGACACAATATTTGTGAAGGCCAAAGCATTCGCAGCTGCTCACAGCCTAGAGTGGCCTAACGAATCCAGGGTCTGCAGAACACCGTCCCGTTTTCGGGATACCGCCGCGGTGGAGGATGTAGCAGATTGTGCAGCAGAGGCGAAATAGAGACGGGAATTTTTCGAGGCGGTGGACCTGATGAATTCCGAGCTTGATCGCCGTTTTGACCAAGCAGGAATGTCAACAGCGGCAAGGAGAGAGAAGGTGCTACTGGATTCTACCAGGGGCCTCGTGTCTGACAGTGATGATGTCAGTGCCCTTCAGCTGCCAATGCAGGATTTTGAGTCTATCGCCTTGCAACTGAAAATGCTGGTTGGCCTGACCAAGGACCAAGCATTTCACACAGTGAACGACCTGGGTCGCTTCATGGCAGCGCTTCATTCCCAAACTAGAGGCCTCTTTTCAGAAGTGGAGAAGCTTATCCATCTGTGCCTCTGTTTACCTGTGTCAATTGCATGCTCGGAAAGATCATTTTCAGCTCTGCACCGCCTGAAAACCTGGCTCCGCAGCAAGGTCAGTCAGTGCAGACTGACCCACATGGCCCTACTCCACGTCCACAAAGATATCTTGGACGATTTAAATCTTCAGGATGTAATTGGAGAATTTATCCACCGCACTCCAGAGCGCAAATCTACGTTTGGAGTGAGTAAATGATGTTTACTTGAATGCTTACCTGAATGTTTCTTTAATGTTTTTGTAACTACCGTGAAGTAATACACCTTAATGATTGATGAATGTATTGTTTTGTTTAGGCCTATTTTTTTAAAACATGATATATGGATATGTGTTTTTATTTTATTTTACAACCACCTATTTGACTCCAATAAAGGAGTTTGTCTGCACTTAAACTGTCAATCAATAAAACCAGTGTGCCTGTGGTTTATTGGTTAACTCAAAATGGAAGGCTGCGTACTATGTGCCACATTGTAATAGAGGCCTAATAGGTCTTTAATAATAATAATAGTACTGTGATAATGTATTTATTTTTATTCAATATCAGCTGCACTGAAAAGCAATGCAGTGACTCTTCCGCAACAAAGGGGAATTGGCAAGTCATTGGGTTATGCTATTTTCATGTACAGCACCGCCGAGTGCTTTGTGTTTAATTGCTATTTTCAGTGCCGTAGGTAGTGCTGGCAAGAGCGAGTGCATGAGTTGCTACCATTGATTCTGATTACTACAGAAATGATTGTGTTGTGTGTACCAACTCTTTGGTAGATTCTGAAAGAGTGAGTCAGATGGGATTTGCCATGCCCTAAAATTGATTAGAATGCAGGAAGTTACATCTATAAAAACATTTCTGGGGGAGGGCCCCCAGATCCCCGTTCAAAAGTTCGTCCCCCACCAACAGCACCCCCTGCCAAAAATGTCTTCCGCGCCTCTGTCAAGCATTTTCTCGGTCAATCCTTAGCCAGTTTCCAAAAGCTGGGACTATCAATTGATAATCAAATTCCAAAAGACCAGCGGTACCTACCGAATACGGCTACCGTTTTCAAAATTTGTCAATCGTAAGCTGTAGGTTTTTATCCAAATTTTGATTTGTCGAAAAAATTGCACCCTCACCCATTCGAATATATTTTTTCGAAATCGAATACCCATCGTGCAGGTGTCCAGTATTTCATCACGCGTAAATTTGTCGCAGACCTTTTTATAGTCGTTTTTTGTCGCGGGTAAATACATTGCTTGCTCTTTTATAGTCAGTCAATTTTGTCGTTCTTCTTTTTGTCGCGGGTATTTTTGTCACCAAGCTTTTTGTAGTGAAGTATTTTCGTTGTTCGTCTTTTTTTCGTCGGTATTTTTGCGCGTAGCTTTTTTGTAGTGAAACGTTTTCCGCGCGATTTATTTTTTACTTTGTAGACCTAATCTCGTTCGCTTAGTCGGGGGTACCATGGGGTTTAAATCATAGAGATACAAAGATATAGCGAGCTTATTCCCTCTATCTGTATTTTTTTGTCCAATATAAACAAAGTAATTTTTACTACGTCATCGTAAGCTGATCATAGAGACAAAATCTATCTAGGTGTGCAAAACTCTTAGGCTGCGTGTCTTTTCTCCCTAAAAAGTGTCAGCAATAGATTTAAACCATAAATATATAGAGAGTTTATTCCCTTCAATAGCAGAGAAACATCGTTCAGCTATATTTTTGTGTCCAATATAGAAAAGTGATTTGTACTACGTCATCGTAAGCTGATCATAGAGATAGATTTTGTCTCTATGATCAGCTAACGATGACGTTGTAAAAATTACTTTGTTTATATTGGACAAAAAATACAGATAGAGGGAATAAGCTCGATATATCTTTGTATCTCTATGATTTAAACCCCATGGTACCCCCGACTAAGCGAACGAGATTAGGTCTACAAAGTAAAAAAATAAATCGTGCGGAAAACGCTTCACTATAAAAAAGCTACGCGACAAAAATACCGACGAAAAAAAGACGATCGACGAAAATACTTCATTACAAAAAAGCTTGGTGACAAAATGCCTTCGACAAAAATGCCCGTGACAAAAAGAAGAACGACAAAATTGACTGACTATAAAAGAGCAAGCGATGGATTTACCCGCGGACGAAAAAACGGCTATAAAAAGGTCCACGACAAATTTACGCGCGATAAAATTACAGTAAACCCATCGTGCATACAGTCGGTATGTTTTTTTATAAATATATAAATTTACCTATAGCTATTGAATATTGCTTGCAACCCACTACCGATACATTCAATCGTTCCTTAGTTCTGTCAATTTAACTATCCCTCACATGATAGCACGGAAGCGGGAATCATAACAAAAATATTGTTCAAAACTAATTGAAAAGCGGGTAAAGAAGTATTGTTTTAAATAACAATCTTTAAATTTGGAGGGAAAAATATTTTTCTATAATTGTTTCATAAAAAATAAGCAATTTCAACACCTTTATGATAAAATTTCATCTAAGCTACATCAAGATAGCATAGGAACATGAGAACAGTCTCATAAAATAAAGACATAGCCTTTAAATCTTGGGAAATGAAGGGTGGGAGCATTTATTAAACTTTGATAAATAATAAGCTAAGTGTTTATTGAAGTGTTCTTAGGCTATAAACAAAATCTTAGCAAAATAAACAACTCATTTATTTCCCCTGAAACTTACTCGAAGTTTATTTATATTCACTCATTACAAAACAAAAGCTAAGACGCACTTTTTACGGAAGCACAGGTCATGGGATGCTTGTTGAATTGAAGGGGATGATTCAGCTTCGCTCAATAATTGTGAAGAAAAGTTTTCAAGCGACGGAAAGGGAAAAAGCTGCTCTCTGTCGCTGATTGAGGGAAAAGGCACCAGCAAATATAGCCAGAAAAGCCTATTGACCTCAAAGATGAGGGACTGAATGTCACTTCCATTTGCGGCCAGCATGTCTGCAAGTGTGGCAAACGTGCCTACAAAACAGGAAGGAGCATGCAAACTGGATGTACAGGCGCTCCATATCCATATCACCTGTTTACATATCGGTCACATTTTGTGGGATGCTGATGCTGCTAAAATCAAGAGAAGTTGTCAGCTGTTGTTATCAGCAGATGCAGAGTGGGCTGAATGAACATGCAAGTCAGATACGATAAACAAGAACTGGCTCCTGCATTAGTTTTCCATGGAGTCGGAGTGGTGCAGAGGACCATGTCGGTGTAGGGACAGAGCTGGTGCATGATTTAGGTCAACATTGGTCCTTTTCTTGGTTTCTTCAAAGGTGGTGTGAATTTTTTCGGGTGATTGGAGGTTTTTGAAGTATGTTTGGAGAATCTGTCAGTTTGATTTAACTGTATTTGTTGAGACGTCTGTGGATTGGATCATCTGAGCCACCTTCTCCAAAGAAAAAATTGTTTTTATAGATACTTTCAAAGTAAAAAAAAAACACTGAGTAGTGCTAAGAGAACATAGGCTGTTAGATATATTTATGGTCCAACCAACACTAAGTGTGGCCAGGTGCAAACTGACATTGTTAAGTTTTATATTGTTGTAGCATAATCTTACTCTGAATGTTTTGACGTTCGACTATCATTTTTATTGTTTACAAGGACTTGAAAAAAATAGGAAGAAATGGAATTATCTCGTGAATATTTTCATGCAATCATTTTTAACCAACTTTTGACATGGATTATCACGACAAAAGTATACTGATATACTTAAATCGTTGTATGGCGATGAACAACCTTCCTTTATACTTTGAAAAATTGGTTGAATGAATTCAATCGTGACTGACGTTCCCTCAAAGAAGGCTGTCAAAATTGCAGGCCAATTTTGGAGTTTAAAGAGTACTTTTCTCTTTTAAAAATCGGTCGGAGGGGTTTAAGCATCTTGGATTAAGCACAATATACTCCATTTTTGGTCCTTAACTCTTTCAGCACAATTTTAGTGTTCTATACATTACTAGTTTATAAGGAGCTAATTATTTCCTTAGTTACATCACTGTGTCCAGTGACGTCATTATATGTCTGTAGCAATGCCTATAACTATTTAATAAAAGCTTTATTGGACTGGTTGTGAGAGTCTGTTATTAAATGTAGGGAGTTATTTCAATGCAGTGATAGAATGATGGTTGTAGCAGGCATGAAAGTGGGAGATCTGCAGAGTCCGTGCACATATTGAGAGCGTACTGGAGGCTGTAATCTTTCTCTCTATGGGTCCTTTCTTTGTTTCTTACTCAAGGAACGATTGTAAGTGAAGAGTAGTAATATTTTGTGTTAGAAAATTTGCGACTTAACGTAGTAGAAGAGTGGAAGGGGGCTAATGGTTCTTTGTCCCCCCAGTTCCAGCACCAATGTGATGACCCATATACTAAAATAGATGAATGGAGTGCGATAGCCATGTGCATTAAGGCGTGTTCAACCCTCAATGTTGAGGGCGCAGATTCGAATCCCGAGAGGAGATGGTCATTTTTGGTCTACCTCATTGATAAGATCCTAGGTTCGAGTGACTAATTTTAATGCTTATTTATATCCTATCGGATGCAATTCTATCGAACCATATAGGCCAAAAAAATATTATTTGCCTTGATTTACTTATTTTTTTAATAAGAAATTTTAATGCTATAAGGCTTCTTTATATCCAGTCGGATACTGCAATTCTATCGAACCATATAGGCAAAAAAAACCTTCTTACATATATTGTCTTCAAAGAAGTTATTAACATATTGAGATTAGTTGACAATACAAAGGTATTCATTGCTGAATAAGTTATGGAAATAAATATTCGAGAATAGACCCAGCGTTGTTTTCTAAAACTTATTTAAAACAATAATATTATAAGTGAATGTTTTAGACCAAAAATTGTTAATTCTTTTACAATGAAAAAAATTCCCGATTTCAAAATGGCTGCTCATAGAGATTAAATTTGTAATATCATTAAAGTGCTAATATAATAAACATATGTAATGTTTTAATCCATAAAGCGACTCTTCTAGCATACACTTAGAAGAAAAATGCAATCAAATAAAAAGAAAGCCGTAGAATGTCAAATGACTTTGATTTTAATACTTGACAAAGCCTAAGAAAACGCAGATACTGAACTACTTTTTCAAATAGAAATAATAACTCAAAAATTATTCCAAATAAGGGTGCTGATTTTTATGCTTGGATAACTATTCAGGTTATTTAATGACGCTTATATAATTTTAGTGAGCGTATCCGCTCAGCAAATTGAACCTCTTTTCTATGTATATTAAACTTTAAACTAAAAGAGTTTCTCACAAATAGAAAAATAACTGACAATAGCTTAGGCTAAATAACATATATAACTATCATCAAGTCAGTGATATAAATACATAGGAATGTTTTATATACCATGAAATAAAATAAATTTGAATGAACTACAATGTTTATTTATACATTATATTTTGTGCGATTTTTTTGAATGAATAATGTTTACAACTAATTATTAAAAAATGTATTTTTATTTTTCTTAAGTCATCACACTTTAAGAAAAAAATCTAATGAATTAAATCCAAAAACCAAATTGTTGAAAAAACATTAACAATTATTATCCTAGATGATTGTTATTGTTGCCCATTTTGGACGATTAAATTGCATCCGTGGGACTATAAATGAGCCCTTTAGCGTTAATATACGTTTATCAAACCTAGGATCTTATCAATGAGGTTGGCCAATGAAATGAAATACTTTGTCTGCCTGCAGGAGCCCATCTCCAGGCAATGGGTCTTCCACATGGGCATGGATGCCTCCCTTACAACACCCTTGGCTTGACCAATTCACATGGACACTGAAATTGAAATGCCTGTAAATTATAAACACATAATAATCATCAAAGTATTAAATCACATTTTTATCTGGAAATATTTTTTGTTATAATAAACTAATCAGTTGAAGTTATATGCATAATTGCTGGACCCGTAGATGTTCTTACTTAGTCCGGAATATAAAAGAAGTTTAAACTATATCAGAACCTTAAAAAATAATAAATAAGTGTACATTTTATAAGTTTTTGTTTCTTGGCCAACAGGTATCATTTTATAATTCAAACAAAACAACAAACAATAGACATATTTAACAAAACTTTAAAGAACACTTGGGTAAAAACATCATTTCTTACGACATGTATCCTTTAAAACTTTAATGTGGAGTTTAACCATTGATAAAATCTCCGAAATATCGGTGCATGATGTACTTCTTCTTGCATATAATACATGCTGTGTTTTTGTAATTATAGAATTTATAAAACGTTCATCGAGTCCAACATAAAAGGCTATTAAGTCACTTCTCTTAAGTTTATAAAAACTTACATTGTCGATTTAAAGATTGGAAACGGATTTATATAAAGGACCAAGATATGTGCAGTCATATAAAAAGTGGTCACTGGACTCATTCTCCGTACGGCAAAAATAACATTTACTATGATCTTGCATTAAAAATTTGTCTTGCACTTCGAGTGTACCAGAGAGTACACGGTATTTAAACCACTTTTGTGATGACGACAACATATTACTTTTTATCATATTTATAGCTTTATCCATTTAGTGTACGTTTTATAAGATCATTTTTTTGTAGATCACATTTTAAGTAATAATTACTGCTTCTCTGACACAATGAATCATTAGCAAAGAATGAATAATTTAAAAAATCATCTCTTTTTGTCTAGCTCCTTACCAGATGTGCAAAAACTAGAATGCAGAGTATATAAGCATACAGTTTTATCATCATTACATTGAACTCTAAGTTTTTCACATTCAAAATGAGAAGTTTCGTCTTTGCTCTCTTCCTCTTCGGAATTGCTGTCGTGGCTGCCCAGGACTTTGAGCCCTGCTCTGAAAAGCAGCCCTGTGATCCTGGCTATGACTGCGTTCCCCTTGATGAGAATGATGGTATTTGCATCAAACACTGTCAAACGGAGAAGGATTGTGGAAAAGAACATCAATGCCTGGAGGACCCGCTTCTAGGCGACAAGAAATCATGTGTTCCTTTACCGAAAGTTTAATTAATCAAACATATTATTGTTCTCATGGGTATGCATTGCTTATCTATTTGAATGTATTTTGTTCATTCATTTAATAAAGTTTGATTTACCCTAGACGTTATATTTTTTGTTTTATTTGTTGCTCCATAAACGTTACTTACTGTGTATTGTCAATTAAAGAATGAAAGTTGAGCACTGAATGAATTACGACTATTACATTGAAAAAATCAACGGTTTCCGTGAATACATCTCTGAGATATCTGATGTGTACATATTTAGCTATCCATTCGTCCGAGCGTATTATATCATTTTCATTGAAGTTATCAGTATTGATCGAATATATGTATTTATTGAATACTCCTTTTGGTTTATGAAATTCCATATAGCACTAAAGATCCATATATAATTACATTTTCACAGGAAAAGATTAACTTTAATTGTATTTTTTTACATCTTTTACCGTTATAAATTTTTATACAATCTAAAGAACAATACAGTCATTGCGAATACTTGTTAAATCATGCTTGAAAAATAGGCTTAGGGACTTCAACGAATCTTATATCGCTTAGTCGAAGATAATTTATACTATTCAAAGTTTGAAACTTGATTGACATCATTTTGGTTCTTCCATAACCAGTACATTTCTGAAGGCAAAATAAGCCTCTTTCTGGCATTGCCATATGCTTCTTGTTCTCCGAGGAAAATTTATTTAGTCTGTGTATCTTGCATATTGTCCACGTTTTTTTAAAGATAATATCGAAACAATGGAATACTTGGGAAAAAGTTGTCAGAATATGGAGCAATACTTTTATCTTTGCTTTGCTTCAAAGTTCAAAAAGACTTTCAAAGAATGGCTTTTACATCGCTCATGAGTCTGATTTGGATTTTTTGGACTGTCAACAAAATGAATATTCATCAAAATGTTTACGAATCGATTTCTTCGAAAAGTATCGGCTAAAATATAGGGGGCACTGTTGGACCAGAACCCTTTTGTCCGGAAGAAGGCATATGACAAAAAGCCCGCCAATTGAAACTAACAACTAATGTTCCGTACTATTCAAGTTAATGTTGTGCTGACTGACGTATCTGATACTTTCATGAAGGTTAGTGCCATTCATATTCCAGCCAAAGAAAAGTTAAAAATACATCCCCATGAAGTTTGTAGAGAAAGGGGAATATCTTAACGTTGAACGAAGTGGAAATAAATATTTTGCTTCTTTTTTCCTCCATTTTAAATATACTTCAATTCTTTTTCTTTTCTTATTATTTTATTTTGCATTGCCATTGTTAGGTCGAGGAAAGACAGCCGAAATAATCCCCTTCTGAGATTGTTAATATCTCCTTCATAGTCATCAGAATAGTTGCAATCTCAATCTGATCCATCATTATAAGGAGTTCAATATTTTACACTTCCAAGTTTTACATCTGGCAGCTTGTAAGTAATGTCAGAACTTTATCAGTGGTTAAATCACAATAACAATGAACAAAATACAAGGGAAATATAACCATAGGTATCAAAAGGAAAGGAAAAAAATGATATTGTTTGTACGAAGGGGCATTTAAATACCCATCGTAATTATTTGCCACACATAATATCCAAAATGGCGTTGATCTATATGAGTTAAACATATATGGAATAAAAATATCTTAATTAGTCCATTATTATGATGTATAAAACAATTAAAATAATATTTATTTTTATATTTTCATATGTCATTTTATATTATGAAACTAAACTTCAGTCAGTAATTTTGAACTATAATGTTCATATATGTTTTGTTTTTAACGTAACTGTCTTAAGATTGTGTTTTTTATCTCCTACTTTCTAGTGTTTTCTTATATTTTTACACTGTATGGATTTTAGCTAATAATAAACATCTTAACCAAAAAATAATAACAATAATATTTATGAATAATAATAAATCAACTTCTACCGTTGTATGAGTTTATTCTTGGACGCAATGACAAACAGCAAACTGATTTATGCCACTGGTGGACTCATTCATCGGGATGCATTACTTTTATTTGTATCATATCATAAAGAACCATGTTTAACCATTTCTTTAATGTCATAAAAAATATCTGAGATTCATGATGCATTTAATATTTGAGTATTTAAATACACCTAAATCCTTAATGGTATATTATTACTTTGAATCCCCAATTTTTAAACCAATTTAAATAATTGACATACTCTACTACTTAATATTTATTCATGCGTCGAAGTACAAGTTGAAATATTTTATGGGACATGTGAAGAGTTATTTTTTACTATATTTTTTTGTAAATTATACTTGACCGCCTTTATTGTGATAGATTTTACACACCATCTCAAGATACATAGAGATAAGGTATATCAGAGAGAAGGAGTTCAGCCTGATGGGACAAAATGGGGAATATGACGTCACTAATATACTCTTATTTAATAAATTTTGATATGAGTTATTAAATAAAGTCATATACAGGGTCCCGACGGTAAATCGGGAATTATTTCAAATGCTAATTGTTATTGTTTGAGATTTTGCATTGGAAAAAAATAAAAACTTGCAACAAGCTGCATTCAACAGCTGACGTTTTATTTTATCAGATTTTCAGTAGCACGTGGCCTAAGAATGGAACAAGTCCGGAGAGATGCTATATAAGAATCTCGTCGTGCGGGGGGACGCCTCAAGAGATTATTGAGTTCTTTCATTACCCAAAATCTACTGTGTATAAGGTTGTCAAGGCATTTGACAATGAGGGAAGGACAGGAGAGCTGACCAGAGCTCAAGAGCAGACAAAATCCGGACTTCAAGGTTCTTGGTAGGTCTCAAGAGGTCCATTGATGCTCATCCAGACACCCTTATCTCCAAGCTAGCCAAGGACCGAAATGTGCACAGGAGCACAATTGAAAAGGCTATCAAGATCGACCTTAGATACAGGAGCAGGGCCAGGGCTACAAAGCACCTGCTCACGGAGCAGAACATGGCTGATAGAGTCTCCAAAGGCAAGATCCTGATCAACCAGATGAAGAGCAAAAGTGGTTTTATTCGATTCTTTTCTGATGAAAAAATATTCACTATTGATGCCAGCCACAATCGGAGAAACGACAGATGGATCTGCCTGGACGCTGATGAGGTCAAACCCTTCATGAAGACCAAGAATCCAGCATCTAACATGGTCCTAGCCGTCATCAGTACGGAGGGTGATGTCATGCCCCCCTACTTCTTCCAGAAAAAGGAAACAGTCAACAAGGAGGTGTACAAGCGAGTCTTGGAGGAGGTAGTTGTCCCCTGGATGGATGATGTGGCTGATGGAAGGCCTTACACATTCCAACAGGACTCAGCACCGGCCCACAGGGCCAAAATTGTTCTTGATTTTTTGGCTTTGAAAACTCCTAACTTCTGGCCTCCCTCTTTTTGGCCCGCCAACAGTCCGGATCTGAATCCCTGCGACTATTATCTATGGGGGAAGGTTGAGGGGTTGGCCTGCAAAAAATATCACACCTCTGTTGAAACCCTGAAGCAGTCCATCATCAAGACCATGAAAGAGCTGGATCCGCAAGAGGTGTCCAGAGCCTGCATCTCTTTCCGGCGCCGTGTGGACTCCGTGGTCAAGAACGGGGGCTCTCATTATGAGTAATAATTAACATTAATTATGACTTTAAAAAAGATATAAATAAAATATTTCTATCACTGATACAGGATGCGCTATATGCATTTAAAGTTATTCCCGATTTACCGTCGGGACCTGTATATTTACATACTTATGTTTTAATAAAAAAAAGATCCTATTAATATTATATGATCTATGTTTTATATTAGTGTTTTTGAAATAAATAGTAAGTAAAAA
>CP045890.1:5159211-5210956 GCA_013387185.1 Caligus rogercresseyi | reverse complement strand
AGTTTTTTTCTATTGTAGACCCAATGGAGTTTTGGGGTCACGGAAACTGAAATTTAATCCAGCAACCCGTTATTCCTCTACCCCAAAGGCGAGGTATATTTCAATGAATTATAAATATGGTCATAAAAGTTATAAAAATTTACAACTGGCACAACAAATAAAACATTAAAATTATACTAAACATTTAAAACAACTTTAAGAGATGGTTTGGTTAAAAGGTGTCATGGATGTTTTCTTTGAGTTTCATATTGGAAGACTTCCCCGAAGCGACGCGTATTTATTAAAACTTCAATGATCTTGAGTATTTGGTCCTTCCCCAACGTTCACACTCACGATTTGTTGATAGGTCCCTCCTAATTCGGGCAAGGGCATCGCATGATTCCATAAAGTGGATCGGAGATTCTCGTTCCTCTCCACAGAGCCTACATGAATCCTCTTCTGTCAAGCCCATTTCCTTGAGGTGCTTTCCCATGGGTATATGCCCAGACACAAAGCTCAGAAGATTCTTCATTGAAGTTCTGGTATGATTTTTCAATTTCCATTTATGATTAAGATCCGGGAGGAAAAACTTCGTCTGTTGGCAACTCGAGTCGTCTTGCCATTCCTTTAACCATTCCAAACGGATAGTTTTTCTTATTTTTTCTTTCAAATAAGTTTGTGGTATTTCTAGGTAAGATGGGGATGTCACACCACATCCCATCTTAGCTAGAGCATCCACAAACTCATTGCCGGTGTGATTTTCATGACCCTTAATCCATGATATTTTTATCACTCTGTCCGATTTTTTCACTTCTTCTAAAATATTGCTTTGTTGTCGAGTAAAGAGTCCTCTCTTCTTTGCAAGGGCTTCAATGGCTGACATGCTATCTACGTGGATGACTACCGGAGAGTTGGGATACTTTTCTATTTTATTTAGATTTTGTACTGCCTGAAATATTCCTTCCAGTTCAGCTTGGAAGACGGTGTTGAAACAGTTCAGGTTTCTAAATCCCTCATCAATAATGTGATCTCCGAGGGAAATGCACCACCCATAGCCAACTCCATTTTCCATTTTTGA
This sequence comes from Caligus rogercresseyi, assembly GCA_013387185.1. Lineage (NCBI taxonomy): Eukaryota > Metazoa > Arthropoda > Copepoda > Siphonostomatoida > Caligidae > Caligus > Caligus rogercresseyi. The sequence continues at coordinate 5,209,899 of CP045890.1, read as the reverse complement.
CCCATCTGTAAATATATTTAAACACGTTGGATCTACAGCAGTCATCCCTTTTGTAGTAATAAAAGAGGGCAAGCAATAAGCCTTGTGGTGGTATTTTTCCAGCGGAGTCCCACATCGTTCAAACAGAGCATCCAGTTCTTTTTGGAGAATATTTCCCCCACCTTTTGCCTTCGAATGTGTTTTCCATTTTATTGGGACATCCTCTTCATTTCTTAATCTTGCCATTAATGCTCTCTTTTTAATGCTTAAGTGGAGGGGTTCAATATTGAATAGAACTTCCATGGATTTTGTGGGAGTAGATCGCATAGGTCGGCCCATTAAAAGACATGTGAGTCTATTGATCCTTCGGAACTTTGTTATGTACTTATTCATTCCAATAAGTCTAGGAGCCCATATGCTCGATCCATAGCATATTATTGGTTCTAAACAAGCCACTCGAATCCAGTAGATGTAGAATGGTCGAAGACCCCACTTAAGTCCGATCAAGTTTCTCACCGAAAACAATATTTTCTTGGCTTTTTCTGTAATGTAATCAACGTGAGGCCCCCATTGAAGTTTTTTATCGATTATTACCCCAAGATACTTGTACTGATGGACCCATTCAATAATTGTGTCGTTGATTTTAATCTTTGGATTAATTATTTTACGTGCCCATGTGCATATCATACCTTTTGTCTTTGACGCACTAAATTTGAGACCTATCTTGGATACACAAGAATTCATTTCTTTGACACGGTCTTGAATAATATCAGCCATTGATGAAAGGTCAAAACCTGTTATAATCAGTGCGATGTCATCAGCAAAGCCTATATTAAGTATTGGTCCTGGTTTAGGTTCAATAATGTGTTGAATAGCACAGTTCCACACAAATGGAGAAAGGATTCCTCCTTGCGGACACCCCCTTGCGGGAGTGAAATGTACTTTTACTCCCTGTTGTCCACAAACTATTTTTCTATTTTGCAGGAAATACTTATACCATTTAACTGAGCACGAGTCGACACCGTTTTTCAGCAAATGTTCCTCTATAACATCATATGGAAGATTGTCAAAAGCTCCTTCTATATCAAAAAATATGATTATAGCATGCTTTTTGTTGAGAATGGCACTCTCAGCCTTGTCAACCAATTTAGCAATAGCTGTATCGGCTGACTTACCAATTTGGAACCCAAACTGATTGCTCATAGGAGTATTCAGCTTGAGGGTTTCAATATGCCAATAAACAACTCTTTCAAGGCCCTTTAAAAGAGTGTTAGAAAGTGTGATAGGGCGGTATGCTTTTGGGTTCTTGTAATTGTCCTTGTTTGGCTTTGGTAAAAAAAGGACTTTGCCTTCACTCCAAATCCGGGGAATGTATGAAAATTTCAAGGATAAAATGTATAGTAAAGTTATGCGGTCATAGTATTCATTTGATAAATTTTTAAAAACAACTGGGGCCAGGCCATCTGGACCTGGTTTTTTAAAATTCTTAAAAGACCTAAAAACCTCCTTCACGAGTGGAGTGTCAACTTCATTGACCCATAATACTTGGTCATTCTGTTTCATTTCGGTTCCACCAAACACATAATTTTCATTGGGATTATGAAGGGTAGCGTCATTAAAATGAGCTAAAATCATTTTTTTGAGACTTTCCCGTATTGACAAATTTCCATCCTCGTTTTGAAATATTCCGAATCTTTGTTTCTTTTTTTCTCTTTGCCTCCACACTGCTGCAATGACGGCCTGTTGTGAATCTAATTCACTACATTTTTTTCTCCAATGATGCCTCCTTTCAAGCTCGATTGTTCTCCTGTAAACTCTTTTCTTCTGGTAGTAGGCATCCTTATCGGCTACACTTTGAGTCTTCTTGAGTCTCCTCTCAGCCTTTTTGACCGCTTTCCTAAGGTGAGTTAACTCCTCAGTCCACCATGACACGGCTCTGCGTAGTCTCTTCACTTTTTGAGGTGCCACTGAGTCGAGTGCATTTTGCAACGATATTGTGAGTTCATATGCCAGTCTATCTATTTCTGTGGATGAAACTACATTTTCGGTTCCTTTTAGAGGTGTAGTACTTAAAGGTCCTAGTATATTAGGAAATTCTGTCCATTTCACTCTCTTTAAATTTCTCAGAAGAGTGTGTTCCATTTTTACATCTAACCGAAAAATAATGTATTTATGATCGGATAGCGTGGACTTATCAGAAACCCCCCATAGTGAAATGAAGGGAAGCATAAGGTCATTCGCAAAAGTTACGTCAATAACTGACGATCCAACTCCGCCAACAAATGTGTATTTTTTCCCTTCATTACAAACATTTAAATGTATTGACGCACAGAACTCCTCGACTTCTTCTCCTCTTTTATTTGTTTTTTCTGATCCCCATAAAGAACTATGGGCATTTGTATCCATTCCTATGAGTAGGGGTATCCTCTGGTCTTTACATTTCTTCCCCAACTCTTCTAACTTAGGAAAAATACATGGGAGTGTAATGTCAGCGTAGTAAGACACAAATATTATTTGTTTATCTTTCAGTCTGATAGTAACTGCTATCATATCACGGCTCGAGTATTCCAGCAATTCGACGCCCTCAAAGGATCTTGAAACCATAATGCTCACTCGTGGAGGAAACCCATCAGGACTTCTAGGGGTAAAAGTGTCGTAAAAATAATTGACTTCTTGTAAAATGTTATTCTGTGAGGGAGGTTCGGTAATCAGTGCAACTTTAATGGACTGTTCTTCAAGAAGTTTAAGAAGCTCATATCCAGCCAGGCTCCTCTTCCCCAGATTTATTTGAACACAGTTGGCGGAAGTCATGTTTTGTTATGATGTATGTCAGTCTTGTCGTATTTTCTTTCCTTTATGTTAAATAAACAATTGCACTGGTATAAAATATTCTTTTATTAAAATCCATTGGAGGTTTAAAAGAATAAAAAAGAAGGAGATATTTTTAAAATTTGAGTGCATTAAGATAATTATTTTCATGTGAAAGGGTTCTCAATAAAATTCATTCTTTTACTTATGGGATGAGATACAATTTTGGGGATCTTTAGGATCAGAGTCTCTTGTACGTTTATTAAAGTTTGCTTCTGGGCTAGTAAAGACCCGTTTGCTTTTCTTTCAGCTCCGGGTTAGAGTTTTTTTCATCCTTGAGCAAGGCAGCATTACTCTCATTTTACGGTGCAGTCCACGGAATTGGCAGCACTAGCAGTTTTGGATGACTTTTCTCAGTTGGACCTTCATAGATCCAAATTATGTCCTTTTGTGACGTGAGGAGAGAAATCCTTTGGGACCTTCATTTTTAGATATGGTAGAATTCCGTTCGGACATCGGGGCCTTCGCGTGGCCCCGTAAGTGCAATAACAGTATTTTGGGGAAATCGCTTTGGAGCTTTATAGAAAACTCGTAGTCCCGGGTGAAAGTAGTGTCCCCACTGAGACACACATTTGTGGCCTCATCAATCACGAATCGCTTTACGGGATCCGGCTAATAAAGGCTCGAAGACCGATTGAGCTTCTGAGAGCAGATACCTTCTCGGGAGTCACGTAGAGGAGTGTGATTTGGGGCGTGAGGACAGAACTTATCGTATATTTTCCGCTGCCGGCCATAGTTGTCCCCGATGAGATGATCTGCAGGGATTCCCAGACCGTCGAGCTTTGTGAATTTATCATATATGAGGGATGCCAGGAGGGATAGGACTACAGTGTTTCCGCCCTGGACTGCGGCGGGTAACGGATAGCAGAGACTCTTTCCGCGCCGTGGGCATAAGGACAGAGGTGACATTGTTCAAGAGGATCGCATTAATGGCTGACAGTTGATTGAGGCGAAAGCTGTGGATATCAAAGTGACTCTTGAGCTTCCCAAAGAGATCGTTCGAGAAAGAGTAGTCCCTCTTTGGCATATTATATATCCCTATTTACACAGGAGCAAAGAACTTGTATACCACTTTGAAACACAGAATATAAAGAACTTAAAATAACACTACACGACCACGTTTTTTAAATAGATATTACCACTGAATTAATAATGATGGCCTTCAGGTGCGCATGAAGGGAGTGTCCGTTTATGACGACATCCTTCCAGCTAGCTTCTGGTATTCCTTGGTTTTAAGTCACATGAGATGTTTTTTTTCTTTTTCTTTTTTCCTCTCTACCTTGAAAAGTAGGTAGTAAAATCCTTCACCGAGATTTTATGATCTTCATGTCCTTTGGACTGTTAGATTCATCAGGACATCATGAGACTTATTTCATAGAATTACAGGACTGAGGCGTCCAATAGCAAATTCCAAAAAGAGGAAAAAGTCTTCAATATGGAGGAGGTTATGGAAGACGGAACTCCAATCACGAAGATGAGGGGTAGGGCTCCATTCATGAAGACGAGGGCCAGGACTCCATTCACGAAGAGGAGGACGGGGGCCCTCTAACGAAGAACGAAGGAAGGACCTCCTTGGTCGAAGACGAGGGAAGAGGAGCCCTATACGAAGACGAGGGATGGGAAGCTCTCTAACGAAGTCCGACGAGGGGTAGGGCTCCATTCACGAAGACAAGAGACGGGGCTCTCTAACGAAGATGAGGAAGGAACTCCTTTGACTGACGAAAACGAGGGGTAGGACTCCATTCACGAAGTCGAGGTGAGGGGAATGTGTCTCTTACTGGGAGGGAGGGAAGAGACTCGTTTCGTGGTGTCCAAGGCATTTATCCTAGAGTCCCGGGAAGATAGAAGGAGGGATGGAGGAAGGGATCGAGGGATCTCCAACAGTTTGAAGTCTAGGCCAGAATGCTTTCATGACACCCAAAAAATAGATTCCCAATTATGATCAGTGGAGGTTCTATTATTTGACGATTGTTGATGGCGACGTCACTCTTGACTCTCTCTCCCCCCCTCATGTTTATGCATGTGTATATAAGGCGTGCGTTTTAAGCTGTGTAAAATTTGTTCCTGTGAAAATAGCTCTATCGCTGTCCATGGGCACACTTGTATCATCAGTCCGAAATAATTAAAACATATTAATATTTACACGTTTCATCCTTCCAATGTGCCGTTAAAAAATAATAATGATAAAGATAAATCCTTAACATAAAATATCAATATGGACTGCTTGAACGTCACACTTTAGATGCCAACTGCCTATATTGAGTGCAATACACAAACACACATAAAAACTTTTAAAAATATAATGGAATTATTTTGCAATAGCTCAAGGCTTTTCAACTGCTAATTTATAATGAATAAGGCTGACCAGATTATTGGATAAATGAGAAAATAATGTGTTTTTGATGACCAAAGGGGATATCCAGATCATTTTGTGGTTTTGATAATGTTAATGTGTTTTGTTGGGAAGAGTTAATGACTTTGCGGACATAAAAGGAAAATACTTTTATGTCCTTAATTGATCTTAATACATGATTGATATATATTTTGAAGGATTCTTAGTTTTCAGAGTATATTTTTCAAATGCAGGGGATAAGCCAAGATAAATCACTTGTATATGAATCAATATTAGAAATAGTTAGACATATTAGCTAGCTTTCATTTGTTTAAATCACGCACTACAATTTTCAAAAAAGGAATTCATAATGTAATTGCAAATTTATTGGATGCGTTACTTTCGCTTTTCAAATATTTTCTTACTTTCTCAATTTTAGAAGAAACATCAAAACTAAAAATGCTTATAAATTTAAAGTACCGGGTGAGGGAAGTGGAAAACGGCTGTGATTACTACAGTCGGTTCTATAAACAATAACATCGGTCATTTTTATTATAAGGAGGTAGAGTTATATATTTTTCTACAAATTCCTGTAAAAACAAATGTTGACAAATACTAACACTCTTGAACAAAATGTCGACAAACAAGCTGAGGCAAATTATCATCACGCGGATTGAGGCTGGGGATAAAGAGTCAGACGTCGCTAGGTCCATGAGAATTGCCACCAGCATTGTGTAAAAGGCCCGTGAGACCACCAACGACAACCTCAGGACGGGCAAGAAGGTGGGGTAGGCCAGGGAGGATGAGCAAGGATCTGGGCCTAAAGTCCCTTGCTAAGGTGTAGATACCCTTGTAAAGGGAAAAGAGGTTGAACATGTGCCAGATCATGCTGAACAAGCTGAAAGAAGAGGCCGCGTGGAAAGTGCTTGTGTTTTCGGACGAGAATGACTTCCAACAGAACAAGTATTTGAACAGGAAGTATGGCAGGACCATTGCCAGCTTCGCCAAAGTTGCTGACTTGGCCAACAGATCCAAGGGCTGTCAAAGTTCCCCGAGAAGGCTATGTGGTTTGGGTTTGTTGGGAGTGATGGAAAAGCTTTTCCAGGCCTGTGAATCAAGGAGACCTTAGACAGGCTAGGGTAGAGGTCTATCCTGATTAGCAAGGTCATCCCAGTGTTAAACACCACCTATTTGTGACAAAGTATTTTTCTTTTCTTTGAATCCAACAATAAGATTTAACTTATCATAAACCAGCAAAAAATGTAAAAATATACCTTTTTAATTTTAAAAAAGTAGCCTGTGCAGCTTATCAAGAAGCGAATGCATAGAAGAACAAATTTCAAAATGTCAAGGTGATTGACGCATTATGACAGAGGCACCTTGCATTCCTTCCTTCAAGCCAATGCAAGTCAAATCAGGTTTTATTATTATGATTATTATTGTTGTTTCAAGAGTTTGCCTTTTAGACCTACGCCATTTAAGTATGAATTGTTTGTGTTGTTCCTTTAGCTACAATTACTTTACTTACAGGAGGATAGAAAGACATAGTTGCAGGGAGCATGTGAATATTGTTTTTAATTACTTTTTCTTCTCATTACTTTTGTTGTCCTCCCTTGAATAAACAATACAATTGGTTTATTTTGAAGAATGATTGACTCCCTTGTACCTATATAATGCAAAGAAATCTTCAAAAGTATGCACATATAGTTATAATGGATTTGAACAAACAAAATAATTGTTTTTATATGCATTGCTGTTTTTATGTATTGGGAAGCTGGAGTTTAAGGAGAAGGTTTAAATATTATTCTGTTCACAACTTGAGGGACAAAAAAGCAAGTTTTTAGGTTGTTGCATTCCTTACTTCTGTTTGCATATCATTTACTGAATATAAAATGTATTAAAACCAAACATAAAAAATATGGTGCCATTAATAGGTCGTCCTATAACATATCCCATTATTAATTTAGAACAAAAAACACAGTCAATTTTTTTAACCTCATTGAAAAAATCCTAGATTCGATGAACTACTTTTAATGCCGTAATGTTAATTATATCTACAGGGATATTGCAATTACATCGAACCAAATAGCTAATAAATAATATATAAACGGAAGATTAAGCATCACCTTTTGATCTGGCACCTGTTATGATTTTTTTAATGTCATTGGCTGACGTATGTGATACGTGTGCTTTGTTTATATTAATTGTCTGTATATTGATGTGTCATTATATAATAAGTAATTAAAAGCTAAGGAGTGATCCTAAGTTATGAAATATAAAAATCACCACAATTTTAGTTACTTATCATCATGGACTTTGTGTGGAGGCCGAAGACCTCAGTCCTCTAATTTGTGGGATGCCACTAAAGAGTAGCGGTATTGGAAGAGAATATTCGTAAACTATGTAGAGGAATACAAGATTGAAGTCCAAAATCGACTTGAACTTTTAAAGCCTACGTGAGCCCAAAAGCTTATGAGTTCATCGAGAAATGCGATAGTTATGTGTCCGCTCTGGAAATTTTGGGATTCTATCTGTACTAGAGTCCCTAAGGATATATTTGCTCGTTATCTCCTTCCTTAACAATAGACGCCAGAGGTCGGGTGAATCTCTTGACGATTTTTTCAATGATATACAAGGGCTAAAGGAGAGACTGTGGATTTAGGGCTTGAACAGCAAAATAGTTTGGGGATGATACTGTTCAAGATTCCTTCATAGCTCAAAATCATGACATTTCGCTAGGATATGAGACTCTAATGGTACGACAATTGCCGTTTTGTCATCATATATTGCACATGCCTCTACCCACATTACTGTTCAAGGTAAAATCTTATCATTTTTAATTGACTCCTGTGCTTCAGATAGTTTCAGTAGTGAAGAAGCTGTCCAATCATTGAAACAAAAAATCGTCCCTTAGATAAAAAGCATTGGCATCGCCAATAACTTATTGCGAGTTTGTTGAGTTTTATTTTATACTGGGACTTAACAAAAAAAATTATCAATTGAGGTATGGAGTTGTGGGGTATCTTTGTGATAATCCTACTTTGAGATAATAACGGATGCGAGGTCCATATCTTACATGTTTGACTTACGGCGAAGATCTAAAATTAGGAATATTAAAATTAATGAGTGGCGTATGCAGTTGGATGATTCAGCTCTTCAATTACTCATCGTTCAAAAAAGGAAAATGTATCTGCAGACATGTTTAGTATATCATCTTGCTCAAGTCTGTACTCCATGAACTACATTATAAATTGTGCCATCCTAGAGTCACTAGATGCGTTCAAGTAACCTACTATTTTCAACTAGTGATGTTTGAAATGTATGTTTTTCTTGCCGTATATATTCATAACTAGAAACTAGATTCAATAAGCTTCTGACTGGAACTCTTATTAAAGCTACTCGACCAATGGAATGCTTAAGCATAGATTTCAAAGGCTCACTAAGCTGTTCAGCCAAAAATATATATGTTTACAATTGTTGATGAATTTTTTCGCTTCCTTTTTGCGTTCCCGTGCACTGATTTTCAAACTTACACTGCTATCCACTGCCTTGAGAAGTTATTTAGCTTTTGTGGAACGCCCAGTTACATACACTCAGATAGATGGACGTCTTTTTGTCTCGAGAACTAAAAAAGTTTCTCTTGGGTTTAGGAGTATCTTCTAGTAATTCGGTACCGTATCATCCTGAAGAAAATACTCAAGTTGAGAGATATATTTTTATCTCAGTCCAAAGCAGGGGTTCCCAAAGTGGGGGTCGCGACTTCCCCAAGGGGTCGCGAGACGCCACAGGTAGGGGGGGGGGGCAAAAATTATTTTCAAGTCCGGATGCAACCCTCGTAGTCATTACGATAAATTAGTGGACTTATTATTTGCAGGTTACTTTACAGCTCTCAATAAACACCACAGACTATCACTGTCTCACCATTAAGGTTATATGTATTTACTCGTTTAACTGAACTATCTAAAGCTATATTTGACTAGCGAGGACCCGTCACACAGTGACGCTTTATGTTTTTAACAGCATAATAGAAAATGTCCTTTTTTAAATAATTATGTTATTTGATTCCAATGAGAAAATATTTTAATAAAATACAAACAAAAAAAAATTAAAGAAATCCCTTAAGTGGCGTCAAGCACTTGCCAATATATTACGTTGGGTGTCACTGTATTATTTCCTCCAGCCTCCACATTCACACCTGCCATACACTTTCCCTTGAGAAAGCCACAAATAACTGGCCATGTGAGAAGACTGGACTTGGCAGATAAATTCCCACTTTCTCAAAGGTCTGACCCTGTGCCTTGTTTATTGTTATGGAGTAAGCCAGTCTCAGAGGAAACTGTGTCGTTCCAGGATAAATGGCAGGTTAGTGTCACTGTGTGCTAGATTGATGCGAAGAATCAGGACTTCGTTACCTTGGTTGACACCTGTCAGAATTGAGGCTTGGATGCAGTTGTTATGCATGTGAGTGACCTTCAGTCTAGTTCCATTGCAAAGGTCCTGGCGGAGAGACAGATTCCTAAGTAGCATCACGACTGCATTCACTTTCAAATTCAGACGGTGTGGTGGCATCCCAGAAGGTGTCAGCGAGTTGAGAAACTCTACAGGATAGTTCTGCCTTGATTAAGGGGATTAAGTGGCTATACATATAGTTTACTTAATTAGCCATCGCAGGCACCCACTCACCTGTAATGTTTGGGCTCCAAATAAAGCAAATGAGAAGGCACTGTTATAGTGTCTGATGTTGTCCCTAAAGTTACATGATTCAGTGCTACAGCATGTTATAAGGTCCTCCAGTGGTGATGGATAAACAGCTAATGGTGGGAGGCTGACCTTCCCATTGTGACAGCAATTAAGGGTCTTATTTGGGAATCTAAAGGCTTGACAGTACAAAGTTTAGTCATCGGACCCAAGTAAACTCTTGATGTAGAGCCAGCGTTCGATCTAGTACTTCTCCATATTCTCATCCTTTCTCTTTTCCTCTCCCTCTGTGCTGTTGACATATTTTATCTCCATATACATACTCGATCTCTCATTTGTCCTAGCTCTTTGTGCCTCCCTTAATCCTTTAGAATGGGTAGCTTTCCTGTTTCTTTGGCACTGAGTCCTTTGAGTTATTTGGGTCTCCATCAGATATTTATTCTCAGATCCTCTCAAGTATAAATATATTTCAATTGTGATGAGGAATAAGATCCAAAAGAAAAGATGTTTGTAGATAAGTGAATTATCTGGGAAGAACTTATCAGGATACGCTAACTGAAGAGTATCCTCCTCTTACTGAGTAGATTCATTCATTAATGCACTTTCAATTGTCTCATTAATATGAAACCGGCTAATTCCTTTTTTTATGTAACATTTTTCTTCCTCCCTTTTTATTATTATTTTCAACACATAATAAACTGATAATTTATCTCGGAATACCGAGTTGAGCACTTTTTACTAAACCAATAGAAAAAACTTAACAGTCCAAAAATAAACTTTGTTCAAAAACGGGTTAAGTGGTTAACCAAATATTTTTGAGGGGGCACTTCAAGAGGTCCCTAGAGGCCTTGCAAAAAATGTGAGTTGCCGCACATGTTTTATTTTACAAATTCAATTCTAAGGTTTTTTATTTTATGTATCAACTCCCTAGGGAGACCCCTAACCCCTCAAAAACGGCTTTGAATGGTTGTAAAAGGGACCTTTGAGTAGCTCTCCTGATGATAATTTTGAAACAAGATCAATTTTATTTGAACAGAGTGTCTCAGAAAAACGTTTCCTACAACTTTTAAATCCAAAAAAAAATGTTTGTTTAAAAAAACACAGAGAAATTTGAATTATGTTGTTTTTCGCCAATTACGTGAAATTTTCACTTGCAAATTACAAAAAATGAAGTTTTATGACATCTCAAGAATTTTTATTTGGTTGATATTATGTACTTTTAAGCCACCTATCATTCCCCAATAAGGACAAATGGGCTGTTAAAGTTTTTTGCTCAAAATAATGAGTTTTTTGAAAAAAAAATCAAAGACCATTTATCTGTGATGATGAGAATTCGCATGAACTACACTTCATACTTTATAACATGGGTATATATCTGTCATATTTTTACTCTAGGGCGGCAATAATTTTTAACACTAAAAAACTATTCTGCTTGAGCGTGAGATATGAGTACCTCAACTCTTGATTACTAAAGACCCCTATTTTATTACCTCATCTCAATTGTATTTTTACTTAGAGTTCAAAGATGTATATTTGTATCTTGGTATTTATTTTTTAAATAAATGGATAAATTGGCATTTTAATTTCAATGGCTATATCTGTATGTATAGGTATATGACGTATGACAGAGGAGCAAAAGCATGTCATACATAATTTTTTTGGCTGAATAATATCCCCCAATAAAAATACATCACCATGCTGAATTGCAATTTGATCAATCTAGTGTTTAAGCTGCTACATCCACATGACATGACTTTTTAGGGTATTATTAAATGATAGTGGCATTCATTTTTTCTTTCTCCCTTTTTTATTTAAAGTTTGATCGCTCTTAAAAATGTAGTTATTGAAGATACATACCAACATGTAAATATCAAAGTTCTTAGAAAGAGTAGCTTTTTGAAATATTTGTGATGAAAAAAAAAATACATTTGTTTATCAAAACCTGGAAATCCAACTTTCAATTGGCCTTTTCTAGCCCATTGTGGCCATAAAGACAATTATTTTTTGACCAATATAATCTCCAGATAGAAACACATCTCTGTGCCAAATTTCAACTCGATCCATCATGTGGTTTGGCTGTAACATACAAAATTGTCGCGTTTTTGTGTTCGTTCCTAGGGTATTATTATGTAGATATTGGCATTCATTTTTTCTTTCTACCTTTTTTATTTAAACTTTGACCGCTCTTATAAATGTAGTTATTAATGATACATACCAACATGTAAATATCAAAATTCTTAGAAAGAGTATTTCTTTGAAATATTTGAAATGAAAAAAATACATTTGTTTATCAAAAACTGGAAATCCAACTTTCAATTGGCCTTTTCTATCCCATTGTGGCCATAAAGACAATTATTTTTTGACCAATATAATTTCCAGATAGAAACACATCTCTGTGCCAAATTTCAACTTGATCCATCAAGGGGTTTGGCTGTAACATACAAAATTGTCGCGTTTTTGTGTTCGTTCCTAGGGTATTATTATATAGATAGGATACTATTTACATTTGTATAATTATTTGGGCAACTATCTTTGAGAAATTTGAATATAAAAAAAACGTTGTCAACATCTGAAGGATTGATAGCAAAAAGGAAAAGAAAGAGGGAGAACCGGAAAAGCAAAGAAAGAGAGATGTTGGCTAATACCAAGAAACGACAAGTTAGAGATGCATGTGGAGAAGGACCAGAGGAAAGTGAGGAGCCACTTACAAAAAGTCATCCACTTTTGGTGCGGGAGGACGAGGAGAAAACCACCACTGTAAGGGGATCAAGCAGCCAAAAGAGCCTTCTACCAAGTGTCGCAATATCGAGAGAAGTATATCCATAGTGGATTCGCTTGCATCATAGTCAACGAAGTTCAGCATCCCCAATGTGTAGTGTGCACTGAAGTGCTTGCATGTGAAAGTTAAAAGCCGGCAAAATGCGTAAACACTTGACTTCGAAGTACCCCTCTCTTGCCCCCTTCAAACCAGTCGATTTTCCGCCGAAAAGAGAGAGAGAGTTGCAAGGCCAAAAGAATATAATAACGAGCCAAACAACAGTCCCCATTAAAGTTCAAAAGGCGTCATATGAGTTGGCACATGTAATTGCACAGGCAAAAAAGCCTCACACGATCGGAGAAACTCTGATAAAACCTGCTGCCATTGCCATGCGTCGGACAGTACATGGAGACGGGAACTAGAAGCAGTGCCACTGTCTGACGTAAAAATATCCCGGCACATCCTTGACATGGCTCAGGACGTGTCAGCTGATAGAGAGATTGAAGAAAAGGAAGTATGCTTTGCAGTTGAATGAATCCTTGGATGTGTCAAACTCTACCAATATGCTTGTTTTCGTCAGATACTGTTTTGATGGAAAGCTTAATGAGGACATGCTGGAGGGAAAGTGCAACGGTGAGAACATTTTCGCTAAACTTGACAGCAAACTAAAAGAGGAAGGGATGTGCTTGGATTAGTGCTTCAGTGTGTGTACAGATGGTACTGCTGCAATGCTGGGGAAAAAGAAAGGACTGAAAGCTAGAGTGTTACAGGTGGCTCCTCACGTAAAATTTACACACTGCATTATACACAGAGAAGCTCATGCAAGTAATCCTTATACCCAGAGCTGAAAAGTATTTTGGAGACCGCGATCAAAATAGTAAACCACATCAAATCTCGTCCACTCAACACCAGGCTTTTGCCAACCTCTGCAGTGAACTGGGATCAGAGCATCGGTTGTGCGTACCTGTGTGAAAAAACATTCTCAGCACTGACCTACATCAAAATAAATACAGATCACGTCTGAACGTGGAGGATGATCTCAGAGTGGCTGTTTCCAACCAATAATAGACTTGCTGTGCTTCAAACATAGTGCTCATCCGTCTCATTAGTTTTGATTGATATTATATATATACATTCCCAAAAGGTAAATTTTCACCCAATAATGTTTCACTTTTACTCAGTGCTTTACAGTTGTTACTTTGATATTTTGTTATGCTTAGATCAAAATTATAATACATAAATATATATGTTTGCATATATATTATATAATAATATGAAAATTACGTGGAGATTATTTTGATTGATGTATTTTGATTTTATAATATAGTAAATTGTTATATTAAAACCGTATCATGTTTGTCAGGCTCTTTGTTTCTTTCTATTGTTGTTTAGCACACATTAGTACATGCCTATCAATGCTTGTGACCTATGTACAATAGCCTGTCCCGTTTTTAGGTCAATCGCTCGGATTTTTTGCTCCAAGCGATTTTCTGCTGCGTATTAATGAAAAAATAGATTGAGAAAGTTTCAGCCTTCAAATGCCATTTTTGTGACTGCACAAGCCACTCAAAGTTTCAAAAGACCGTGTTTGGGGTCAAAAATGACGTTTTTGAAGTGGCTTTAGTGATATCGAGTTATTTTTTTTTCTAAGGATTGCTTTGAAAAAATACTGATTAAAAATTAAATGCATAGAGAAGACTATAGACAATTGGCAATATTTGCCATATTTAAAAATATCAAATATGACTTTCAAATAAGTCGCAGTATATGAATAGATCTCTAGGGGGACCATCCACACAAAAGGGTAGTGCGCTCGGTGTTGTGGAAAACATATTAACATTTTATGTAGTTATTTTAAACATCTTGAAAATAATATAAATATAATTATGATGGTTAGAAAAAACTATTAAAAGACCTTATTCCATGAGGATATAAATAATATTGTAAAGTATTAATAGCGATTTTCTTTCGGCAAATGTACAATATTTTATAACAATAAACACAATATTTTCCATAAATCCGTCAATATCATTTAGATCATTATGAAAATTGCACAACACGTGCATCATAATAAGACAATTATTTTGCAAAAAAATAACAAAATTGCTAAGATAATTTTTAGGGCAAATTTTAGAAAAAATGCCTAATTTGGGCCAAAAGAGGCCTACTTAACGGGCCAAAAACAATAGAAATATTTATTTGCTTGATTGCTCCCAAAAATTTATTGAAAGATTAGACTTCAAGCAATGCTTAGAAAAAAAATTAACTCGATATCACTAAAACTCAGACTGCACAAGCCACTTTAAAAACGTCATTTTTGACCCCAAAAACGGTCTTTTTGAAACTTTGAGTGGCTTGTGCAGTCACAAAAATGGCCTTTGAATGCTGAAACTTTCTCAATCTCATTTTTTCATTAATACGCAGCAGAAAATCGCTTGGAGCAAAAAATCGGAGCGATTGACCTAAAAACGGGACAGGCTAATGTACAAGTTTTGTTAGGTTTCCGCCACCTCAGAAGATAGTGGGGGTCACCAGTCTCAGGAATCGTTTTGGGGGGGTCGTGGATTGAAAAGTTTTGGAACCCATGGTCTAAAGTGTCAAAATTTACCTCAAAAAGTTTTGGAGTGAGTTCTAACACAGGTCATGCCCTCAAAAAGGTTCTTGTTATGCACCTCAACAAATAACACAACAAATAGCATAATGATCGATTTTTTAATGGAAATTCCCTACTAAGATGGCTACAGAATGCTTGCTGTAGTTTTTAGCAAATTTGTACGAACGTCCAAGACCGACCCATTTGTATGTAGATGAGGTGGAACTACTCGACAGTATTCCTTCTTTTGAAAGATACCCTGGAGGATAGGAATTCTCAGTATTTATCCATGTTCATCAGAGAGTGGTCCTCAATTACCTGAGGATTCTTCAATGGTATAAACTTCCGACGATGTCACTCTACGTTGGTCCACTTGTGTTTCTAAGCCACCGGAGTGCTATGGAGTTTACTCTTGTAATATGCTTTGTTTTAAAGTAGGGGAGAATGTTATGAGTAATTATTATGTTGTAGTCTGACGTATGTGTGACGTGTGCTTTGGCTAAAAAAAAATTAAGTAAATTGCAGTGTCATTCCATCATGAGTGACCAAAAAGCTAAGGAGTGATCCCTACTCCTAAGTTATGAAATATAAATCACCATAGTACCCATGTTAAAACTTAACTCCCAACTTTTTCTTTCAAAATATTACTTAGCCTTACCTAAAATAATTATATAATAATAATAGTGAGTATTCATGTGAACTTTCTCACATTACCCTAAGTTTTATAAATTTTATGGTCCATAAAATAATGTACTTTTCTATATGCATTCTCTTACATAAGTAAACGAAACACATCATATACATATACCCTAAATTTGTTTATTAATCTTACAAAATAGACATAAATTTTCGGCATTCCATCGCCTTTCATGTTCTCAATAAAATACCTATTTCAAAATAACTTGGTGCAAAATGTAGATAAGATTAAAGGATTCTACATGTTTTATATATGCCTACAAAAATACACCAGTAATTAAAGTTCTTTTGAAAATAACCCAAAAATATGTATTTTGCAATTCATCAGTTTGAATGTCAAAGGCCTTCAGAGTCCAGATACAAACAATTTTTGCAAAGCCATCGTCCTCTTCGGTCTTGGCAGATCTCTTTCTGCAAAATCTAGAGCAATAAATAGCACTCTCTTGAATGCCGAAGCTCTTATAGCTAAGAGGTTAGCATCTCACTCTCCTATCAGTCCGTGGGAGGTAAGGGCAATTATTTTAGCGGCTGCGGCAAGATACGCGGCGTTGGACCTCAAGATCCCCTCTGTCACCGATGGAAAGTGGAGTTGTTCAGCTGATGTAATTTGCTACTTCCCCTCGTGTTCCCTGCCTTATGGGAAAATTATTAAAAAACTTTTACGCCAATTCAAGGATTTAAAATAGAAAGGTTGTATCGTTTCTTTATGTTTTGTTTTAGATTGTCAAGTTGTTTTATTATATTTGTATTTAAGTGTTCGTTCATATTTGATGTTAAAATTTTAAACTAAAATGCTTAATTATGTTTTTACGCATTTACATCATTTTATATACATTCTGTTTTTTTGTGCTTGTATATATTTTTACGAACTGTGGATTTAAAAAATATGTATTTATCAAATTTGAAGTACTCGATTTTCTGTAGGTATGTCTATAAAAATAAAAACTAATTTGGAATCTTCAAGATCCTACCTATATTTTGTAACTATATCTTTTAAAATAGCACTTATATTCATGACATGAGAGGCGATTGAATGATTAAAATTACTACAATAGCTTACAACAAAACATCCATGTCGATTAAGGAGGCACGTAACGTTATTCGTTTTTGTTCAAACATTCAAAAGCACCAAGGTAAAATCCTAGGGGATGTCTGACTTTCTAATCCAAAAAAACGTTAAATAAGAATTAACCTTTATATATATATTTGGGATTATATATGAGAAACGATATCTCACTTAATTATTCCAATACACTGCATACACTTTTGTGCAACTAATTGGAAATTTACGATGGAGAAAAGTCTTCCGAAATTGTTGGTCTAATTTTCATTTATACTAATTGCAATTAGCTCACTCCTTTTGTTATTTCAGTAATACACCTTAATCCAAGCAATATATATATATATATATTTTAAAAAACATCTTTGCATCGCATACGCCTTTATCGACTTTGCCTTTAAAAAACAGTTACATAAATGCTTGTTTTACTAATTCTACTGAGTACCAACAACATGATGAAGAACATTGAAAAAAATATTATTAACATCTATTACAAGCAGTGTTTTGTCATAACAATCATAATTTGACTATATATGAATGTATTGTGTACTCTTGAACCATTTTAATGCAGATACAGTTAAAATATTTAAATATGAAGAAATAAGTATCATATGGTAGATTCATTTATGCCAGCCTTGGTTATAAAGGCCAACTCCTAAACAAACGATCTTTCTATTCTTTGTAAAAAGAGCTGTGAAATGTCTAAAACCTAAGCATTGATTATTTTTTTTCGTATAAAAGTGGATGAGTTTTATCTTAAATTACGATATTATTTATTTCGTAGCCGTTAGGTTCAAACCAAATGATTTATCTAACTCTAGTAAACAAAAGGGTTATAACTATAAGAGTACGTTGCATTAAATTTCACTTACTTTATGTCTTTAACAAACAACAAAAACTATTGAGATTATATTTTTTCAAACACAAAGGAATAAAAAAACCTTTGAGATCAAATGAAGAAAATATCTTATTTATAGCGCCATCTAAAAGTAGAGATAGTTTTGGAAGAACATTTTACTCAGTGTTTTTAAAGCAGTGGATGGGTATGACAACGCCTTACTTCTAAGACTTTTTCTTGATTGGATTACCATAACACGTAAGGGATCTTTCTATCGTTTGTCTATACATTTACCAAACCTTGAGTAAATTTACAAAATTGTAATAAATATAAAATAAATAACCCTCCTGGTAAAGTCTTCATCAAAGATACGACGGCTGCTATATATATATCTGATCTAGCCAATACTAAGAGTAGTTGCTTGTTGCAATATGACATTTCCATTTATAAGGTTGGTATTTTTGTAGCATAATCATAGTATGATGCATTGACGCACAACCATCGTTTATGTTTCTAACATTGACTTGAAAAAGTGGCAAAAAAATACATCATGAACATTTACGTGCGATAATTTTCTATACATATCACGTTAAGAGTACATTGACTAACGTTAAATCTTTGTAGAGCGATGTTGCACCGTTCTATAGAACGGTGAAAAACTTATTCAATGAATTCAACGACGCTTGCTTAAAGACTTTTGGATGTTTCGGAGGTGTCTCAATCGAAGGGTAAAAAAGAGCTTCGACAATTGAGATAAGGACTTGCAAGAGTGTTTTAACCCTGTTTGAGAATACTTTGAAAAACAATAAAACCATCTTTGATATAATACATATATATATATATATCAGGACATTCTGAAGTGGCGACGTTTTTTTAGAAAATAATTTAAAAAAAAGTGACGACGTTTTTATAGAAACGAATCTCCAAAAAAAAGTGAAGACGTTTCTTTTTTTTTTCTGTGCCTATATGGTTCGATAGAATTGCATCCGACAGGATATAAATAAGCATTATAGCATTAAAGTTAGTATATCGATCCTAGAATCTTATCAATGAGGTAGACTAAAAATGACCATCCCCCCTCGGGATTCGAACCTGCACCCCCAACATTGAGAGTTGAACACACCTTAACAAGCACGGCTATTGCACCCCGTTTTTTTTAGAAAATAATCTCAAAAGTGATACCGCTTTAAAAAAAGGAATAGTTCGAAAATTCCTCACTTTTTGGGAAATTATTTTCTAAATAAAATTTATGAATGACAAACGAAAGGAAATATTGAAGTCACAGCCTGGTGTCTTAAAAAATCGGGACACCGGGCCGGGACGCTAAAAAACAGCCGGGACCCGGGCCGGGTACACAATCATTTCCTGATATGTAATATATATATATATATATATATATATATATATATATATCAAAAAATAGCCGGGACCCGCCGGGCCGATACCCAGTCGTTTCCTGATATATAATATATATATATATATATATATATATATATGTATATATATATATATTATGTATATATATATATATATATATATATATATATATATATTTATTATATATATATATATATATATATATATATATATATATATATATATATATATATTTAAAGGTCCTTCTAAACAATGACTAAAAGCCATTCTTCATCCTAAAGGAGGAATTTATTGCCATAGGTTTTTTGAAGCAATAGTTCTTTAATTATAGTTGGAGTTCCATGGTTTTATGCTGAGTAGATATCCATGTAAAGAACAAATGTTTTTCCATGGTCCTCGTGAGTTATTTCAGCCATTAATTCCACAAAAGCATAATATATACTCTTTTTCTCTCTCTCATTCATTCCTCAATATCATCAAATCAGACATCATTAATCTTAATTTGAAAAGGGGAAATGGAAAATAGGAAGAAGAGAAATGGAAGTAAATTTGGGGTTTATGTTTTTTTTAAGACCAGCATGATAGAAAGGTCTCACAAAAAAAATCTTTCAGGAAGTAAAGAAAAAGTTTAATTGGGATTTTAAAGAGGTAAAATTATAGTCCTATTCAAACTGTAAAAGGGAAAGTGGTGGGTTCGTGGTTGGAAATATATAAAAAGATGTAAAGGCAGAAAAGGGATTGAAATTGTAGGAAAAGCTATTTCAAAAGGAAATGATTAAATCATTCCGTTACGCTATTTTTATACATTGAATAATGAAGAAATTATTTATTTTCTAGGCTTTTGGAATAACTTCATTATGTATTTAATGTCTCTAAAGAAAGATTAAAAGCGGGCAAAACTATTTATTATAATTTGAAAAACATTAAAAATAATAAATTTTTCAAATGATATATCTAGTTTTATGACTTTACGATTATCTAATAGAAAATATCCCCTCTTAATTTACGCCAACCCACACTTAATATACATTACAGGACTTGTAATAATAAACTAATAATTTCTGCTGATTTGTTCATACTATTATTGAATAAATGACTTATCTTCTTATAAAATCTTTATCAAGAATCGGTCAAGTTTTAATATGATAAATTAAAAACTATAATATTCCATTTAAGAAATATCAAAAACATTGCGATTGTAAGACAATTTTGTATAATATGTATCACAAAGGATCTTTTTTCCCTAAGAAAGCAGTATTCTAAAAAAATAAAGAAAGAAAATGAGCTGAAATATATCATTATTGGAGTGGTTGCCAGATATTTGACATTGTCTATTAAATAGTCAGTGATAAAATATGTGTCACGCCTCTCGTCTATTTGCCCCTTATCTCTTCATTTAAATATGAAGCAGTTCAAAAAATTCAAGACGCCATCGCCGAAGAATTTTTATTTATTTATTAATTTTATTTCATTTTTGTATGCCTGTGAAATTGATTTTACTTTTGGGATTTATGTTATGTTTTTACATGAATCATATGATTTTGAAGTTGTATGTGCAACAAATGATATTTAATTAATTAAACTGTTATTTTTTATGAATTAAATTAATATAGTGTACTAATTCATCCTATTTGTAATTTGTTTCTTAGAAATAACTCTAAAATAACTGAAAAATGATGCTTATGCTCAACTGGATAGAACTCCACGGAGTATTTTTTTTTTAGTAACATCCCTGCATGAACATGAACTGCACCGCCGTCGATATATTGAAATTGTATTTCACACACACACACACTCTTTATATAATCCCAGGTTTGTTTAAAACTTACATTTTAAAACATAACAATTTCATGCTTTCATGTATAGTACAAAATCTATGGCATATTTATTTTTTATGCCCTTGATGACGTCAAAACAAAGCCAATATTTTCTTTCCTGTTTGATTCATGAAATTGGTCAACTGGCAAGTAGAAAGACAGTTGTCTTTTTTTACGATAAAAAATCCATATTTTGTTATAGGTATATAAATGTATGAGAAGACAAAATAAAATCATCATAGCCATGATTTCTTTTCTTTATTAAGCTCCATTCATTCTAGTTTGCTAAGACTGAAATCAGGTTGGGTTGGAGGATGTTGTTAGTAGGAGCGTGGAGGCGCCACATGTTGTCATTTCTTTCTCTAAAAACTGTCAGCTTTCTTGGCAATATGGGCATACCTTGTGTTTGATCATATCTTGCTGGGAATTAATATCAGCTTATAACAATCTAATGAATTAACATGTGATTGCATCAATTTCACCATTTGTATTTTTTTAAATTTGTTTATGAACGTTGGCAAAAACACTGCCGATGAATCGCATTTTAATCTCAAATGTAACTTTTAGTCCAATTTTATTTCAGTATGGAATGAGAATCTAACGAAACTTAATCAGGTTTTTATATACTGTTTTGTCTATGTTCACTTTTAGAGTTTCATTACTTGCCTTATAAATAGACATTATGTTTATAAAATACAGCATGCTTCCATCAATTTGCTCGTTAACATATTTCCCATTCGGTATTTCCATTTTATTTATTTGATTATATTACCAAAAAAATGAATTTAGAATCACTGATAATAATAGGTCCAATAGTAGGATTATATTTTGTGTTCTACAACAATCGGTATCGACAAAAGTTCTATCTTATATCGGTCACGTTCTCTTAATGATCCAAGAGAGTTTCTTTATCAGTCAACACAACAAACAAGTCGTCTTAACGCATTTTTTCTTTCTTTTTGTCCAGAAATATTAAGAATAAATTATCCAAAGTATTTATGTTGAAAGAACGACAAAACATTTTCTTAAGTTGTCTTTTATTAGCTGCATTAAATTTGTCCAAAATTACTGTTCAAAAACTAAACAATTATGCCTTTCCTGAGTGGGTTATGAGCAAAGAAAGTCGATTGCTGTAATCAATTTACCAATGAAATAAACTGAGATTTTTTAAGCTCTTTTCCTAACAACAAAAGCAATATTATGCACTTTTTAAAAAAGCACTTGCTTATACGATAAGTAATATTACAATAATTCTAAATTTTCAAATCTCTTCTGACGACAAAAATATTTTTACATACGTAATCTCAATTGAGAAATCTATGCTATTATAATATAATAGCAATAGGTTCATTTGAATATTTTGCATTTATAAAAGAATATTGTTAGAAATTTAAAATATTTATTTCTAATGTAACTCAATGTTACACAAGAAATTATTCAGGAGAAAATCTAACAAAAGCATGCTTTTTATATAAAAGTTTTTTAGCTTGAAAAATATCCGTAGAATAATATTTCAAACTGTTTACTTCCCCTAAGAAACAACTGAATTACCATTCTAATTCATAATAAATTAGCATTCAACGCAAATGTGACAATACTATTAAAGAGTTACTTAATCTCCAAATTGCAAGCCCTTCCAGGAATAACTTTTTTCATTCGCTTATAATTTTATATTAACTATAAAACACCTACTCAACTCCCTAGTTTGTTGTGAGTATGATTTCTGCTTCCAAAGCCATAAAAACATTGCTGTCTCCTTCCTTTGAACATTCCATTGGATTATTTTTTTCCTGCCTGTGAGAATGAAACAAAAGGCTGTCTCAAAAAGAATTTTCTTTCATTCATTGAAGAGTCTTATGCGTAGAAAACATTATATATTTAAGCACGAAAGCCGTCTTACATGATGAAATACAATCTACAAAAAATAGAGAATGTATATAATATACTGCTATAATAAAATAATAATATCCAAAACCTAAAAATGAAGAAGAAAAAACACATGAAGTTTCATGATAAGACACTATATTTTCTATCTGATATACTACACCAAGACACACACACGAACATATTATAGCAGTGAGTGGGAATGCCTGCATGGGAAGGAAAAAATATATAGGTATATTACCAATTTAAAAATTCCATTTGTAATAATTTTAGACCATGCCCATCATGTGTAAGAGGGTTTACTGAGTCTTCATCATAAATTAGGAATAAAAACCAAGGGAACTAACATCTTACAACTGAATATTCTCAGTCGTCGTGAAGCTCAATCTATAAATATAAAAATAATAACAGCTTTCAAAGATGTAACAAATTCTTGTCGAGCAAATATCTTATTCATGAGTGTCATTTTTGACGACAGAGTGATTTCTTTTATCTTAAAGGAATTATGACGCACAGTGCTTGTATCAACATCCTCAAGACCTAAATCAGATCTCAGGAATTCTTAAGAATATTAACATTGGTTACATGATTGGCGTTAAAAATTATATCCCTTGAGGGAGAGATCGGGGAGCGACGTTTAGCCTTCGAAGATTTTATTTTTAAGGCACTTAAATGTTTAAATATTGATAAACTAATTTGTAATAATAAAGAAAGCACCTAGATAGGTTCACTACCGGCTGATACCGGATTAGGTTCCGGTGAGGTGGGTCCAATCTAAGAGCTAAACAAACAAACAATGATTGGCGTTTCCCTGAGGTAGAATGAGATAGCAATATAGTTAAAGAGATTGTATGGTATAGGGCAGGAGTTGGCAACCCGCGGCTCTAGAGCCTCATGCAGCTCTTTAGAGCTGCTTTTGTGGCTCCCTGGAGCTTTTCCAAAACGTTAGAAAATGGGGAAAAGATGTGATAGGAAAATATATAGGCCCAAAATGTGCATCGTATGAAGGTTATATAAGGAACAATTTTTTTGCGGCTCCAGACACATTTTTTGGTCCGTTATGGTTCTTTAAAACATTTTGGGTGTCCGACCCCTGGTCTAGAGTATAGTCATAGATACACGTTCATTCGATTCCGCCTTGGATCTAAGAATCGGCGTCATTTCGATGTATTCTTGTATCCTACCCTCTAAAAAAACCCACCAATAATCACGTGAGACTCCATGATATACCATAATGGTTTGAAAGAAACTAAGCGAGACTAAAAATAATAATAAAACCGTTTGAATAATTTAATACGATATCTATTTACTCCCGTCTGTTGAGGTAAGAACGTCAGTCAGTGATAATAGTTTTATCTTATCAGAACACTAAGCGTCTTTTTCATGGTCCTCGATCTAAGGCACTTACGAATCTCTTGAATCGGCTATTAATATATAACCTTTAAAAAATATAAAAGAAAACAATTACCCAAGCTTCGAGAAATAATAAATGCTCTATTAGATTTCCTCATTTCTTGCAACAAATACACTCTGAAGTAGGGTCGCCTTGTTATTTGATGTTATTGTCGGAAATGAACTGTTACAAAGCAAACATATTATCAATAAACTTTAAATCTGCTACTTGAATCTTTTATTATTATTTTGTAGCCACATGGCAGTTCTATATTTCGATCTGGTATAACATTAAATTAACAAGCTTAAATTAACTTGAATCTTGACAGGATCCCTAAGTAGGAATTGAGATCGAGTCTTTGATCCAAAACGGATCGGAATACCCGATCCCTAGAACAATCAACCACATTAACCAATTTGCTTCCTCATTCTACTTCGGGAAAGCCATACAGGTAATCAATTTAAATATGTTTTTATATTCTACGCGCTGGGACTTCAAATCAAAAATCGTATCTTATTTTTTTTGTAGCAAGTACAACTATATTTCATGTAACATATAATCACATCAATAACAGATTAACTTATACACACTTACAAATGAATCACATTTATAATAAAGTCTTCAATAATACTCATACAATCATCCGGGAGGGGGGGGGGGGCAACTTTAGCAGATCGAAATTTGTATATGTAAAAATGTACTTTTGAAGTTATAAAATCAATTTTGTTTTGATGGGGACCCACATAAAAAGACAAATTCTCTTGGTTTCAATATTGTATTAAAATCCTTGTAAAAATAGTCACCAAGTGCCCTAAAATACGAACAACAAAGGAACACTCGATCAAGAAGTGCCTTGGCGTTTCCCTTGCTTCCTTTTGAAACAACCCCGAGTAAATCAGTGAAGGCTTTGACATATTCTCTTGTATGTAGAACAAAATTTATTCAACAGAATCGGAAAATCATTCATAAAAGGATGACTGATAATAAAATTACCAAAAACGAAGACATCAAGATAATTATAATTTCATCGGCAGCACCACTCAACGCTTAGGATTCCTGGTACCGACAACTTTCCGGGGAAGTATGTAGGAGATCGTGTGCGTTTGGACCCCTCCAGTTCCAATGGGCATCTACAATGTCTTCAGCGAATCTTACAAACTTACAAAAAATTATCAAAACACCAATATGAACTCTTTTTCTATAAAAAATTACGGTAATGTATTGTTAACTGAATATTATTTATTTACTATACCTACTTGTTTTAACCATAGAGATAAAAAGATAAAGAGAGCCTATTGGACTCGTCAGAGAAATACGTCATTGTGTCAAGAATATAGCTGAACGATGTTTCTCTACTATGAGGGAGGATAAATACGTCATTGAGTTATGTTTATATCTCTATGATCATCTTACGATGACGTAGTATCAATTACTTTGTTTATAGTGGACACACAGAAACAATAGAACACTGTTTCTCTGCTATTGAAGGGAATCAGCTCTCTATATCTTTATATCTCAATGGTTTTAACCAAAAGCTTTTTTTTAGATAGATTTTATGTTAAATAATAGTATGTGGGACTTTAGATTATAAATATAATTTTAAACTAAATGTGTATTTATATATTGTTATTTACTAATACTCAATAAATCGATAAAGTCTTAAAAAATAGTTTCTATAGTATATATCTTTGTACTTTCTCAGATTTAAAGGAGCACCCTTCAAAGTAAAAAAATAAAGTATTACCCATCCCATACATTACAAAAAGAAGAAGAAGAAAAACCCCGATGGATCCATAAATAGACATTTAAAAAATTCCTATCGGTAATCAATAGTATTTAATATTTGGAGCCCACAAATATATGTATTCATGTGGGCAAATACCGAGTTTTTCATACATCTTTAGGTAGACAAGTATCGTAAATTCATAAAATATGTGTAACTATATATATATTTTTTTTCTGTGTTTCTGTGTGTTAATCTAATGCAAAAAAGGTACTTAAAAGTATTTTTCTCATTTTCTTGATTAAATAATATACTCGTAAGTCTATGAAAAGAAAGCTTTGTATATATATATATATCATTTGCGTTATACAACGTGAAATTATAATGAGAATAAATGATGGAGGATTATTCTATCTTTTAAGGGATACCCTTAATTCATTCCTTTAACACTAGAACGTCCACGCTCCCTTACCCTCCTAGAACAACCATGCGGTCAAAATGACCTAAGCTATAAATTATTGATATCTATTGAAAATAACTTATATATAAATATAAACATAGGTTTAGTCATAATATTTTCTATTATATTTAGGTCAAAGTTTTTTTTTTGCATACATTTGCTACATATTACTTTCTTATAAATATTTCCTGTACATTTACCACAAACAGGCACTTTACATTTGCAACATTCTTCTGTAGTTTTGTTGCCTTTACATTTTTTAACTTGACACTGCCTCCTCTTTCTTGAGTTTGTCATCAACTCCAGAAGGGTCATCTTTTGATTTATGTGCATGAATGTATTGATGCTGGAGTTCCTTCGACAATTGAAGAAGAAAATCACGACATGTAATTTGTTTACCGGTGGCTTCTCTATAGATGATTGTTGCATTTATTCCAGCTAGATCCAATACGTTGTAGAAAACATGAACAGGCCATCGACGAGATCCAGCTTTTGTAGAATATAAGCAGGCCATTTGGTCGACGATATCAACACCGTACTTTGTTGAATTATAGTATTGTACAGTTTCAGGAATCATCTTTTTCCATTATCAATAGCCACAGTTTTATGCAAAGTACTCAACAACAAAACGTTTTTAGATGGTTTACACTGGTAGACGGTTAGTGTTGTTTGATTATTTCGTAGTATTCATGTCGTATAGCGATCTTCACGAGATGATTTGATGCATTGTGGTGCTTCTCTACGAATCCTATTCATAGTACCAACAAGGGTTGTCTTTTTTGCTTTTAACTTCTGAGCAAGTTTCAATGACGTGAAAAAATTATCCGTCGTTACAATTCTTCCTTTCCCTGTGTAAGGTTCCACAAGACGGAGAACAACATATTCCGATAGTGACTGGTTGTTTGGACGGGAATAATCTGTAGCGGATTGACCTGCTTACTAACAGCAGATCTACTACCACTTCTTATCTCACACCTCAGCAGGCTCTTAATCTCTTAAGTACTCTTGTCTGCGGCTATATAAGCTGCAGGCAAGAGCTTAATAATACACTCTTTTACAACATCTAACCGAGTCGTCATTTCTCCTCCTCCTTCGCGCTACAATCTTTTCCGAGATATGGGAATCCATTTAAGCAGTACTTGGATTGAGCATCAACTGCCAACCAAAATCTTATACCAAACTTATCTGGTTTAGGTGCAATATACTGTAAAAAAGGGCACCTTACCTTTGTTGGAAAGAGTTGTTCGTGAACAGTAATGTCTTGATGGGGTTTATAACATGTTACACAATTTTCTATAAATCTATTCCATATTGTTGGAACCAATGCGAATTTATCAGTTCTCAAGCGTGAAGATCGTGTTGATTTTATATCAAAACGAAGAAACCTCATGATTTGATTGAAACGATTGCGCGTCATTGTTTCTCTAAAATATTGGGGACCCCAATTTTTTTGCCAAAGGTGTTCAACAGATTGGCCTTTGGCCAGAACTCTTCTAGCAATCATGATTCCAATCAAGCATAAATTTCTTCGTAAGATGTAGACCAATCGTTACAATCCATCTTAGATCTTGCCTCTGTTTCAGTGCATTCTTCTATGTGTTTTATGATATAACCATCTATGAATAAATTGAATGCACTAAGCATACAACCATCAACAATTTTACGTTTGGTCATTGATGTAGGTCCAGGTGATTCACGAAGAATATTATGCAATCCGTATCTTCCGCTATGGCTGTCAGGTTACTGAACTATATCCCACTTAGTGCCATCTTTTGCAGTCAGAATATAATTTGTTGCATGTTCCTCTTCCCCATAATATTCTCGTTGACTTGTAGTAATATAAATCGAACATATATAAGCAGTTACATATATTTAAAATTATGAGTACTAAATAAATGTCAAAATGCACTAAGAGAATCTTATAATATTTGTTATGTGCAAATGTAAGATATATTAGCGGCTATACCAGTTGTCGTTGATATTTCCTAGTCTTTCTGTTCATCTGTTGTTTCATTTTGTGAAATATCAACGTCACTGTCTGATGAGGAGTCCCTAGCCTGAGGATAGTATTCACTTTCATTAGAACTAGAACATTCTTCGTCTTCAGACACAGACGGCGAAATCGATTGTAAATAATCATTATTTGATGGTTATTAAGCACTTTTTATGAGACATCTTTCAGTATGACAGCCAGAATAAACTGCGAATAACTGCTCTTATTTTTTTTGTTCGAACATGAAACTTCGTCATACAACATGCACATATTCATCTTTCAGTAAACAAAGGGGATAATGCGTCTAAAGAAATCAATTTGTAGCCGTTGGAGATAATAAAAAGATAACTTATACGTAGTATACATAAAGTAAATATTATTGCGCATAGTCGTTATAGGTACTTTATGTTGTATCTTTAAAACTATTGATCAAATTGAAAAATAATTTTGGAAAAAGAACAACAATTATTATATAGGAAAAGTCAACGGGTATCAATCTTATTGAAAAAGAAATGGGCTATTTGTTCATGTTTCAATTTTAAAATGCGGTCAAAATGACTGCATGGTAGTTCTAGTGTTAAATACTTACTTATTTTGTTATAAAAAAGAATAAATATATACAACAACATATAACAATAAAATAAATAAATATTTTAGGCAATTGTGTTTAAGAAAAAAACATAATAGAACATTATAGAGCAAAATTATTGTCGAAAATGTATAACCAGAATGCAATAAATCATTTTCCCCTAAAAAACAACGATGCCCTTTTTAAATCCTCTTTAAAACATTAAGGGTTCCGCTGCCCTTAACGATAGCATATAACGATTTAGGTCTCCAGCCCACTCCTACGAGAAAAATCCTGCGTAGGGAACTCTTAGAGAAAGTGCCGAGTAACTTGTCGCTGCCCCAATGATGATTGCACGTAGGCTGTGGACTTAACATTGATTTTAAACATAGGGTTAATATATATGTTGGGTTAATCCGCATGGACATGCTGATCCACATCTTTACTACTTTGTTGCTATTGTTATAAGAAAATAATATATTCAGTAGTCTCTAGAACTTCTTCCTCTTGCATTCTTACATTGGTGACCCCGTCTTTTTGAACATGCCCCGAAAAGAAAGTTCACCTCACTTCAAAAGGAGAATCCGAAAAAGTGGAGTAGTCAAACTTGACTATGGCCGTCGCGGAACTTCGTCTTCCAAGATTCCAAGATGGTTTCATGCCAACAAAAGCTATTTATAATTTTTTTTATTCAACAGTTCATAAAATATATACAAGTTTCCATTAAAGTAAATTTTATATAAAATGATGTTAAGGCGTAAAAAAAACATAATTAAACATTTATAATTTTTTTGCCTATTTGATTCGCTGGAATTGTAGTCTCCGTGTGGATATGAATCGGTGTTATAGCGTGTAAATCGGTGTTATAGCGTGTAAATGAGTCCATGAATCCTACTATCTTATGATCATATTGTCATTTCTCTATCAGGAGTCGAAGCACCACCCTCAACATTGAAATTCGATAACACTTAGCTATACCGCACTCTCCGGAAAATAAATATCATCCCCTCGAAATGAAAATTTATTTTTTAGGCGTTTGTCATTAAGTCCGATTGGTTTCTTCCTTCTATATTGAACAATGAGGTGGTGTTTATGGAATCGCAAGGATGAATATGATTCGTGGAGGATGTAATTAATCTATATTAGGTAATGATGTAATATTAACAGAAGTTCGAATTATAAATTTCCTTGAATACTAGACAAAAATGCATAGTTTGACTCACACAAGATTACTATTCAAACTATCTCAAAATTAAGTTGCCCTTTGGCAAAAATATGTAATTATTGTTTATTTTTTTATAAGACCTTCACACATAGTTTTAAATACTAATTCACATGTTATTATATATTTCCGACAAGCAATTGCGTACATATCTATATAAATAAACATTTATATACATATATTTTTGCTCTTTATTAGTCTATATGAGCATAATACATAATGAGTAGCCTAAAGACTAATCTCTCATTACATTTAAAGTCGGAGCAGTAATTTTCTAAAGAAATTGATGCATTAAAAGTTGAATTCTTCTCATATTAATATTTCTTTTGCACCTCATATAATAATATATACCTCTCTTTGTAACACAAAAATGCCTTTTAAATATACTTTAAAGTTTTTTAACTATATTTAAAAGGCACTTAAATATAATATTAAATATAATAGCCATTAAAGGTTATTCTATGCATTTATGACTTAGAAATATAAGTATATCTTTTTTGTTTAGTTCCAAGATTTGAATTATCTCTCTCTCTCTCTATCTGTCTCTTTAAAACAATATATGGCCTTGCATTAATAAATGACAACGCAAACTCCAATGGCTTCTATATTAATACCTGCTGGTTCAAACAGCTTTTTAAAACGGATTCATATTTTTTTATCAATCGCAAAAAACGTTCGATGGGAGCTTCGAAAAACACAGGTTTGAATGAAAATAATTGGAGGTACTGTTCCATCTTTGTGTAAGATATTTGTTTGCACAAAGTTAATCACTAAGATGTCGTCCATTGGTTATCAATAATTTTTATCCAAACGTTACAGCACAGGTAACTTTTTTTTTTCAACACGTCACATTTTTTTGAAATTTCATGAGAGTATACACACCTAAACAAGCAGGCATATACAAATGTAAATTAAAACTAATTGTAAAATGTAGCAGACTTTTAAACAATTAAAATATAAAATAATATCAAACTAGTAAGATGTGATAAAATTAATAAAATAGTTAAGTTTGATAATAGTAATAATAATACAAACACGCACATATATGCATTCACGTTGTGTAACAGTAAAACAACAATAAACAAACAACTCTAAATAATATCTCAAATTTAAATTCATTAAGCGCAGTGATTGTCATAGATTGATGGGGGTCGACCTTCTTGAATCTTGTTACGGTGATCATAGTTTGAAGTTTTGCAATGCACTTGGAGGCTATTCTATGGACATTAGAGCACAGATTACTTATATCTTGTTATGTACCTATTATAAGCCAATATGCGAAAATTAAACTATGATGTTTCAACCTTCGTTTCCCTAAGCCCCCATCTAACGTTTTTTGCGATTGATAATCATAAAAAAATATGAATCTTTTAAAGAGGATGTTGTAACCGGCACTTATTAAAAATAGTAGCCATTGGAGGTTGTGCTGTCATTTAATGAAGAATCCCAAAGAGCTGACCACTTCACTTACAGATGCCCGCACTAATCCGAAAAGAAACCGAATTTAAATGTCCATAAAAATATAACGTTATTTAAAAATATAAGAAAATACTAACAAATGCGTATCTTAAGAGTAAGAGGTTACTACATTAATTAGTAGTTCACATATCGTTTATACATCTGTATACACTTATTCTTGCTAGGCTTGTATCTTTAAGAAATTTGATATGAAATTATTTTTAACATTTTTTATGTATTTAAAAAAGGCTTTTATGGCAAGAAATACGCACAATTATCAATAATCAATCTTTTTTGTTAACTAAAAAACCTACCAGTCATTAGATATTATTATCAAATCAAAGAAGTTTACAAGAGTGCTATTTTTTATTAGTAGCTCTCTTAGTTAATAGCAAACCCAAAAAGGTGGCAATAGAGATGTTTGTTTTAAACGAAAACATGTTGTTTCGGTTGACTCATGGACTGTGGCCTCGAAGGAAATTAAATACTTCCCTTCTCTTACCTCCATACCCCGGAAGACATTATCTACAATAATAAATAATCTTAAGAATAGCAAGTAAT
Source organism: Caligus rogercresseyi (assembly GCA_013387185.1). Lineage (NCBI taxonomy): Eukaryota > Metazoa > Arthropoda > Copepoda > Siphonostomatoida > Caligidae > Caligus > Caligus rogercresseyi. The sequence goes on along the minus strand of CP045890.1, from coordinate 5,177,621 downwards.
GCATTTTAAAAGCTCAAAAAATATGTGAATATATATAATACGCATGTCAGTTAATGCTTTTTACCTCCGCCGAAGGAGGTATTGTTTTCACTGGCGTTGGTTTGTTAGTTTGTTGGTTGGTTTGTTTGTCAGCAGGATAACTCAAAAAGTACCGAACGGATTCGGATGAAACTTTGTTGGAAATGTCAAAAGGAATAAGTGATTCAATTTTGGCATCTCTGAGTGCTTCTTTAAGATGCAAAATGAGCTAAATACTAATAAATATTTCAAGTTAGCCTACTCTGCCAATAGATGTCGCTGTGCTGTGAAATTGGGTGCCGGAGCGTCTTCCTCTCGGAATTTCCGTCGAGGGGAACCCTCCCCGTCCCTCTACGCCACCCAGTCGTGAAAAATCCGTCTCGGAAGGCTCATAAGGACCCCGTGACGGCGGAGGTTTGCACTCTCTGAGTGTATATATGCCTCTAGTTTTAAATTTGTATTTACTGATTCAAAATTGTGCTTTTAGTTCAGCCCCTATGATAAAATTCTAAATTAAAATATTTACTTATGTGATTTTGTTGTAACACACATAACCCATTCTGTGGGTGTGTTCTTAACTTAGTGTTTATTGTTTGTATGTACTATTGTAATCGGCAATAAATTATAAGTAAGTTATGGGATTTTGCTTATATTATCTTAAGTTTGTATGTATTCTGTTGTCTGTTGTTCTGTTGAATATATAAAAAATTTCATTCTCAGGGCAGAAGTATATATCTCTATATCTCTACCATCTATTTTTGCGGATGAAAGAAGCAATAATTTTAATATAAATGAGATAAAATATTTATCATCCCATTCATTTTTTTTACTGTCGAAGATAAAATCATTTATATCTTATATTAGCAAACATTTCATTAATTCTTTTAAAACTGTTTCCTCACCCCTGTCAGTCTCTATTTGCTTTCAAATGACTGCTTCCAGCCACTCAAAAATAATAATAGTAAGAAAATAAAAACAACCCATTCTACTGATTGCCTTTCTCTTCCCTGACCTCACACAAAAACAGGCTCCGCTTCCTCTCAACAAATATCATCGAACTGAGCGTGAAATAATCCACTCATTAAATAAATGGAAACCCATTTCGGGTTAATAAGAAGAGGGCTCTCATTCTCTCTCATCTTAGTACTAGACTAATGATCTCATTTTGTTCTTAAGTGTTTCACTTAAGATCACTATTGGAATTATATACAACATACCTTTATGTACTCCCTTGAATTGAAAGTAATTAATTATGAAATTAAAAGGATATATATATATATATATATATATATATATATATATATATATATATATATATATATATATATATATATATATGTAACAGTAGAGATGGAGATCCAGTAGAGTCGTTAACTCTCCTGGTAGAGATTACGATCCTTATATCTTGTAGGAGAGATTACAACATAAATATGGAGATAATATTTATAATGTTCTACAAACTATTTATTTCATTTGCAGTTTTTGTTCTAAATTTTTGTGGAAATTATTTCATTTTTGTGGTAAAGGAAGCAATTCGACGTAATGTTTTGCACACATTGTATCTATATCACCGACCTATATAATAATAAATTCAAATTATTATTAATTATTAATTTGATACACAGTCTGAGAAAAAATCAGCCATGATAAAAATAGTTTAAAAACATTCTCCTACCATCTCCATCCATTTAAGTCGTCATCCTTCCTCATCTCTTCTAGCAGAGTCTTTGATTCTTCTTATAAAGATCACGATTGTAGTCACTCGTAGGAGAGGATACGATCGTGATCTCTACCAGTAGAGTCAATAACTCTACTAGATTTCCATCTCTACTGAGATATATATATATATATATATATATATATATATATATATATATATATATATATTGGGATAATTAAATATAGACTGATCGCCATTTATGATTTTTCAAACATATGTGCTTATGCTAAATTGAAATAAACTCATTTCATTTGGTTTATATCTTTATTTATTTTTTTCGGTCAAAGTTTTTATTTAATATTTGCCACATCAATACAGTGTAAATAAAAATATACTAAGCTAGAGGCATATATACACTCAGAGAGTGCCAACCTCCGCCGTCACGGGGTCCTTATGAGCCTTCCGAGGCGGATTTTTCACGACTGGGGCGGCGTAGAGGGACGGGGGAGGGTTCCCCTCGACGGAAATTTCGAGAGAAAGACGCTCCGGCACCCGATTTCACAGCATAGCGACATCTATTGGCAGAGTAGGCTAACTTGAAATATTTATTAGTATTTAGCTTATTTTGCATCTTAATTCTGCACTCAGAGATGCCATAATTTAATCAATTGTTCCTTTTGGCATTTCCAACAACTCCACAAAGTTTCATTCGAATTTGTTCCGTACTTTTTGAGTTATCCTGCTGACAAACAAACCAACAAACTAACAAACCAACAAACCAACCAACAAACCAACGCCAGTGAAAACAATACCTCCTTCGGCGGAGGTAATAACAAATAAATAAACAAGACTCTACTTAACAGTTGCGTAAAAAACATTAATGAACATTATAATTCAAATTTACTGTTAAAAAATGATGATGACCTATATATAAAATGACAGTTTCTTTGTTCCTTAAAAAAGGCGATATTTTCTTAAAATCCTCTAGGGTGATTCTAAAAATTGGATTGAACGCAATGCCATGAATCGAAGGACATTTCCAGCCCATTCCCACCATCAGATTATTTTTATCGTGAGCCTTCTCTGCGTCAGATGTTCAAACTTGTGACACGTGTGAAGGAAGTTGCTATAGTTAAATAGTAAAATTATTTCTCACACTATTTGTCTATATCAGACAATGTAAAAATAGCAATCTACTGTTGCCCGCTAAACGGAACAAAAAAAGTGGCTTAGGATCCACAATGAGTGTCCACTTTAAAGAGATGACCATTTTATAGAATAAACCAAAGGAAATTGAGGACAAAGAGGTTAGGACATGATAATCAATTATTGTATCGATTGGTGGATGACTTTTTTTAGAACATCTAATAATAGAAGTATAAGTAATTGTGAGTCCTACCTATGACAATATTTTATTAAGCTGTTAGCCCTCTTAATTTTTCAATATGCTTATTTTTATAGAATCTTTAAATATGCGATGACCGAAAAACATGGCTCTTCACTTATCTTACTCAAAATATTCAGCAGATACCCTGGTATTTTAGCTTATATATTATATCACTAACAGCATATGCTTCTAAGGAAAATAAAACCTTTGAGGGGCTTTTCCAGGAATTGCATTTCTATTCATCTTAATATTTTGAGAGCCCATATACTTTCTTTATTATGAATAAAGTAAATTTATCAGTCAATTAGAAAGACTATGTAACAAAATTAATGGCATCATAGCAATGATGAAGCTGAAAGAAACTAGGCTAGATTCTCTTTGCATTAAACTCATTTTAATAAATATTTATGGTACTAATATATGTATATGATATAAAATGCATTCAACCACACGGTTTACATAACAAATAATGACTCAATTTTGTATCAACCCCTTCTTCTTGAGCATTCATATACCTATCTTCACCATTTGTTAATATATGTACTTAAGCTTTTGTCATAGGTATAGGTATAATTAGGAACTCACAATAAACCATTAACATTAAATCATGAAAGTTGAACAAGACATTGTTTTTATTGTGTGAAATAACATTTGTTCAACTATACAATCTGATTTAATGGATGTTGAATGATAGAGTTTTATTTGTATATAGAAATGTTTATATCATGTTCAATGTTTATCATACAAAATATAGAAGTTAAGCCATAATAATGCTAAGCCTTTTATTGAAGTAGTGTTTGAAAAGTTTGAATTTTTTATAAGATGGATGCATGGATATTCTAAAGCAAGGATGCCAGGTTGAAATCGGTCAGGGGGCCAGATTGTTTTCAAGTGGGACCTCGGGTGGCCAAGTTACCGGTACATTTTTGGCCTGGCAAGACCAAACACTTAAAACCATGGAGGATAAAACGTGTTTTATTATACTTATATCAGTGTTTGCACCGTGTATGGCGGGCACTATTAGTTTGATCCATGATTACATGTTTCATTATTGATATTCTTAGGATAAACATAAAGGTGGTTGCGTATATTGAGCTAATAATAATAACAGTTGGAATAATGTAATACGATATTTATTAACTCCCGTCGGTTGTGGTCTATACATAAGGTCAGTGATGATAAATTTATCTTTATATTATTGAAGATGACGAAGGAACTAAGTGAGAAGAAATGTAGAAGCAGACGTCATAGAGACATAAAGATATAGAGAGCTTATTGGACTCGTCAGAGAAATACGTCATTGTGTCAAGAATATAGCTGAACAATGTTTTTCTGCTATTGGAGGGAAGAGAAATACGTCATTGTGTTATGCTTATATCTCTATGATTCTATCTCTATGATCAGCTTACGATGACGTAGTATCAATTACTTTGTTTATAGTGGACACACAGAAACAATAGAACGCTGTTTCTCTGCTATTGAAGGGAATCAGCTCTCTATATCTTTATATCTCTATTGCAGACGTGGATTGGGAACATGTGTATTTATGTAATCCTTTGATAAAAGGAATTATATAAAAAGGTATCAGACTTAAGGATGGTGAGTTGATCCTTCACACCATCATCTCATATAGTCTTAAAAATAAGTTTATCATTTCAATTGCTTTCAATTTATCGACTTTATATTTATGTCTATTAATAATAATAATAAACTATTACTCTGCATTATTATTTGTCTTATTTTCTCTCCACGTTTTTTATCCTCCAAAGATGTATTTTTTACAACTCAATAAAAATCCATCAAATAGAGATGGTAGAAACATGACCCCTTTATATAAATATGCCTCTATGGAGGCAGACTAATATGAAATGATGGAAATGAGGATCCCTAGAGAGAGAGAAAGAGAGGGAGAATGCTCCAAAAACCCTGGTGTGATGTCTTATTACACATGATTATCATTTTAGAAAGCACGTTGATTTGAATATATCGGTATATGGGAACTGGGTACTTCTAAGAGTAATGGTCCTTCCAAAATGTTTGATAATGTGTTATTTAAATACATTATAAAGTATCTTTAAGTTTAAAGGAGTCTAGCAATATTTATATTTGTTATTAATTATAAATAAAAGCGCCGTGTGCTCACCAAGAACGTACATTAATGTTGATAATACTACTTTTAAGAACTACCATCGACAAAACATGTAGAACTTTACATTCAAAACATTATATATATATATATATATATATATATATATATATATATATATATATATATATATATATATATACATACAACATACGTCAAGGCTTCCGAAAATGTAAGCCTCTATGGATATGGCTGTGTTTTAGTATGTATAAACCATAGTTTCATGCTACATGAATGTATGAAGGCATCCTGGTGTTAATTCAATGTGAGTGTTATTGACTTTTCAATTTACACTTTAACATACAAATGTCACTTGCCATTGCCTATAAATTGATTGAAAATGATTTCGGTGGAGTTTTTACTGTTTACTGACAGCCAGGATAATACTGTCGTTGTGGTTGAAGGGTGGGAATGGCAAGAGAAAAAATGATCACAAATATTTTTTTATTCAATTCCAATATTTACAGAATTCTATCTACAATCAATATGACAAAAGCAGTTCTCATATACGTTATTTATTGATGCGCTTACAAATATCGTTTTCTTTTATTGATTGCATTTGTAGTTTAAAAAAACACCCAAGCTAAACTTGATTATATCACTTAATTGAATGATGTTTTTGTCCCAAAAAAACATTCAAATATGAAGTGCATCTCTTTATCAAGGCTAATTATGGTTAGAAGGAATTGGACCCCAGCTATTTTGTGGTTTATGGTCCTTCACTGTTTGTAGGAGTTTTTAGTCATAGGTTACTTCGTTTTGTTATTTACTTAAAAAACAACGTGTGGGCTTTTGATGATCCAATAGCTCATATTTTGCTTGTAAATAGAGCCATTGAACAAGAAATATGCCTCATCCCTGAAGATTATCTATAGTGAAAATCAGAATCTTTTTCGAATTCTCCTTCAGTCCATTTTACGAATTCACGACGTTTGAAGTAGTTAAGCGGCTTCAGTTTCCCTGTCAACTTGATCTTATACGGTGTAGGCCATTATTTTGTTGCAAAATTCGCCAAAGCGATTTCACAGAGATGCCAAACGATTGAGAGATAAATTTCAGTCATCTTGAATCGATGCGTCCCGGCTGCAATATATTTTACACTTCGTGTATTTATTTGCCTCAAGGGCACAGGAACATTTGGTAGCGTGTATTTGAACTCAATTTTTTCATCTAAGGCTGAATGACTGATATTGCAGATCTCTGGTTTACGGCATAGATCTGCGATATCAATTATTCAACCTTAGATCTGCGATATCTAAGGTTGAATAATTGATATCGCAGATCTATGCCGTACACCCAAGGGGGGGGGGGGTCAGAACTCATGTAAACAAAGAGGGATATTTCCAATATAAATAAAAAAATGTGAAGTCATCACTTACACTATTTGCCTGTATATCTAATACCTACACTATCTAAATACATAACAATAATAAATAATAATATGGAGGATTAATATCGGTGAAGCCAAACAACCTCGTATATAATTTCATATAATTTTTTTATGGCTATATGTAACTACATTCACATGATTTTCAGCAAAAAAAATTAAATTGCTTTAAAAATATGTTATTTGCATTAGATTTTCAATTTTCAGGCTGAAACGCAGCCAATTTATTAACGTCTGAAAAGGTTTGATTATTTATATATATTTTCACTAATCCATAAAAGTAGTATTAGTCTTTCTATCAAACAGACAGAAAGATAATGAGAGAAAAGAAAGAGAATATAGATATTTTATGCCATAAATAATAACAAATCGATAATGTGACGTCATGTGTGACGTTTCAGTTTTTCTTTTCTAATCAGAGGAATCTAAACATTGCGTTCTGCGCATCTTGTATTATCTATTATCTTTGGCCGTAAACCATAAATTTCCTTTAACACACTAAAGTTTGAAGCAAAGAATGGACACTTTTGTAATAAATCTATATAATAATTCACCAATATCTGTCCGTCTATATGTCCGCACGCTATCTCCGTCCCCATTTACGGTCAGATTTGAACTTTGAAGGTACCTAAAGAATCCTTGGGTCAAGACGGACTTAATATACTATTTGCAAAGTGATGGTATTTGCAAAGTGATGGGACCAGAAATAAAGAAAAAAGTTCAGACCTTGTCTGATTATACTACCAACTTTTCAATGTAAAGGGAGGAAAAAAAAAAAGAAAAGGCGGAGTTAGAGAAATAGAAAAAGAAAAAAGCATCTCATGTGACTTAAAACATATTCTTTGTACAAAGTCAAACTTTTTATGAGGAATGTTTGTACAAAACAGAAAATTATTTTCTCTCTCCTCTCTTATATTCTTTAAAGTCTGTTTCACTCACAAACTAGCTCCAAAACCTACCCATACCCGAAGGGCGAACATATGGGCGCCGTAGGCTCCCAAATATGTGAGTTTTAATAATTTACATGCATTGCTGGAGCGTGAACAATTCTACTACAGTTTTTATAGCACAGCTGTTTAACAAACAATAACAAAAATGGCGTCATTCTCCAAACCTATCAATTTAAAATATGAGCGTCCATATTGAAAACCCCTTTATAACCCTATCTATCCTGATCCATTTCTATCATCATGTATACATTATACTCGAGATTACTTTGTCAGAGATTTAGTATTTGTGCCTATCTTAGCTTCATTTTATAAACATATATATATAAAATATATATAATTTTCAATTACAATGATTCTTTTCTTTGGCAGCTCTCAATGCTTCCAGGAGAAAAAGGATTTCCATTCAAGAGTCTATGTATACATAAATGTATTGTGTTTATCTAACTTTTAGATGATACAAATAGTAAATGGAATACAGAATAAGAGCATATGGATTTATATTATGTTTTTTTTTTACTTTTCATATATTCTTCAATAAAAGTAAATAAAGTAAATATAGAAAGGGGTTAAGAGTAGAGTTATACAACAGTTCTTGTGCTCAGCGATGTGTCGCATTAAAATGTAAGAAATATTACTTTTTTTATTCAACTGTTTATAAAATAAACAAATCAATATATATATTTTTTGCCTCTATGGTTCGATACAATTGCATCCGATAGGATATAAATAAGCATTATAGCATTAAAATTAGTCTATCGAACCTAGGATCTTATCAATGAGGTAGACCAAAAATGACCATCCCCTCTCGAGATTCAAACCTGCGCCCCCAACATTGAAAGTTGAGCACGCCTTAACACGCACGGCTATCGAGCTCCTGAATATAAATTTGGGTCATAATAAAAGGATGACAAAAATCAATTATATTTCTTGTTACCATTTACACAGCAAAAGCTACATCCTCAAGGATATAATGTAATTCATGCGAAGCTAAGCACGTATCCTCAAGTTTCTTTGGTCAATTTAATTTAGAAGTGTACAAAAGGCCCAGCTTACAGATCAAATTAATAGATGAGTTGTCTCTTGTTGAGATGATACAGTTTCTATGAACGCAAAAATTTATTGTTTATGTAACTGTGATATAACAAGTGAAAATGTCAAGACGATTTAATGGTACGGTCTTAAAAAGAAGGTAGTGCGATAGCGTATTTCGTTGAAGGGTGTTCACCTCTCAATGTTGGGGGCGGTGGTTCGAATACTTTCAAGAGGAGAAGGTCAGTTTTGGTCTACCTCATTGATAAAAAAGTTTATTCCAAACATTTGTTGTGATACGATATTTTCTTCACTAGTTAAAGCTATTAAAAGGGTCATTAAAAAACAGTTACCTTGGCTCCCATTTAATTGTTGTTACTAAAAAATTTATCGCAAAAATTAAAGATAAGTAGTTTATGAAAATTTTCAAAAAATGCAAAATTTTGTATACATAATTTAAGTTTTTAAAGACTTTATGAATTAGAGATATTACATAACAATATATAAATAAACATTTTAGTTCAAAATTAGATCTCTAATCTAAAGTCACACCAGCTATTATATAACAGAACATATCTAAAAAACATTAATTTCCACAAATATTGTTAAAACAAGTAGGTATAGTAATAAAAAATTATTCAGTTAACATACATTACTTTTTTTAATAGAAAGAGAGTTAACATTGGTGTCTTGTTAATTTTTTGTAACCCCGTAAAATTCGCTAAATAAATTGTAGATGCCCACTGGAACTGGAGGTAAAAATGCACTAGATTTCCCGCATACTTCCAAGGATGTTGTCGATACCAGGAATCCTAATTGAGAAAGCGTTGTATCGTGCTGCCGTAGAAATTATAATTGCCTTGATGTCTTCGTTTTTGATAATTTCATTATCAGTCATCTTTTTAGCCAGATAACTACGAATGCTGGACAAAATTATGTCCAGAGTTCGAGTTTTTGATGGTACCCATTGTAGAATAATGGACAGTCCCAACAAAAGTACTGCCGTGATTATTTTACCGTTAACTTCTTTCACGTTTATTCTTACAAACTCCCTTACGAAGTGGAGCATCGGACAATTGGGAAAAGCATGAACAACTGTATTAAAACACTTGTCCACACTCAAGGTGTATAAAAAAAACAAGCATTCACCGAAATCTGGAGTTGAGCGTGTGAATCTTTTCTCGTCCTTATCTTGGCAATGGAAGAAAAAATTATTCCTCCTAGAGGCAGGAAGTTTCAGCTCTCCTAAATATGTATCAGAAATTTCATTTGATTCTTTTAATGTATTTGTTTTAAAATTAATATGAATCAGCCTCAGGAAGCAAAGCGTCCCATGGGCTCTAGACTTCCATCATAAACTGTCATTTATGGATTCTATTTTTGAACTACTCAACTTCCCTTATTAAAAAAAATGTGAGATGAAAATGATACCGTTAGAATTTATGACTTATGGTGTTTACACTTTATGATAACGAACCAGGCTCAATGTACAACAGTCATTATAAGAAGAATGGCGATTTTTTTCAATAAAACATGACTAATCTAAACTGGTCTGTTCAGTTTAGTCTGTTTGTATTCATACATAGACAGAGAATTCATTTTACCTTTCAACAAATTGCAAAAAGAATGAACTATACATAAATGATTGTTGTTACGATTTTAATATGCTTTCTGCAACATTTCAACAAAACTTAATTTACCATCAAAATTAGTTATCAATTATGAACTATAATGTTTATATATTGTATTTTTTACTGATTAGCATCGGTTTTATATATTGCTTTTTATATAAATTTTATCATGAGCTGTTGAATAGAAAAATAAAAATAAAATTAGTTATTTTGGATTTGCTTTCATAAATTTGAAAACGAAAAATCGAAAAAAACATGTAAACATGGGGACAAAACATTCTATCTTCGAATTAAATTCTCTTTAAGGATAAACACTATTATTATTGATGCAATGCATAGAAGTTATTATGTTTTATATTTTTTAAAGTTCTTGTACACCAATATTTAATGAATGCGTTACAAATCTTAGATAAAAGCTGAAAATAAAATTAGGAAAGGGATATATATATATATATATATGAAAATGTTTCTGACCTTAATGACCTATCTAAGAATAGTTGATGTTCTTTAATTTTTAGCTATCTTATTATTTTTCGAAAAAAAACAAACCTAATCCATTATTACCCTGGGACGCTTTCACTCTCTGCGCCAAGTCAATTGTGCATGGAAATGTCTACTTTGTCTTGCATTCAGGATAAGAATACTGATTACTGCCCGTAAATCCTCGGACAGAGGGATCCTTGGCAGGAGGAGGAAGGACCGCGTGACTGTGAAGGAGCTATTGGACAGACAAGAGGCTACAGGAGGCTCAATCACTTCGTTGCTCAATCGTCTGTATATCTGGCTCGGAAAATGTCTAGGATACCCGCACCATCGACATTTTTAGAAGCCGTCATGGATGCCAGGTCGATCAAGTCCAATCTGTGGAGAGTCTCTCTTTACAACAATGGCAACATGCCCTTGAAAACGTCTTCACAGTATGAAACTCATGTCCACAAGCGTCCACAAACGATATGCCGAGGCGATGCTTACAAAAACTGTGAGCCCCTACAACTGCCAAATGTGATTTTTTAAATTTTATTTATTTATTTATAAATTATGTATATTTGATACATAATTTTTATCCCTATCTAATATTATATGTTTTTTAGACCATGTGTTTTTAAATAATTAGAGTAAATAGTGGGCCAAAGTAATTGATAGTCCCCGATGTTTCTCAATTTCTGCTCTTTTGTATACATATTTCCTACTCTCTTTATCAAATACAATTTTTTCTTTCTTAACTCAAAGGTAAAACCACCTAAAAGCCCTAGTAAATAAATATGAATAAGTATTCTCTTAGAGATGCCCTTGAGGGCCTCAGATTCTTGGGCTGATTATCCATCAAGGAATATTAAGTGCATGCAGGTATAAAAAAAAGCATCTTAAAAGAAGCAAAAGGACCATAAACCATAAAAACAACCATAAGATAAAAAAAGTGAGAGATGCTCAAGAAACACTATCATAATCATTTAGGAAACTAAGAGCAAAAAAGTTTATTTTACTCATTACAATTTTTGATACATAAACGTGCAGTAAAACCATAAGAAGCAAAAAGGTATTCAACATAAAAGAAAAAAAATAAAGATTTATATGTGTAGAAATATTTGCATATAAACGGAGGCGAAACCCCTGCAAGGCACTTTTTTCTTCTCTTTTATGGATGCAAGCCTATTCTTACCTATCTTTATTTGTTTAATATGTGTTCTACTTGCTTTGAATAAACATCGGCTTATTTCCATGCAAAAAAGGTCTAAAGCAACACATAATTGAACCCTCGAATTGAAATGTTTGTTGGTTAAATAACAAGAGATCGAATGAAAACGTGAGGTTGGGAGAGGGATTTTAGTGTGTAAAATGTATTTACCATGGGGCACATTTGTAACTAGTCTAAAAATAAATAAATAAAAAATAATTAAATTATAAAATTATTAACAAAGCCCATGCAGAATGGATTATATGGGGACGCTGATATTGAGGGTTTTTTGTAATAAATCTATGATTTTCACCCTGCAATCTACCTCTCAACAATGATTGAAATCATGCAATCGGTAGCGGTACCCGGTAGATCTTTTTATCAAATGCAGCATATCGAAATCGGTAAATAATCGGATTTTAGAAATACCAATAGATAAAATAAAAGAATACATTTATTTTGAGAGTCATGGAATCCGATGGAACATTGTATGTGACTTTATATATATATATAGACTTTATATATATAATATCGTAGTTGTGAAGAATTACTAAATGATCGTAGAAAAATGAATTTTATTATATGTATAAATTTATTTATGTACGCTATAGTGAGTGTGTCTTTTAAAATTGTTGATCTGGATGACTAAGTTACGTGATGAATTCCTCTGAAATTCAGTATAACAGAATTAAGAGACTATAAACAGTTATACACTTTACGTTTTTGGTTATTCTTTGTATTTATCTTCTTTTTTCAACAACAAAATATTAGGATCTACAATTGACGAACACAAAATGACTTCTAATGAAGCATTTACAAATATACAATGAGATTAAATAAACTTAGGAGATTAAGTTGATGAAATAGACTCCAATTCTTCCATATGTCGGTTTACCAAATTAATCAATATAGATAAGGCTCTGTGTTACTTTAACAAAAAGTTTAAATTTTATATGTTTTATTACTATCACATATAGGGCATTACAGGCTTAAATTCAGCTGCGGTCCTGGCAGTGTGGAGGGTAGTGGCCGACCTCAAGGCCTTAGACAAGTTCCACACTGATATTGCATGGCATGCAAAAGTAGCTGTCTCCCTCCAAAGTGGGTACGCCACTGGAGTCGTGGACCTCATAGGCCTCCTCGGGATGGGGAAGACGAAATCACCAACCGGGTTCCTGGCACCGCCGCTCCCGTCGTTGGAGTAAAAACATTTCCAGGTCTCCATGGCAACCGCCTTAGCGGGCACCTCGTTAAGGGAAGGAAGGCCTGCTCTCTCAAGGAGGTCCCCGATGTGGATGTGATCCCGTCTTTTACATCCAAAGATGCTCCTGGCGGCGTCATTTATGGCGACCTGCACAGCCCTGAGCGCAGCATTTGGCCCCTTGCACTCATGATCGAATATCGTTTAACGAAAGTATTCATGATAGAGATTAAATACTTGGTTAACACATTGTAGTCAAATACAAAAGAAAAGTGATGCAAATAAAATTTGCGGCAAAGCAGGGGCGCTATTTTGAAGTACATGTCAAAGTGTTAATTTTGTTAGATCAAACAGTGATTCTACTATAGAAGAAAGCTGTTCGTGTTTGGAGTAGTTTGATATACAGATCCTATGAAGGGAGTTATCGTCTTTTAAAGCATAAAATGGACAGAGGATTTGGGGGGTTTCCCGAACGCTCTTAAAATGATCCCTGTGAGTCTCATAAGTCTAATAAGTTTATAAAAAAAACCTTTAAAACCCAGTTAACATAATCTATAACCTTTCCAATCCATTACGTTGAGCAATTAAAATAAATACATAAAAACATATGTAATGCGTAATATCTCTTTAATTCAAAGAAGGGGAATTGTAATACTCAGGGAATATTTTTTCGTGCCTCTTTTAATTAAATGTACATATGTACATTCCGAGCCCACCTCCTTTACTGATTAATGTTCTTGAAGCATTTGAATCTTTTCCTTCAGGCATGAAAGTGCATTTTATGTGCACATGCAAGCAACCACTCTCATACACTCAACCAAAGATATTCATCAAAAAGCTAACTAATAATTAGTCAAATACTTCAACTATGCATTGCATACATCAAAATAATATAATCAAATATACATAGAGACAGAGAGCTTTAATGATATATCATGTTTCCTAAAATGTTCTAATCAATAATTTGGTCAATCATCTTGGCACGGAATTAACCATAGATTTATTCCACGGTAAAAAAAGACAAATATCAGCAGACTGTATATATGTAAAATGGTGTTAATGAGTAAAAGTACATGCTTAAACATTTTAGTTTTAAATTTTACGATCAATTATGAACAAATGCCAAATTACATTATATATATATAATGATTTTACCTTAGTGCATAGAGATCATGTTGTGAAAGTTTGAACGAAATCGAGTAAGTTCAGCGTCTTCTCAATGGACTCAAAAGGCATGTAGTTAACTTGTGTATGGTTTTTTTTTTTGGCCTTCGATCATTTACATGTCTCAATATAAGTACTTTTTTAAATATTTTAATGCCAAATATAGGTATGATTGCAAGGATTCCAAATTAATTTTAGTTTTTACTTACGTACCAAAAATAAACGAGAAATTGAGGGTTTGAAATATACGTTTTTAGGTATTTTTCATAAAAGTTGACTATTTTAAAACCTTAATCTCGTTTAACTTGGATGCCCATAAAAAACAAAAAATATTGTGAATATTTTAGATCATACTTACATTTGCACCGAATTATTTTGCCGACGAATCACTAGAATCATTTTTAACGTTCAAAAGAACTTCGTCCTGGTGGTGCTCAAATGCCAGTCTTCTGTTGACTGTGACCTTCTGCAGCTCGAGTGTTGGTGTCGCAGATGCGTCTGAAACAATCAGACGTAAAATTTGGGCTTTCCCTACCTTTCTTTGGCATAGGAATGCTTTTAACGCCGCACCCATAACAAATTCGACCTGCCCCAAAGATGGAGATGTGACAGCGATGGAAGTATCGTCAGCATACAGTACAACTATATGTTGCACTATAGAATTGACAGCTGATTTCCGATCATTGGACAGATGCACCGTAAGAAGGATGGAGAGTAGGGGACCAAGCACAGAACCATACCTTAAACCATACTTTATGTTGGCCAAGTCAATTCACCTACTGTCACCCTCGGTTAGGTTGCTGAGCATCAGCTTTTTTGTAGTCTTTACAGTCCATTTGAGCTTCGAAAGAAATATGTCTGCTTACAGAAGGCGGAAGCCCGCAGAAAAATCGAATGCAGCGACACCAAATTTAAATTTGCGCCCAGATGTTTAAGTAGCGTGGAAATCGAGATTGCATGGGCAGTATCAACGATCCGTCCAGTTTGGAAAACGTGTTGCTCTTGCGGGAGGTTATCCGAGGTTTCGTCATAGGACAGGATATGGGTGTACAGTAACCATTCGTTTGAGCAATTATGAAATGGCACACAAGGTGAAATAAGACTGTAACTAAAAGGTTTTCTTTGCAGTTTGTCCATATTTCAATGTATGATGATAATCGCTTTCATTAGTCAGGCCAGACCCCAGAATAAACGATCGTGTTGATAAGTTGGACAATGGGGAGGGCTAATACTGACCAAACAGCTTTGTGAACGATGATTGGAATTCCATCATTACCAGTAGAGTGTTTTGGGGGTGAGGGATTAATGTGTCTTCTTCGTCGCAGAAGTGCTCACTCTATGAAATCTGAAGTCATCGTCAGTTCCACCGTCAGAATTACTATTGTCAATGTCATGCATCTATTACGCAGTCAGTCTACTTTGTCGATCTGCTTATAATCTCTAAATTAAAAGTGTGGTCTACGAGTTTGATCAATACGGCTCTGGGAAGCAAACCTGCGCCTTCAAAATTAGTAATTGAGCACCTTCCACCTAGCTTCGATTTGTATATTCTAAACTCTGAATTATTATTTGCTCTCCAAATGTGTGTAGGCAAACCAAAATAAAGTATCTTAATAACAAAGAGATGGATCATTTTGACTGTGCTCGCACCGTGAAGGAAATGTTCCAGCTCGCCGAGGAGTCCAAAGCTAAGAAGACACCAATGGAAGCTCAATGCTTGAAAATATTCGACATTTTCTGTAAATATAATTTATTCAAGAATAAAGATCTTAGCTTCTAAGTAAACTTTTACCGGCTGATACGGATTAAGTCCGGTGGGGTGGGGGTTTACCTAGGAGTTAAACAAACAAAGAGATGGATAGAATGAAAATCTATATACTTTGAATACTAATCGATAATATTAAAACTCAAATTAAAATGATCTTTAAAAGACAATCTGAAAAGCATGGGTATTATTATTTGGAAAACTGGAGAACAAATGCTTTTTAATGTAATACACTCAGGTATTGCCTCTTAATGGACTTCATTAAAATCAGTATACTTTCTATAAAAAAGCGTTTCCCCACTTTTCCAAGTTGCAGATAATTTCCGGTGGTCCTTTGGGTCTTTTAAAATTGTAAAGTATTTTAAGACCATACATATTTTTGTATGAAAGCCTAACTAAAATAAGAATAACTTTATATTGACTTTTTCATATATGTATTTTCTCCTAATAAAAACTGGGGTTTCAGATAACTATTTTTGTTCGCCAACTGTATGTCTAGTTTGAGGTCTTTTGAATGCTTGTATATTTTGTCTTTCCAACAGAATAATTACTTAATGTTCATTATTGCAAACAAACTATGAATAGTTCCTTGTTCTATATAAAACAATTACTATATTATATATATATATATTAGGAAACGACCGGGGACACTTTTTTCGCCGGAATCTGGGCCGGGACTAAAAAAATTCAAGCCGAACCGGGTCTTCAATATATTTCGTCCTTCGTCATTCTGAAAGTGACGACGTTTTTTAGAAAATATTTTTTTCCTATTATTTTAAAAAAGTTAAAAACATTTTCTAAAATTTTCTTTAAATTTTAAAAATTTATTTTCTAAAAACGTCGTCACTTACAGAATGACCAACAAACGAAAATATTAAAGTCCTGGCCCGGCTTGAAAATTCAAAAAACAGCCGGGACCAGGTCGTTTTCTGATATACGAGGGTTTTCGGATAATGATGCGAATCAGTTTATATCTTGCAAAATATTGTATCAATCTTCTAAATCACAAGCTTAAATTAAAGCTCAGACAATTGGATTGATTTCTTTTATGTGTCAAAACCGGGTTAGAACTTGGTTTTTTAAGAAAATCAAGCATTGTTTTTGTTATTTCGTAACATTGGGTCAAATTTTCTCAAAAAAGAGAAATGTCGCGCATCCACAAATTCGTCGAGGACCTCGCCAAGGCCAGGGAAGACTCCCAAGTAGATCAAGACCATGGTCGACACGGCCTTTGAGGTCAACAGCATCTATTAAAGCCAAATCTAACGCATTTCAGCTTTAGTTAAGGCCAGGAAGGATTCTTCAGACAAGAGGAGCACCAACAGTAGAAGGAAGGTCCGTACCG
Source organism: Caligus rogercresseyi (assembly GCA_013387185.1). NCBI lineage: Eukaryota > Metazoa > Arthropoda > Copepoda > Siphonostomatoida > Caligidae > Caligus > Caligus rogercresseyi. The sequence goes on along the minus strand of CP045890.1, from coordinate 5,160,263 downwards.
ACGACTTTATTGAGGCTGTGAGGGTGTACGTGGAGGCCGACCGTCGGGTGACAAGGAGGAACTGGCTATCAAGTTCGAGACGTCGATCAACACCATTTTCCACGTCCTCCATGACGATCTTGGGCTCTCAATCAAGTCAGCAAGATGGATCCCAAGATGCTCACAGAGGATCACAAAATGAAGAGAGTGAGGTGCGCAAAAGCCTTCTTGAAACTCAATTTTGAGCTCAGATTGGGGTTTCTGGACAAGATTGTGACAATGGATGAAACTCTGTGCCTTTCTTCACTCCTGAGTCCAAACGAGGGTCATCTCAATGGCTCCCGAAGGGCTCCAACCGCCCCTGAAATTCAAGCGTCAAGAATCAAGGAAGAAACAGATGGTTCTCAGCTTCTTCGACAACTGCGGCGTGATCTTCCAGCACTATCTCCCGATGAGGACCTCCGTCACCGCGGCCGTGTTCAAGGATGTCATGAACATGTTTTTAAAGAAATTCAAGGAGAAGCGACCTGAAATGGCCAAAAGAGACTGGTACTTCCACTTCGACAATGCTCCGTGCCACACGGCAAATAGCACGAAGGAGTTCTTAGCCAAGAAGGGGATCAAGGTCATCGATCATCCACCCTACTCTCCTGACCTTGCCTCTGCAGACTTCTTCTACTTCCCCGTCATGAAGAAGATGCTCGAGGGCGTGGAGATCGTCGACAAGAGCGTCCAGAAGGATGGGACCCGGGTCGGGAGGGCCATCCCGGAAGACAGGTTCCGTGAGGCCTTCAGGAAGTGGGTTGAGAGGGGGTATAAATGTATTCGAATCGGCGGAGTCATGTGGAAAAGATTTGTTAAAGTTGTTTTTGTTATAATTGAAATTATATTTTATGATTTATTTTTTCCGCATATTTATCCGAAACAGCCTCGTATTATATATATATACATATATATTATATATATAGGTATATAAATAAATAAATATGTAATATAAGAACAGGGTGTCTAGAAAACGCCCATAAATTCTTTGAAGCCTCGTTAAATCTATAGTTCCGATCTTTATACTCTTT
>CP045890.1:5073002-5159111 GCA_013387185.1 Caligus rogercresseyi | reverse complement strand
ATATATATATATATACACCGAAGCATGTAATAACTAGAGGTCCTGATCGATTAAAAAAAAGTTTAACACTACTGGTCTATGAAAACTTTTCTTTTTTTTGGCGCCAAGGCTAGACATTCATGAACATATTTTGAATAAATACAAACCTTTAAGTTACTGAATGATTTTTTAAACAAACGATAGATATTTTTGATGTCGTTCGTTTAAAAAAATGTATCTGATCGGGAAAAATGATGACCGGAATTGTATGGGAGCAAAAAAAGCCATCGGATTGGGATATATCGGATCGGCCCAAACTCGAATTCAAATGATCGGAATCGGATTGGGAGCAAAAAAACGTGATCGGATCAACGCTAGTAATAACTAAATATTTAATAGAGAATAAAAATTTGCTATATATTTTTAACCTGTTGATTGAAAAAGAAAAAGTATTCCGAAAATGGCTGTCCTAGATGCATTATGTAAATATTTTGTCTTGGGAGTAGAAGTCCGTCAAATAATGCCTTATGTTATTGCTTTATAAGGTAAAGTACAAAATAATGACCTTCTGTATATATCTATGTGTGAATATATATAGATTGCATCCATTGAACAGATTTATCCGCTATGTTTTAAGGTTTTTATATAAATATATGAACAAGGATTTAAAATTATAAGCTATGTACAATAATAGAGAAAAAACAAAAAAAGCTAAATTAGGCACATATTATATATTTTTTCGACTACACTAAATATTTTGAAACAGATGCTAAAAATTGTATTGTTAATTTGTTATTTGTAAAGCGCGTATTTTTTTAATATCAATTATATACCTATTGGTTCACCTATTTTAGATTATAAATGCTTTGTTTTCCATTATTATCAACTAGGAAAGTTATCAGGATATTACTTTTATTTGTGTTTGAACAATGCTATTGAACATAGGCCAAAGTTACTCCATCAACCCCGGCACTTTTTATATGCCCCAGGAGTCAACAGAAAGCCGTGTGAATATAAAAGCATATTTGCCGATTTGAAAAGCAATTGCACTGTAATGTAATTTTATATTTCATTTTATATTTCCCTTTATATCATTCTTTATGCAATCTTTTTAATCAGTTTTCACAATCGATGTGGATTGATATGACGATAAGTAGCAAAATATGGATATTATGATAATGCATCGATTAAATTCATCTATAAAGTAAATGAAATGCTACGAAGTTAAAGAACGTATACATTATATATTTAGTAGTATGGATTAAAAAATAAGTTATTTCCTTATGGATATATGGTTATGGGTATGTTATCTTCAAAACATGAGCGTCGTAATCCACAGAGGCCTGAGTGCGATCCAGGAGGTATATAAATAAACAAAAAAGGGACATTAATTTATAAAAAGAATTTATTCTTATATGTAGGAATCTTCAGAAGATCTTAACTTAGAGGGGGACAGTATTGTAGAAGACTCTTTTTCTAACTTTTCATGAGCTTGCCAGTCAAGCTTGCTGATTTCGTCTGAATATAAATAACAACAGGGTGAGCTATTTGAGGGCTCCTAATAAGGCCAACGCATCCTTATTGCCAACAGACCTTACTTTTTGCTTGCCGGCGGGCTTTAATGACGTCGCAAACGGGAATAATAACATTTCGATATATTCGTCTTTCCACTTGCGTCATCTAAAATAGATTTTTGATAACTTATAAAAAATACTGACGTTGCACTCACCATATATAACTTTGGCTGCCTAATTAGTAAATAATTTATTTTAAAATAATATACTGTTTTTTATAAAATAACTGTGTGCGGTTGACTATGTTCTCCTTTTGAGTGTAAAAACATAAGTAAGTAGTATTATATTTCCTTCAATGAATCTTGGACTACTCCTTGAATATCCGTCACCTCTATCAAATATATATGATAATATTTGTTTATGCTGGTTCAAACATTATTTTGGTTAGTGTCGCCAAATATTTCTTAATAACTTTCTTCTTACTCTCTCTTTCCAACCCCTTATGGCAATCTATGTTTATGATTTTGAAAATAAATAAATAATATATATATATATATTTTTTAAAGCTATAATTTTATTATCAATTGTTATAATGAGTATGCTACATAAAATATAATTGTATGATATGAATAAATTACTATTTCGATTAATAAAGAAAATAAGTGCTAATCGCCTTTATAAGAGCTAGTAGGATTTTTTCTCGCGCCTAGTTGTTTTGTGGCCAAGGGTCCGTGTAGTTGGGATCACGACAGCAGACGTCAATGGTTCCAGAGTTTTGATTCACACATGGCTAAAAGTAATAGAAATGAATGAAGAAACAAAATGTTCAAGTCAATTAAGATGATACTGTTTGAGTACTTACAATGAGAGGCACTCGGATTTCATCGAATTGAGGATCCGTTGTGATGATTTCATTAACCATAACTCCGTTAAAGTCACAGTTTTGCTTAGGGACGCACTTCATGGCGGATGGACAAGAGGTGAAGGGCTTTGTGGAAGCAGCGGCATTAGATCCAGAGGGCTGAAGAAAATTTAATAAAAAATGTAAGCTTTGATAATCGAAAATATGACTAAAGAGGGTTTTTTCATCAAATCTTTATTAACATGAAGTATAAAAATATATAAATAGACATTGTAGTCTAAAATTAGAGCGTCATAAAAGATTAAAACAATTTTACATTTTTAACATCAAATAAAAACTGAATGCACAAATAATAAGCATTAGAAAAATTTCAATAATTTTTTCATTATTTTTAAAAGATGTTTTGATTTTGATGGGAAGTACTTTATTTCATTAGCAGCGACGGTCCAGAAGCTGTCTAGAAACGACTTAAGAGTTTTAAGTTGAAGGTAAGATAGTGCATAATTTTGCTTGATTTAACAGTGTTATTTATCTTCGTGGGTGTTTGAATTGTAGATGTTTACTTAATTAAATGTAATATTCCTATAATAAAATCCAAGAGTCTTTAACTTTAAATTTTAATTTTAAAATGTTAAAATATTATTTTTTAATCAAAATATGTACTTGTGTAATACATATTTTGTTTGTATACAAGAATATTGACTTAGTTGCATTTATTTTACATGTTGTAACATCCTTTTATAACAAAACAGTATATATTTCTGAAATAATTCAATTTATTCAAAGGTAAATTTGTTTTAATGCATTAATGATCTGTATTTTTCGTTATACTTACCCTTGGTCTATTTGATCCTTGAGGGCGTTGCTTTGAATAAAGAAAAGAGCCTGAATTTAATATCTATGGTTCGTATTTGAAATATATAAAAAATTCTTACTCCTCTATTGTTGTTATTATTATTATTATTGAATTGAGGTGCTCCGTTGCTCGAACCGGGACGTCCGGGACGTCTCTAGATAATTATTATAATATTTATAAAATTGTCGTACACACAATTAATTTAGTTTTTCTTACATTGTTATTTCCTGAAGGAAATCTATTTCCAGGTCGCTATAAAAATATAAAAAATGCTTTGAATTATTAAAATCAATTGAAACCAATGTAATTCTTACGTTTCCGCCATTATGTGGTGAATTTCCGTTGGATGGCTATGAATGAAAAAATATAGGTAATTAAAAACAGCTGAATTATTATAGTGTAGTGTATTTCCGCTACATCAATTGTTCATTAGAGAGGTTTTGCCTGTATGTGTTCAAAGAAGGCTATCTAACAATTATCTAGCCTGTCATTTACAGCTTATATGATATTCATTTATAAATATCGGGTTATAATGATGCCAAAAATGGTCTATGTCATCTCGTTATTTTTCTATTTCTTAGCTTGTCTTTTGCAATAAAGCAATGCAATGGAACAGAAAATATATAAGCTCACACTTTAAGAAAACTTAATCAGAACGTCTCAACCGACAGGACGCCACAAACTGGCAGTATCGATTACAAAAAGTCTCTACCATAAGTACAACTACTCATTAATACAAATATACTATTTAGATATGAAAAATAATTCCAATGCAAGCTATATTTTTACTTTGCAGAGAAAAGCTTATTATTAGTCTTTCACTACTTGATCAGCTTGTATACTTTTAGACCATACCCGTCTGTTTCCACCGCTGGGTTGCCCTATGTTGTTCGATGATGGAAATCGTCCTCCAGATGACTGCTGTAATGATACATAACGATTTATAGCCTCAAATTTTGACTGACTACACTAATATGTACTTACTGGTGCACCATTATTCGAGTTAGGAGACAAGTAGCCGTTATTTGGTTGTTGAGGTTGAGGCTGGATGTAAGAAATAAAAAGCTGTGCAAATAAATCATTCCATTGACCTACAAATTGCTCTTTAAAACGTGGAAATCTATAGGTGTTTATTTTAAAGAATGCGTCACGTAGTTGTGAACAAATTCAACAATAAATGCATAAAAGTTACAGTCACGTCAACTATTGGGATGTAACATAGGGAATAAGTCTGGTTCTTAATCTCATAAAGTTAATACGATAAGTCAAAAGATGCCAAAGACATCATTTAATTAAATATTTGCCTACTCGGAAAAACTCTAGGAAAACGGTCAAAACGGTATCGCAGCAGGATTTTATATTTTTTAATATAAAGGTTTTGGTACTCCCAATATGTAGTATTTATATATATATATATATATATATATATATATACAGGGGCGGAGTGGCCAGCGGGAGTATCGGGACTATTCCCGGTGAGCCGCTGGCCTCCATAAATATAAACGGCCGTTGACAGCCTCACAATGGCATATTGGGCCTGTATAAGGCCGGCGAGTGCATAATTGTCCCGGTGGATAAATTCTTCCCACTCCATTCCTGTACGTATATATATATATATATGTTTTCATTTTAACTCACCATTTAAATTGTTAATAAAATTAATTTATATCAATGTATATAAAAACTTTTTATAAACAAAATCAATTATAATTCAAATTGTCAATCAATAGATTCAGTTCCGTGATTGAAATAATATAGTTATTGTGCCTTTGTAGTAATGTTAATTAAAATTGTACTTTTGGTAAGGTTAAACAGCTTTAAAAAAGTATTATATCAACATGCAGGTAAATAAATAAGAATGTCCTCTAAGCCTGGTTAAATATTTTCTTTAGGTAATTACTTACTTGACCATTACGTCTTGGAGGAGAAAATCCTGACGAAGGTGATGGGGGCTAAAAATAATGAAATGAAAATCAATAAATTTGCATGTCATTATTAGGCTTTTCAATATCCTTACCTGAATATTATTGCTGGGAGAGGCATAAATACTTCCAGAAGGCTATGATGAATAAAATATAATGCATGTTAAGTATAAGTGCAGGAATATATTAAAGGATATGTTCTTACCTGGCTGTTATGACCAGAGGGCTGTTGTGGCTATAAGATGGCATATTAAAGATTGAGCATTAGTTTATCAATTTCGTAATAATAAATTACAAACTTGTTTAAATTTGTAAATAAAAAAATAGTATATTGAACTTAGTACATCATACTTGTGATATCAAACAAAATTATATTTGAATAGGAACTAATTTGGTGCAAATGTTATTGGCACAGAGTATATTAAACTCTATAGGAACATATGTAATTAATCAATGAAAAGTTTAATATAGTCTAATATATTAAACTTAGAATTCAATACTTTTCATATAAAAACAAATTTTAGTGGAGTAATTTTGAATTATAATGTTCATTTATGTTTGTTTTTTAACGTAACTGTCTTAAGATTGTGTTTTTCATCTCCTACTTTCTAGTGTATCTTATATTTTTACGCTGTATGGATTTATATGGATTTTAGCTAATAAATAAACATCTTAACCATTAAAAAAAAAATATATATATATATATATAGTTGAATGGAAATAAATTTAACATAAGTGCAACAACTTTTTATAGAACACATTATTTTAGCGTATTTTTAATTCTATTATCAGGAAAACTTAAATTTAGCTTTTATAGCTATTTTATGATTAAAAGAATTTGTATTTGAATGTATAAGAATAATATAATAATAATAGTGTTGGTTAATAATTATTGTAGGAAAAATTCTCACCTGTCTGTTGTGACCCGAGGAGGGCTGTTGAGGCTACAAGATGATAAATAAAATAGTGCTCATAAGTTACTCCACTATTAAATTAGTAAACTCCTTACCCGTCCAGGATTGGAGAAGGAAGGTGCAGGGAATCCAGAGCCTGAGGGTTGTTGTCTGCGTGGAGGAGATTGAGGTTGCCGGGAGTTGCCGTTGGATCCTATCAAAGGCAAAAACGGACAATTAAAAATTGTTCAATATGTTTTGAAACATTAGTGTCACTATATACATCGAGTTAGGACGAATATACATTTTAAAATCATCTTGAGCATTGTCATGGAAAAACATGAAAAATCTAAAATGTAATAATGCAGTCGTAAACGTTTGATTATTAACTTTTCTCTTGATCTCTAAGCTTGTAAATAAAGGATCAAATAACAAAGCGTGTTAATGAATGATTAGTGATCAAAACACAAAATATATTGAAACAGGAACTAATTTTAAGACAATGCAATATAATTTTGTAAAGAGAAAATGTTTTTCGTGTCTCTTTACTTTATTGACATTAAAAACTTTGATAAAAAGTACTTTTTGTTGTGAACTTATCATTAAAATAACTTTTTAGTTTAAAAATCGCATTTATATTATCTTTGCAAATTATTTTAATATTTTTAATACCGCAAGTTTTGTTTACTTTATAGATTGCTAATCTTTTCGTCCATAACAGGTTAAAAAATACAACTACATTTACAACTAAACAAGCATATTTACATTATAAATGCAAGGACAAAATGTTAGTCATAAAATAAATTATTATGAAACACTGATATCTAAATGTTAATAAAATAAAAACACATTTACTACAAAGTATGCTAACCCCAAATTATAACTCTAAATACGATATTATTAAACTCCACCTCGGATTAAGTTAGGCGAATCTAAGTGTCTAAGGAACTTGTTTCCATTGTAGCATGTTTTAACGCATCCATCAAAGCAGCAAGTAAATCCCGAGGAACAGTCATCCTGGACACCTGTGTTCCAGCAGGTATCTACTTCCCCCTTGCAGCTTCCACTGGGTGGCTTGGCATCGTTAGGGCAACCTTTATCGAAACTACTGCTGCTGCTCCCAATATTGTTATTCTTGTTGTTATTATTATTATTACCCAAAGGACCTGGTGTGGCCCTGGGTGGGGGATCATTATTACCCCCGCTGGTATAGATGACGATATTGACTGTATTAGATCCCTTAGGACTGGAATGAGGTGAGGAGGGAGCTCCATTGGGGGTCTGTCCAGGAAACTGGATGCTTGAGTCTACAAAACTGTTGGGTCCACGATTGGGTTGCCCCGATGGGGATCCATAATTATCTCCGGGTTGATTAGAGGAAGGTTTCACGTTGTTTCCGGGCTGGCCAGGGCTTTGGAATCCTGAAGTGCTTGGAGAATTCCCAGATGAGGGAGAACCTTTGTTGTTATGTCCAGGTTTAGAAGCACTTGAGAATCCTTGATTGCTGCTTCCTGTTGGTTGCCCAGAGGGGTAGCCATTGTTTCCAGGCTGTGATCCAGATGAAGATCCACGATTGATATTGCTGGGTCGAGAGCCGCTTGAACCAGATGATCCTGTGCTACCACTTCCTGTGGATTGACCTGAGGGATATCCATTATTGTTGTTTCCAGGTTGTCCTGATGTTCCAGGTTGTCCTGATGTTCCAGGTTGTCCTGATGTTCCAGGTTGTCCTGATGTTCCAGATGTTCCAGGTTGGTTGTCCTGATTGTTGTTTCCTGGCTGAATCCAGATGAAGAAGGAGAACCTCTGTTGTTATTTCCTGGGAGATGTGATCCTGTGCTACTGCTTCCTGTGGATTGACCAGAGGATATCCATTATTGTTGTTTCCAGGTTGTCCTGATGCTCCAGGATTGTTGTTTCCAGGTTGTCCTGATGCTCCAGGATTGTTGTTTCCTGGCTGGAATCCAGATGAAGAAGGAGAACCTCTGTTGTTATTTCCTGGACGAGATCCGCTTGAACCCGATGATCCTGTGCTACCACTTCCTGTGGATTGACCAGAGGGATATCCATTATTGTTGTTTCCAGGTTGTCCTGATGCTCCAGGATTGTTGTTTCCTGGCTGGAATCCAGATGAAGAAGGAGAACCTCTGTTGTTATTTCCTGGACGAGATCCGCTTGAACCCGATGATCTGTGCTACCGCTTCCTGTGGATTGACCAGAGGGATATCCATTATTGTTGTTTCCAGGTTGTCCTGATGCTCCAGGATTGTTGTTTCCTGGCTGGAATCCAGATGAAGAAGGAGAACCTCTGTTGTTATTTCCTGGACGAGATCCGCTTGAACCCGATGATCCTGTGCTACCGCTTCCTGTGGATTGACCAGAGGATATCCATTATTGTTGTTTCCAGGTTGTCCTGATGCTCCAGGATTGTTGTTTCCAGGTTGTCCTGAGCTCCAGGATTATTATTTCCTGGCCGAGAGCCGCTTGGACCAGAGAATCCTTGGCTACCACTTCCTGTTGATTGACCAGAGGGATATCCATTATTATTGTTTCCTGGCTGTCCGGATGATCCACGATTATTGTTCCCAGGTTGAGATCCAGATGAAGATCCACGATTGTTATTTCCTGCCGAGAGCCGCTTGGACCAGAGAATCCTTGGCCACCATTTCCTGTTGATTGACCAGAGGGAAATCCGTTATTGTTGTTTCCTGGCTGAGAGCCACTTGAACCAGAGAATCCTGAATTGCTTCCCTGACCGGTTGACTGCCCTGAGGGAAATCCGTTATTGTTGTTTCCTGGCTGAGAGCCACTTGAACCAGAGAATCCTGAATTGCTTCCCTGACCGGTTGACTGCCCTGAGAGGAATCCGTTATTGTTGTTTCCGGGCTGTCGAGATGATCCTCCTCTGTTATTGTTTCCTGGCTGGAATACAGATCTTTTGTTGATGTCATTTCCTGGCTGAGAGCCTCTTGGACCTGAACCTGATCCATTATTATTAGCTGCTCTGCCTCCGATGCCTGAATTTTGAGGATTTTGTCCTCCTGCATTACCACCATTGGATCCTTGACCAGATGCTGATAATAATAAATGATTTTGAACATATAAGCCTATCAAAAATAGCTGTTATGGGATAAAGGATTTGTAATCTTTTAAAAGTAGCATGCATGTAAAAAAAGAAACTTTCATCTCCATGGGATCTATTTGGAATTAACTGGGCAATGAATCAAAAAGTAAAATGTAAAGTCAACCTATAGAATAATCTAATTTACTTCAGTTTGTCAAACCAATTGCGACTAGTCGTATGCATAGAATTATATTATATATATATATAATGAAATAATAAAAGCTAAAACGCTAATTGAGACAACTGCTCATTAATATGGCTATATTGTTTGAATTTTATCAATGTAATGATCAAATATATTTCATTTGAGATATTTGTTATATACTTTATAAAAACCTACTCATGTTATAAACTGAAGTATAATTTAGCTTCATTTTTGAAGTAGGTATTAAAAAATGTATAATTTACCTCTAAATATCAAATTGAGTGGGCAATATAGTATATAAGATAAATATTATTAAGATGCTGGGAAATCTATTGTTTTTTTTCTGCTGTCCTTGGACTATCCTGAAATGTCTCCTTGTTTAATATTTCAGTGTTAGGGCATGCAGTTTAATTTTGATTGAGAGGATACATTAGATCTTACCAGGTCCGAAGTAGCAGTATTGGCACATCCATCAAAGCAGCAGAGCTCATTTTTTTGACAGTCCCAGTCCGTCATGCCTACGCTCCAGCAAGTTGATTTCGCTCCTTGACATGCAGAAACAGGCGGGGTGTTGGTAATGCTAGGACAGGATCCACCGGCTAGTTATAAAAGAATATAAATATCATTCATGATTAATGAGGGGATATTCGTATGATTCGTGTAAGCTAACCACCATATAGGTACTAAGGTGATATGATTAGTCAAATTAATAATTTAGAGTTCATTTACCAGGCGAGGGTTTACTGGGCAGAGTTAACTTAGCGGACTTTTGTGGAGAGGCAGATTGGGGTGGGGAGGAGAAAAGAAGCCAGTGGCAGTTGAGCAGCATATTTCGAATCTATCAAATTCCTCATGCCAACAGGGCTAAAATATATATGTGAGCTTTTTTAAATTAACAAGGAATACAAAAAATATTGAATTTAAAATATGAAATAATTTGTTCTGAAATAATATCATGTGTGCAGTTATTACTTCAACTACAATTAAGGGACTTTTGAGTTTTTATTACAAAAATAAATAAACTTATTATTTTTAACGCTATAATGCTTGTTTATATCCTGTCGGATGCAATTCTATCGAACCCAATAGGCAAAAAAAAAACTTATTTAAGAAGGATAAACTACATCTGTTTTTGAAGGTAATATTTGTGAAAATAAATAAGTAGATTAGTATGATTTTATCTCAACATTTCCTGCATTATTAAAATAATTTATAAACTTCACGTTTCTTATTAAAAATACTTTCTTAGAAGAATCTATGATCCTTCAATATTATTCTTAAGCTTATAAATCAATATTTCCTGTTTCAATTATCATATATGTATGGAGATAGTTGAGAAAATTACATTTATAGAGTTCAATTATATATAGATAACTATTTCGAAGCAATATCATTTAAAAAGCTGTTTGTGCTCTATCATAGCAACAATAGAGTTTATTATCTTTTAGACAAGTTTTAAAACCGGAATTGAATTATCATAAGATTTTATAATAACTGTGATCAATATTCAAAATACTTTTACAATATGCTTTAAAAGTCGTAAGTTAGTTTGTCGTAGAAAAAAGTCTTGAAGTATGTGATCAACACGACTTTTTTAAAGTATTGTAGGACAATATAACGATTTATACTTTTGGAAATCACTTACCTCCAGGAGCACCAGGGGCTCCAAAGTTACCAGAGCTGCCAGAATTACCAGGGGCACCTCCATTGCCGTTGTTTCGTGAACCAGATAAAGAGTTACCCCCAGAGCCTGATATATAGATACATTCAAATTATAAATACATTTGCAAAATAAAAATAAATTAAAAATATCACCTTGTGCAAAGCCGCCATTATTGCCATTCCCACTGTTGGATCCACCTGAAAACACATCTGGGTTGTCTTGCCACCAGTACTGATTATCAGCCATGGCCGGCGTGATGGCCAGGCAGAGAGAGAGTATAAGCTTCAATCCTTTCATCCTTCTGAAAGATGTAAGATAATTATGTTGTATCATAGCCAAAAATATTCTCTGTCACTACGTTAACCACAAAAAGTAATTAAATGAGATTTCTAACCAACTAATGCTGCTTATTTGTGAAAATAAAACACCAAAATAAGGGATGAATAAAAATTTATAAGATCCGGTTTGTAACAGCATGTTATGTAAAAATGTTTTCTCTCATAAAGATTTATATTTATATATAATCATTAAAATTGTAACGTATTTGGATTTGCTGAGTTCATCCTTCAATCCGTTTCCCGCTTTTTTTCTTTGTGTCAAATTCAAATAATCTAACTTATTCTGTATCCAGAATTTTCTTTATTGCATGTTATGTCTTATGCCAATGATATACCAGAAGCCTGAGACAATTTTCCCCTCTTTGTTGAATACATTATGTATTATATATGAGTTATAGACAATGTTCAATAATTCAAAAATAACATATTTTCATTTGAATAATTCCAACTTTTAAACGAATCATAAATCTAACTCTTAAGCTTTTTTAACTTCTTTATTGGAAAACCAAATGAAATTATTATTTTTATATTCAAACGCAAGATATTTATTAAAAAGTGTTGTTTTGATGGACGTAAAATTTATAGAATTAAATATTTCGTTTAAGACGACTTAAGACAACTATATAATTCCTCCTAAAAGTCGTACTTTAAACAACTAGGATTATATATGTATATATATGCATATATATTTTTCATTTTGGGAGAATAAGATTTTTATTATTAATAAGAATCTTTTTAATAATGTATATAGAGAAATACTTAGCTCAATTTATAATAATCTACAAGACCTTCCAGTTGAATGGCTTTTCAAAACTTTACTAAGTTAATCTTTAAAATTATTAAAATATCCTTAAAACTCGCAAATATATAAAAATACTGAACTTTTTAAAAGAAAATAATGAATGATAGTTTGATTTTATTGGACTGAATTACCTTCGGGATTGAGTAAAAAAATATACATATTCATTCATTTATGTAAGAAACACATTTTTAATATAAATAAGAATCTTTTTTAATAATGTTTTTAAATAACTATTTACCTCCTTTAATAATTATAATAATCTAAGGGATCTTCCAGTTGAATGGCTTCCAAAACTTTATTATGTTAATCTTAATATCAACAAAATATCCTCGCAAATATGTACAAGTATGTACATATGTGCCCTTCCAATATTAAATTATATCTTCTTTAATTTTATCAATAGAGAAACTTAGCCCTCCTGGTAGAAGAGGCAGTAGTGATTGAAAGGGGAGGAGGAGGCTTTGGAAAAGATGTAAACATATTAATGAGAAAACTTTGTAAGTCAAAAAGTTGGAATGTTTGATTTCTTTTTTCCTTAGTCTAATACTAAGTTTTCTTAGACATATCAGTATATATATTTTTATATAGGAATATGAAAGATATCTATTTTCTATATATGATTATTACCTTATCAAAGAAGCTTCGTCTTTCTGAGGAATATGTTTAGATATGTTGTTGAGACAAAGAAAACTTTAATATATTATACCCGATAAGGGAATCCCAATTATATATATGTTTTGAGATGATAAAACTTCGTTTGAATGGTTGGGCCTTCAATTGAACACGGGGCTTATATAGATTACGGATTATTCTAAATGGTGGTTCTTCTTCTTCTTGGAATTTGATGCGCTCACACCTATACCAAGAAGGGAGGCCTGCTTGAAAAACAACGATAACAAAAATAAGCAAATTAAAGGGAGAGAGGAAGACAAATTAAAGGAGTAGACTGTATTTACCAAACAAAAAACAATTGTATAAAAAAAATATATTTAAATTTTAAAAACCATTATTTAAAAAATTTAAGAATATATTAATATATATATATATATATTATATATATATATATATATATATATATATATATATATATATATATATATATATATATATAAGGGTCAATATAAAAAAGCAGGTATCATCAATTCTCTTGTTAATGTAGCGCTCTCCTCTTGGCGGATGTAAGAAGAGGCAAAATTCTTTCAAAAGAGAAAGAGAAGGAGAGAGTATTTTGCCTCACTTCTCTCCCTTCTTTTTTTCTTTCTATCCAGGTAACACTAACAGCAGTTACCAAATGGTAATCGTATATTCTCATATCAAAAGATCAATTTTTGGGGGAGAGTACGTATTTGCTTATATCTCTTAAAGTATAGCGATTTTTAGAACACCAAACATATCAAATGAAAGCTTGGTTAACCAGCTTTAATATTTTGGTATACTAAATCATGTCAATTTAATAAGTAGAGAGTTATATGTACATTAAAAAAGCCTATCTCGCGTACAAAATGACGCATATAATGGATTATGTATGCGTCAGAGACAAAGTAAAATTTTGAGAGGATACCTTGACGCAAATCTAAGAAACATATTATTATTTTTTTCATAATCGATTTCTTATAGGTCAATACAGGCTCTGAATCATATGATGTAAACTCAGATTGTACTGAATTCTGAATTGATAGAATGCAACCAAGGTCATTTTTGGATTTATCATCTAAAGTTTTACTAAACTTAAAAGTACTATTTTACTCTGAAGCGAACAAGTCATCTTCTACAGGCGAGTGAAGTTAATTGATACAAAAAAGCTATGAAATAAGCTAACAATACACACTCCATTTTTTCTTTGTTTTTACTGAAAACTTTGTTTTATTAAAAAACATCAAACATACGTCTGGTAGTAAATTAGATTTCCTTTAAATTAATAATTATTATTGAAGTCTGTAACGTCCACCATTTTGAAGAAATTTGCGGAAAACTATATTTTTACTAAATTTTTAAAACTTTGACCTCGTTGCGCGACCTCGTAATGTTGACCGATTTTGTTCAAACTTTGTATGTCGTCTTCTTTTATCACCAAGAAACAGAAAATCCACAATGTTGCTAACATTTCAAACATTTGAAAAATAAGAACAACCCTAATATATATATATATATATATATATATATATATATATATATATATATATATATATATATATATATATATATATAATATATAAAGTCATATAAAAAAGCAGGTATCATCAATTCTCTTGTTAATGTTGCGCTCTCCTCTTGGCGGATGTAAGAAGAGGCAAAATTATTTTTTTTATTCTTAGAAAACAGTGTGTTCCAAATAGAGCTATATTATTATTCTCAAGGCGGATCTATGTTTTTGTCTTCTGTATTTTGTTTATGGATATAGTTATTATTATTATTGATTACACAGAATCAACACATCAGTTTTTTTGTTGTTGTTGTAACACATGGATAATTAGCAAATAAATACAAAAATGGAAGACTTAGTTCATGATGAAGGCTATTACGCAAGTGTAATTATACATTATTACTATTGATTTATGTACCTTTTAAGAGACTGATTTTTTATATAATTATGATATTGACTATTGAGCCACACACTTTGAGTGAATATGGAAAGCTGTGTATGTTTATAGCCGCCCATTGATTAAGAAAAAGCACCATAAAATGAGAGATATTTAATTAATTAAAATACGACTTGGGAGGTGGAATCGACAAAAATGATTTATCTTCAGTCATCTCTATGAAAACCATACCTTGATTGAGGAACATATGTGTGGTTCTAGTATACTTTGACTGTGAAATCAAGAGCTCGGTACTACATACAGGGAAAAAGGTTTGTCAATTATGAGCACAAAAAGATTAACTATCAGGGTCGTCGAACAATAAAAGAAGTAGTTAAATCGTGTGTATTATCTGGAACATGAAATTTTTAGAAAAAAATACTCAATATCATTACACTATGTACAAAATTAGGTCTTTGTTTGTCCTTTGACTGAAATTCCTAATTTGAGTTCCATTTTTTACGTAGATTCCAAAAAACCACATAAAATTTGTCCGAAAAAGGTTTGGTCTTTACGACCTTTTTTGAAATTTACAATTTTTATCATTTCTAATGGTTCAGGCACAGTTATCTTCGTGGAAAGTAAGAATAACCACAATGTCAGTAGTATTTAATTTGTACTATATCTGTGCATTTCAAATCTGTTTTTTATAATTCATATATTTTCGTACTAATCGAAAAATTGGCTATATATTTCAAAATTGACCATATTTTAGTGTTCTATTTAAGCGGTGATATTTTGTGTTTCGAGTCTATTGACTATATCAATATGTATATATTTTTGCTATAAGTCAATGCATTTCAGAAACAGTTTATAATTTCGATATATGGCATGAAAGTAAAGAAAAGATCAATTTAGTAGGACGAAGTATGATCATATTAAGTAACTACTTTTAGGTGATATTGAGGTGCATTTAATATTATTGTGATTTGTTACGAGAAAAAAAAACAGTTTGCCTTTTTATTTGCAAGTTTCATGCCAGATATCAAAATTATAAAAACTGTTCTGAAATGCATGACATATACCAAAATATATTAGACATTGATTTTAGTCAATAGACTCGAAACAAAATTATATCACCGCTTAAATAGAACACTAAAATATGGTCAACTTTTTGAAATATATAGCCAATTTTTTCGATTAGTACGAAAAGATATAGAATTATAAAAATGGATTTGAAATGCACAGATATAGTACAAATTAAATACTACTGACTTTGTGGTTATTCTTACTTTCCACGAAGATAAACTGTGCCTGAACCAAGATATATAAATTATAAAAACGGATTTGAAATGCACAGATATAGTATAAAAATAAATACTATTGATTTCTCAAAAGCGTTTGATTCCATTTCACACATTCAAATTTTAAAGGCAGTTAAAAATATTTTACCGAGAATTTTTTTAAATCCTGTTCGTGCATTACTTTTTAATGGATCCTCTACTATTTCTTTAAATGGACAAGAAAGCAAGAGCATCAAGTTGGGGAAAAGCTGTAGGCAAGGATGTCCTTCGGCCCCTCTCCTTTTTATAGCCTCAATCGAGGAGTTTGCTCAGAGGATAATTCGAAAGTTTGGCGGATTTGGCGTGGACTTTGAGGGGTCTCATCATATAATCGATCTCTACGCAGATGACGTCACCATAATGCTTCAAGCTAACTCGGAAGCTCAGCTTATTAAAAGGATAGAGATTATTTTAGAATATTTTAATAAATTTGAAATTAGCTCAGGTCTATCAGTCAATAAAGATAAGACCTCTATTTTACCAATCGGTTCTTGGAACCCAGTCTTTTGTACTCAAATCCGTGCTTGTAAATTGAAACCTACAATTGAGGTTTTGGGTTTTGTATGGTGTAGGACCGGCGTGTATGAAAAGAATTGGTCAAGTACCAGCTGTATCATAATGCATTAATCTCGTCATGGAGAAATTTCCGTCTTCAGAAAAGAATTGACCTCTACAACACAAAAGTAGTTCCGTTGGTTCTCTACAAAGCTTCTTCGTCGCCTTTGATAGCGGAAAAAGCCATCTTAGATGAGAACAATTGGCTGGCTGCATTATTTCATAGGATGTATTTGCCAACTATTAAAAGAAAGAGAGGTCTTCTTGGAGGAGGTATAGTTCAACTCGCTACGATAATTCCCAAGATTTATTTAAAAGTCTTCCTTAATTTAGCGAAACATCCTTCTTGTGAATGGAGGCGTTGCGTTTCATTTAATAAAATTTATCACTGGCTTATGTTTGGCTCTGAGCTAACAAACGGCATTACCTCTAGCCTTTCGGTTACTTGGGGTTGTGCCCAAAGAATCATTTGGAAAAACACACCAATATTTGAAAAGTTGTTGATATCATAAGATATAATTCTTCAAAAAGGCATTTCTTCAAGAACTTAGGAACTCCGGAGGATCTTGAGAAACTCGCAATCAATAAGGGTATATTAACTATCCACAACTTACATCACCATGACTCTCTTAATCATGGAAGATTTCGGTTTCCCTTGTTACGGGCGGCAAATCTCCATAATGTGCTAAAGCCCTGGTTTTTAAAATTAACTCCCCCTGTGCATATGGGATTGTCGGAGTGCAATCTCATTTGTGATGCATTCTTAAAACTCCTGGATCTTCCGAGAGAGTGGAGTAATCGTATCGGCATTCTATTAGCTGTATAACGGACGGAAGACAATTTACTTCACAGTTATTGATTTCGGCAAATCTCCTCAAGTTTTCCCGCCCTTGCAAAGACTGTGGTGTTATTTTTAACTCTATAATTCACGCCTTTGCAGAGTGTCGATCGGTAGACATATTGGTGAGATTCATAAAACTAAATGTAAGGGGCTTGGATGCACCTAACGCTGGAAAGTACTGCAAGGCCTCTATTTTATTTGGCCTTTCAAGTCAAAGGGCTTCCGCGAGGACAAAAGCTATAAACAACGCTCTACTTAGTGCCAAAGCCCTAGTGGCAAAGAGCCTTACATTGGATCGTCCCCTGCAGCCGCTGGACCTTAGGGCAATATGCATATCCGCCTCCGCTCGATATGCTGCATTGGATATACGGATCCCTTCGGTCACGGACAACTCGTGGACGCTAGCTGGCGATTTGGTGAAATATGTCCCCTCCCGGTCCAACGTCTTAAGAAATACTTTAAAATTACTTTTAAAGAAATTTAAAAAATTAAATGATCCTTTACACTTCGTCTTTAGTATTTATGTTTTAATAGTTTAAGTTTTACTTTTGGAGAAATTGGAAAAGAAAAAGTATTCCGAAAATGGCTGTCCTAGATTCATTAGGTAAAATATTTTGTCTTGGGAGTAGAAGTCTGTCAAATTATGCCCTATGTTATTGCTTTATAAGGTAAAATACAAATAATGACCTTCTGTATATATTATGTGTGAATATATATGTATAGATTGCATCAATGAACAGATTTATCCGGCTATGTTCTAAGAGGTTTTATATAAATATGAACAAGGATTTAAAATTATAAGCAATGTACAATGATGGAGAAAAAACAAAGCTAAATTAGGCACATAATAATATATTTTTCGACTACACTAAATATTTTGAACCAGATGCTAAAATTGCATTGTTAATTTATTATTTGTAAAGCGTGTATTTTTAAAAATATCAATTATATATTTGTTCACCTTTCAGATTATAAATGCTTTGGTTCCATTATTATCAACTGGGAAAGTTCTCAGGATATACTGCTATTTTGACCATTTAAATTATGTTTGAACAATGCTTTTGAACATAGGCCAAAGTTACTCCATCAACCCCGGCACTTTTTTATATGCCCCAGGAGTCAACAGAAAGCCGTGTTGAATATAAAAGCATATTTGTCGATTTGAAAAGCAATTACACTGGAATGTAATTTATATTTCATTTTATATTTTCCCTTTATATCATTCTTTAATGCAATCTTTTAATCAGTTTTCACAATCGAATGTGGATTGATATGACGATAAGTAGCAAAATATGGATATTATGATAATGCATCGATTAAATTAATCTATAAAGTAAATGAAATGCTACGAAGTTAAAGAGCGTATACATTATATATTTATTAGTATGGATTAAAAAATAAGTTATTTCCTTATGGATATATGGTTATGGGTATGCTATCCTCAGAACATGAGCGTCGTAATCCACAGAGGCCTGAGTGCGATCCAGGAGGTATATAAATAAACAAAAAAAGGGGAATTAATTATAAGAAGAATTTATTCTTATACGTAGGAATCATCAGAAGATCTTGACTTAGAGCGGACAGTATTGTAGAAGACTCTTTTTCTAAGCTTTTCATGAGTTTGCCAGTCAAGCTTGCTGATTTCTTCCTGAATATAAATAAAAAACAAGGGTGAGCTATTGAGAGCTCCTAATAAGGCCAACACATCCTTATTGCCAACGGAGCTGACTTTTTGCTGCTGGCGGGCTTTAACCCATTACTTCCATTGCGTACTTTAAGTACGCGATATAACCTGATTTTGTGGTATTATGCTATTCAAAGACTTAATCTTAGAAGCATATTTTATAAATACAATAGATAGATTTACGTGTTAATAACATTCATTATTTTATTCATTGTACCGAAAATTGATTCAGTTTGTTATAAATAGTCAAAGAATAAAGTCAATATTTCAAAATGACAAAAACAAAAGACTCGTAATGACCATGAACCAGTCTAGAATAACAGATTTCTTCCTCTTGAATACAACAAATGAACTTTGCACAAATATTGGCTTGTCGAAAATTATATCGCTTAACATAAGAGGAGGAAGAGACCGCCGCGTTCGACATGCTCTAATAAAACATTTGGTAACTTTAAAGCCTGAAATTTTATGTCTGCAAGACATAAAAACGATCACCTCCTCAACATGCTCTGAGTCATGCAACTTATGTCTTCCCAATATGTTCCACCAGTTTTTCTCCGGGTCTGGCAAGAGGGAGTTCTGACGTTCATTACTAAAAAACTATCAAGGCCAGTATTTGTCAAAGAATATATCGATGAGGGTGATTGGCATCAAATAATCATTAACCCTTCTGGATGCACATTTTCTATATTTAATATCTACGGACCCAATATCCGATCTTCAAAGTTTTTCCAGTCAATTTTAAACGCCCAAATGACGGCGATATGCCTCTTTTAATGATTGGCGATTTTAATGTAGATATTGACGAACCCACACATCTTTACCCCAATTCTGCGATTCTTTTAAACTAATAAACAAACTACGGCTTGTGGACTTAACCAAAAAATTCAATCCGAAGGATAATATCTCATGGAGTAGTGGCAATAAATCTTCTAGAATAGATTTGGCACTAATTTCTAACATCTTAGTAAGAAATATTAAAGACGCTTGCTATAGAGCTGAACCATTTTCCGACCACAAAATGATTACTATTACGTTGCGCTATGTGCCAAGGAAAAACCAATTACATGTTCCAAGATGGATATTTGGTGATAATGACTTTATAAATAATCTTAAACAAAATTTCTCGAAAAATAACGGTATGATTACCCCAAAAAATGCATACTCACTTCTCGCTCAAATTGCTACTAAAACGGTCAAAAGGTTTATTAAATCTTTTAAGAAGAGATCTGCAAAACTTCAGAGTGAAATTGAGAGTCTTCTGAACAGCTCCTCTATTTTTATTAAACAATTTTCTTCTGATCTTTTCAATTCCTATAGAATCTTTGACATTGTGGAGTCAGAAATGCTAAAGAAAAAGGAATATGAATCAAATCATAGCCTGAGGATAAAGTATTTGCCCAGAACGAATACTGGTTCTGCTCCAATCATACGGAAGATTGTTGTTAATAATATAACTATTTCTAAATCAACTGATATTTTAGACTATTTCCATCTTCGTTTCTCAGATATTTTAGGTGGTCAACGAGTAGATTTTCCAAAACCGAAAAAATCATCAAAGACTAAAGTTTTTACAATACAAATAATAGAAAATTTTATAGAAAAACATTTTACAGATTCAAAATCGTCAGGCCCGGATGGCTTAGCTGGGCCTATCTTCTCTCTTGCTCCTAAGGAAGTTGCTCCTTACCTTTTAGCTATTGGCGAGGTAATGGAAAAATCGGGTAGGATGCCGCGATCGTTATGCAAAGGTAGGATTGCACTTATACCAAAAAAAGGTGATGGGACAGATTTTAATCATTGGAGGCCTATCACTGTTTTAAACTATGCTTATAGAATTTTATCGGGAATTTTAGCTCAACAAATAGAACCTATTTTAAACAGAAAAATTTCAGAGGAACAAAAAGGATTCCTCAAGAAAAGAAAAATCACTGACATATCGCGAAACATTCTTGCAGCTACTGAATCCCTCAACAGAAGTCAAAAATTTGGTGCAGTGATTGCTATTGATTTTAGAAAAGCGTTCGATTCCGTCAACCATGGCCATATTTTAAATTCGATAAAAAAACTTCTACCTAGACATTTTTTTAATCCCATAAGAGCTTTATTAAACAATGGCTCTTCTATCATTTCTTTAGATGGCAAAAACAGTGAGCCAATTTTATTAAAAAAAGTTGCAGACAAGGCTGTCCTATGGCTCCACTTCTCTTCATATGTGCTATAGATGAACTTACACGAGCGCTAAAAAGGAAATATGGGGGGTTTGGAGTTTCCTTCAATGGAAAAAGCATCTAATAGATCTCTATGCGGATGACATTACTTTGTTTATTGAAGCTTCATCTGCAAGGCAACTTATTGCTCGTATAAACGTTCTTGTGTCCTTCTTCAACAAATTCTCGAACATATCAGGACTTACCATAAACAAAAATAAAACAACCATACTACCTTTGGGATCCTGGTTTCCCGAAAAGTGTATGGAAATTAATGGATTTAAAGTTGAAGAGGCTATTAATGTTCTGGGGATACAATGGACAAGAACAGGTGCGTCGCGAAATAATTGGACAAAGTTGAATATAACTATTTATAAACAGATACGTCAGTGGAGAAATCTTGCTCTACAAACCCGTATTGATCTATATAATTGTCGTATAATTCCTCTTGTTTTATATAAAGCAACCTCTTTGCCGTCTTTAGCTGAGTCTGCAATAGCTGAGGAAGATGCATGGCTTCACTCCCTCTTCCACAAAAGCTATATTCCTTCTCTGAAGCGTCCAAAAGACAGGATTGGCGGCGGATTGTGCCAGTTGGGATTTATAATTCCAAAATATTATAAAAAGATTGTAGGGGAGTTAGGAGTTTTTCCTGACAAAGAGTGGCGACTTTTATATACTTCTTCAGAGTACTATTCTTGGCTACACTTAGGTACCCCCTTAACTAATGAAGTTTTGGAAAAAATTTCACCATTTCTTGCGTCGATGCAAAAAATTATATGGCATGCTACCCCGGAATATTTATCAGACTCTTCGATTGATATTATTCACAAAAACAGGGGTGTCCGACCTTTTATTAATAGATTTGGTGATCCCTCATCCTTAGAAAAAACAGCTCTTGTGAATGGAATTATTACAATCCACGACGTGGGGGCAGCTTCCATTTTCGCAGAAGGTAGATTTAGGTTTCCTCTTCAGAGGTCTGTCAAAACCATGTGCCCTACAATGCCGTGGTTTTTAAAATTGAATCTTGACAGGCAGAAGTTTTATGAAGAAAAGAAATAATAAGTAAGTTTTTAAGCATTTTTAGTCTTCCTTCCTCATGGAAAAAAAGAATTTCGTGTTCGACCTGGAGTATTGCTGATGGGTCCAAATTTACAGCTCAATTTCAAATCTCGACTCGGCTCATTAAATTTTTTTATCCTTGCAATAATTGTGGCATTCTATACAATAATATAATACACGCTTTTGTAGATTGTCATTTATTAAGGACTGTGAGGTATTTTATTCAATTAAATGTCTTTCCGCAAGAAGATATCGACTCCAATATCATTAAGATCTTGTTTGGACCCTTCAGGCGAAAACAGAAGCTGGCATCTCATCATAAGGCAATTGAATATTCGCTGTTAAGCATAAAATCTTTAATAGCAAAGAAATTGACAAATCATTCGTATATAAAAATTGAAGACCTCAGAGCTATAATGATTGGGACAGCTGCTCGGTATTGCGCTATGGCAATTAAAATTCCAAGCGTCTCTGCATCTTCGTGGACATGTGCTGGTGACCTAATAAGGTTCATTCCCTCCAATTCCCTCCAATACCTCAATATCATCAAATCTACCATACGTAGACACCGCCGTTACAGATTGAATAGAGATTAAGTTTGTTTTGTTTTTTAGGTGCATATTATATATTTAGTTTTTTTTTTCTTTAGACAGTAATTTTGAATTACAATGTTCATTTATGTTTTTGTTTTAACGTAACTGTCTTTAGATTTTTATATTTATATATTTGTTTTCTATGTTATTGTGTATTTCACTATATTTTTTTAAATAATAAATATATATTTTACCCAAAAAAAAAAAAAAAATCTGTGCTCCCATTAAGTTCAACCATTAGAAAAACGTAAGTATTGACACATTTTAATATTTTTTCTTTAATTACTTAAGATATAGTTCCAAACTTTTTTCTCAATGAAAAAAAAAGTCGTAATTGTAGTTTTTGTGTTCAAAATTATATTGTAGATTTGAACGTACTTTAAAGTATGCGATGGAAGATGACCTGCAAATTTTTTTTGTTTATTATACATATTAAATCGTTATAATTTTTTTTTGGGACATTCAGAACTTTTGGACTTAGCACAATTGAAATTTTGGATCTACTTGAAGACTACCCTCCAAACATCCAACGGATATTGTGATTTTCCTTCCTCTTGAGACAAACGATTTAAGGTATGAGGACGATGAAGTGGAAGAAATTGGTGGAGTCGTCGATGTAAATTCGGTTGCTAAGAAAATTCTTTGTCAGCCAGCAGAACTGCAAAGTTAATGAAGATGATGAAGAGGAGGAATCTGATGATGATGACGGACTATTTAATTCTACTGGAACTATAAAAAGAAGAAAAAAGACATAAAAAATCCTCAAAATCTTTGAAGGACTAATTACTTCGTGATAAAAACTCAGATAGGATACAATCCACAAAAAAAATCAGATTGGTTCAAAGATTAAATTGATGGACGGCATAAATCAAACTGCAAAAATGTATGTTCAAAGAACTGAGCATATTTCGATTGATGAGTCAGTGGTGAAATTTTTTGGACCTCATCCCCTCAAACGATTTTTGCGTGGAAAAACAGTAGGCTTCGGTTTCAAGATATGGTGTGCATGTACTCCATTTGGAGAGCTCCTCTATTGTCTTCCCTATAGGGGAAATACAAAGATTACACCAAGAGGACTTGGACAGGGTCCAGATGTGGTCGTTGAAATGGTAGAGCAACTTGATCTAAAACAAGGCCTTAAGATTGTTTGTGATAATATATTTACTTCTCTTGACCTTATGGATTATTTGGGATCTAAAGGCCTTGGAATAGTTGGAACAATGAGGCAAAAAAATCTGAATCTACCACCACAAAAATCTATGAACAAGGCGAACAAAGGTTTTATGAAATATGTTTATATTGATAACTATTTGTGCGTTACAACGTGGAAAGATTCAGGGTCAGTTTTCATAGGGTCAAACTTTTTGGATTCAGAGCTAATTGGATATGTGAACAAATACATTCGAGAACAACCAGACCCGGCAGCAGGCCAAGGCTTTTGGGGGCCCTACAGTTGTTATGGGGGGGGGCACAGTTGGCACATTCATAAAAGATTGGGCCACGTCACTCGGTGGCGGGCCATGCCCCCTCAGGCCCGCCCATACCGCCGGGCCTGAGAACAACGGAAGAAGATACCCACTGCATGCCCTAATTTATCTATCGTTTAGAGTCAAAATATGGCTTGCTGGATAACTCACTCTACAAATTATAGAATTACTTTGCGGACTAAAAAATGGCATTGGGCATTATACAACTGGTTTCTGAATGTGGCCTGGCGCCTCTATAGACGAGTTGAAAGCTAAAAATGTAAGGAAAAGGAAAGCAAGCAAAAGAGATCCTTTTTTCGCTGCTAAAGATGTGATGTGTGTCTTCACCCACAATGCTTGACGGACTACCACACAAAAAAGTAAATGAAAATAAAATATTGTTCATAGGTATTTGCGTAAGTTATAAAGCAAGTAATTTGTAAGAATTGTATATAAATGAAAATATTTATTTTGATATGCTTAGTTTCTCAATAAAATTAAAAAGAGAAAGAAAACATTTTTCTTAGTTCTTCATCACGTACTTTAAAGTACGCGGCCATTGCTAAGGTCTGAGGGGCGGTAGAGAAAAAAATATCAATATTATCCATATTTATACCAAAAGGAATAACATATCAAATTTTCAGCGAAAACAAATAATTTTTAAGGGTTCATGGAAGTAATGGGTTAATGACGTCGCAAACGGGAATAATAACATTTCGATATATTCGTCTTTCCACTTGCGTCATCTAAAATAGATTTTTGATAACGTATAAAAAAAATACTAACGTTGCACTCACCATATATACCTTTGGCTTGCTTATTTAGTAAATAATTTATTTTGAAATAATATACTATTTTTTATAAAATAACTGTGTGCGGTTGACTATGTTCTCCTTTTGAGTGATAAAAACATAAGTAAGTAGTATTATATTTCCTTCAATGAATCTTGGACTACTCCTTGAATATCCGTCACCTCTATCAAAATATATATGATAATATTTGTTTATGCTGGTTCAAACATTATTTTGGTTAGTGTCACCAAATATTTCTTAATAACTTTCTTCTTACTCTCTCTTTCCAACCCCTTATGGCAATCTATGCTTATGATTTTGAAAATAAATAAATAATATATATATTTTTTAAAGCTATAATTTTATTATCAATTTGTTATAATGAGTATGCTACATAAAATATAATTGTATGATATGAATAAATTACTATTTCGATTAATAAAGAAAATAAGTGCTAAGCGCCTTCATAAGAGCTAGTAGGTTTTTTTCTCGCGCCTAGTTGTTTTGTGGCCAAGGGTCAGTGTAGTTGGGATCACGACAGCAGACGTCAATGGTTCCAGAGTTTTGATTCACACAGGGCTAAAAGTAAAAGAAATGGAAGAAGAAAAAAAATGTTCAAGTTAATCAAGATGATATTGTTTATGAATACTTACAATGAGAGGCACTCGGATTTCATCGAATTGAGGATCCGTTGTGATGATTTCATTAACCATAACTCCGTTAAAGTCACAGTTTTGCTTAGGGACGCACTTCATGGCAGATGGACAAGAGGTGTAGGGCTTTGTGGATGCAGCGGCATTAGATCCAGAGGGCTAAAGAAAATTTAATAAAAAATGTAAGCTTTGATAATCGAAAATATGACTTAAAGAGGGTTTTTTCATCAAATCTTTATTAACATGAAGTATAAAAATATATAAATAGACATTGTAGTCTAAATTAGAACTTCATTAAAGATTAAAACAATTTAACATTTTTAACATCAAATAAAAACTGAATGCACAAATAATAAGCATTAGAAAAATTTCAATAATTTTTTCATTATTTTTAAAAGATGTTTTGATTTTGATGGAAGTACTTTATTTCATTAGCAGCGACGGTCCAGAAGTTGTCTAGAAACGACTTAAGAGTTTTAAGTTGAAGGTAAGATAGTGGATAATTTTGCTTGATTTAACAGTGTTATTTATCTTGGTGGGTGTTTGAATTGTAGATGTTTACTTAATTAAATGTAATATTCCTATAATAAAATCCAAGAGTCTTTAACTTTAAATATTAATTTTAAAATGTTGAAATATTATTTTTTAATCAAAATATGTACTTGTGTAATACATTTTTTTTTTGTATACAAGAATATTGACTTAGTTGCATTTATTTTACCTGTTGTAACATCCTTTGATAACAAAACAATATATATTTATGAAATAATCCAATTTATACAAATACTATACTATTCAACTATTTTTCTTTAAATGATATCATGAACAGATTTAAAAAATCAATTTGTAAAACATTAAACCTTACAATAGTAATTTTAAAAGGTAAATTTGTTTTAATGCATTAATGTTCTGTATTTTTCGTTATACTTACCATAGGTCTATTTGATCCTTGAGGGCGTTGCTTTTGAATAAAGAAAAGAGCCTGAATTTAATATCTATGGTTCGTATTTGAAATATATAAAAAATTCTTACTCCTCTATTGTTGTTGTTATTATTATTATTGAATTTAGGTGCTCCGTTGCTCGAACCGGGACGTCTCTAGACAATTATTAGGATATTTATAAATTTGTCGTACACACAATTAATTTAGTTTTTCTTACATTGTTATTTCCTGAGGGAAATCTATTTCCAGGTCGCTATAAAAATATAAAAAATGCTTTGAATTATTTAAATCAATTGAAACCAATGTAATTCTTACGTTTCCGCCATTATGTGGTGAATTTCCGTTGGATGGCTATGAATGGAAAAATATAGGTAATTAAAAACAGCTGAATTATTATAGTGTAGTGTATTTCCGCTACATCAATTGTTCATTAGAGAGGTTTTGCCTGTATGTGTTCAAAGAAGGCTATCTAACAATTATCTAGCCTGTCATTTACAGCTTATATGATATTCATTTATAAATATCGGGTTATAATGATGCCAAAAATGGTCTATGTCATCTCGTTATTTTTCTATTTCTTAGCTTGTCTTTTGCAATAAAGCAATGCAATGGAACAGAAAATATATAAGCTCACACTTTAAGAAAACTTAATCAGAACGTCTCAACCGACAGGACGCCACAAACTGGCAGTATCGATTACAAAAAGTCTCTACCATAAGTACAACTACTCATTAATACAAATATTACTATTTAGATATGAAAAATAATTCCAATGCAAGCTATATTTTTACTTTGCAGAGAAAAGCTTATTATTAGTCTTTCACTACTTGATCAGCTTGTATACTTTTAGACCATACCCGTCTGTTTCCACCGCTGGGTTGCCCTATGTTGTTCGATGATGGAAATCGTCCTCCAGATGACTGCTGTAATGATACATAACGATTTATAGCCTCAAATTTTGACTGACTACACTAATATGTACTTACTGGTGCACCATTATTCGAGTTAGGAGACAAGTAGCCGTTATTGGGTTGTTGAGGTTGAGGCTGGATGTAAGAAATAAAAAGCGTGCAAATAAATCATTCCATTGACCTACAAATTGCTCTTTAAAACGT
Organism: Caligus rogercresseyi; assembly: GCA_013387185.1. Classification (NCBI taxonomy): domain Eukaryota; kingdom Metazoa; phylum Arthropoda; class Copepoda; order Siphonostomatoida; family Caligidae; genus Caligus; species Caligus rogercresseyi. Next base: position 5,131,235 of record CP045890.1, on the reverse strand, counting down.
GGAAATCTATAGGTGTTTATTTTAAAGAATGCGTCACGTAGTTGTGAACAAATTCAACAATAAATGCATAAAAGTTACAGTCACGTCAACTATTGGGATGTAACATAGGGAATAAGTCTGGTTCTTAATCTCATAAAGTTAATACGATAAGTCAAAAGATGCCAAAGACATCATTTAATTAAATATTTGCCTACTCGGAAAAACTCTAGGAAAACGGTCAAAACGGTATCGCAGCAGGATTTTATATTTTTTAATATAAAGGTTTTGGTACTCCCCAATATGTAGTATTTAGAATATATATATATATATATATACACAGGGGCGGAGTGGCCAGCGGGAGTATCGGGACTATTCCCGGTGAGCCGCTGGCCTCCATAAATATAAACGGCCGTTGACAACCTCACAATGGCATATTGGGGCCTGTATAAGGCCGGCGAGTGCATAATTGTCCCGGTGGATAAATTCTTCCCACTCCATTCCTGTACTATATATATATATATATATGTTTTCATTTTAACTCACCATTTAAATTGTTAATAAAATTAATTTATACAATGTATATAAAAACTTTTTATAAACAAAATCAATTATAATTCAAATTGTCAATCAATAGATTCAGTTCCATGATTGAAATAATATAGTTATTGTGCCTTCGTAATAATGATAATTATTTTGAATATTTTCTTTAGGTAATTACTTACTTGACCATTACGTCTGGGAGGAGAAAACCCTGACGAAGGTGCTGGGGGCTAAAAAGAAATAAAATGAAAATCAATAAATTTGCATCGTCATTATTAGGCTTTTCAATATCCTTACCTGAATATTATTGCTTGGAGAGGCATAAATACTTCCAGAAGGCTATGATGAATAAAATATAATGCATGTTAGTATAAGTGCAGGAAGATATTAAAGGATATGTTCTTACCTGGCTGTTATGACCAGAGGGCTGTTGTGGCTATAAGATGACATATTAAAGATTGAGCATTAGTTTATCAATTACGTAATAATAAATTACAAACTTGTTTAACTTTGTAAATAAAAAAATAGTATATTGAACTTAGTACATCATACTTGTGATATCAAAACAAAATTATATTTGAATAGGAACTAATTTGGTGCAAATGTTATTGGCACAGAATATATTAAACTCTATAGGAACATATGTAATAATCAATAAAAAGTTTAATATATTAAACTTAGAAATCCATACTTTTCATATAAAAACAAAATTTAATGGAGAATTTTGAATTATAGTGTTCATTTATGTTTGTTTTTAACGTAACTGTCTTAAGATTGTGTTTTTATCTCCTACTTTCTAGTGTATTCTTATATTTTTACGCTGTATGGTTTTTTATGGATTTTAGCTAATAAATAAACATCTTAACCATTTAATAAATAATATATATAGTGGAATGGAAATAAATTTAACATAAGTGCAATAACTTTTTATAGAACACATTATTTTAGCGTATTTTTAATTCTATTATCAGGAAAACTTATTTTTAGGTTTTATTGCTATTTTATGATTAAAAGAATTTGTATTTGAATGTATAAGAATAATATAATAAATAATAGTGTAGGTTAATAATTATGGTAGGAAAAATTCTCACCTGTCTGTTGTGACCCGAGGAGGGCTGTTGTGGCTACAAGATGATAAATAAAATAGTACTCATAAGTTACTCCACTACTAAATAAGTAAATCCTTACCCGTCCAGGATTGGAGAAGGAAGGTGCAGGGAATCCAGAGCCTGAGGGTTGTTGTCTGCGTGGAGGAGATTGAGGTTGCCGGGAGTTGCCGTTGGATCCTAACAAAGGCAAAAACGGACAATTAAAACTTGTTCAATATGTTTTGAATCATTAGTGTCACTATATACATCAAGTTTGGACGAATATATATTTAAAACTATCTTGATCAAAACAGAAAAATATATTGAAACAGGAACTAATTTTAAGCCAATGCAATATAATTTTGTAAAGAGCAAATGTTTTTCGTGTCTCTTTACTTTATTGACATTAAAAACTTTGATAAAAAGTACTTTTTGTTGTTAACTTATCATTAAAATATCTTTTTAGTTTAAAAATCGCATTTATATTATCTTTGCAAATTATTTTAATATTATTAATACTGCAAGTTTTGTTTACTTTATAGATTGCTAATCTTTTCGTCCATAACAGGTTAAAAAATACAACTACATATACAACTAAACAAGCATATTTACATTATAAATGCAAGGACAAAATGTTAGTCATAAAATAAATTATTATGAAACACTGATATCTAAATGTTAATAAAACTAAAAACACATTTACTACAAAGTATGCTAACCCCAAATTATAACTCTAAATACGATTTTAATAAACTCCACCTCGGATTAAGTTAGGCGAATCTAAGTGTCTAAGGAACTTGTTTCCATTGTAGCATGTTTTAACGCATCCATCAAAGCAGCAAGTAAATCCCGAGGAACAGTCATCCTGACCACCTGTGTTCCAGCAGGTATCTACTTCCCCCTTGCAGCTTCCACTGGGTGGCTTGGCGTCGTTAGGGCAACCTTTATCGAAACTACTGCTGCTGCTCCCAATATCGTTATTCTTGTTGTTATTATTATTATTACCCAAAGGACCTGGTGTGGCCCTTGGTGGGGGATCATTATTACCCCCACTGGTATGATGACGATATTGACTGTATTAGATCCCTTAGGACTGGAATGAGGTGAGGAGGGAGCTCCATTGGGGGTCTGTCCAGGAAACTGGATGCTTGAGTCTACAACACTGTTGGGTCCACGATTGGGTTGCCCCGATGGGGATCCATAATTATCTCCGGGTTGATTAGAGGAAGGTTTCACGTTGTTTCCGGGCTGGCCAGGGCTTTGGAATCCTGAAGTGCTTGGAGAATTCCCAGATGAGGGAGAACCTTTGTTGTTATGTCCAGGTTTAGAAGCACTTGAGAATCCTTGATTGCTGCTTCCTGTTGGTTGCCCAGAGGGGTAGCCATTGTTTCCAGGCTGTGATCCAGATGAAGATCCACGATTGATATTGCTGGGTCGAGAGCCGCTTGAACCAGATGATCCTGTGCTACCGCTTCCTGTGGATTGACCTGAGGGATATCCATTATTGTTGTTTCCAGGTTGTCCTGATGCTCCAGGATTGTTGTTTCCTGGCTGGAATCCAGATGAAGAAGGAGAACCTCTGTTGTTATTTCCTGGACGAGATCCGCTTGAACCCGATGATCCTGTGCTACCGCTTCCTGTGGATTGACCAGAGGGATATCCATTATTGTTGTTTCCAGGTTGTCCTGATGATCCAGGATTATTATTTCCTGGCCGAGAGCCGGTTGGACCAGAGAATCCTTGGCTACCACTTCCTGTTGATTGACCAGAAGGATATCCATTATTATTGTTTCCTGGCTGTCCGGATGATCCACGATTATTGTTCCCAGGCTGAGATCCAGATGAAGATCCACGATTGTTATTTCCTGGCCGAGAGCCGCTTGGACCAGAGAATCCTTGGCCGCCACTTCCTGTTGATTGACCAGAGGGATATCCGTTATTGTTGTTTCCTGGCTGTCCAGGAGAACCTTGGTTGTTATTTCCTGGCTGAGAGCCACTTGAACCAGAGAATCCTGAATTGCTACCCTGACCGGTTGACTGACCTGAGGGGAATCCGTTATTGTTGTTTCCGGGCTGTCCAGATGATCCTCCTCTGTTATTGTTTCCTGGCTGGAATACAGATCCTTTGTTGTTGCCATTTCCTGGCTGAGAGCCTCCTGGACCTGAGCCTGATGGCTGGCCAGGATTTCCATTATTATTAGCTGCTCCGCCTCCAATGCCTGAATTTTGAGGATTTTGTCCTCCTGCATTTCCACCATTGGATCCTTCACCAGATGCTGATAATAATAAATGATTTTGAACATATAAGGCCTATCAAAATGCTGTTATGGGGATAAAGGGTTTGTAATCTTTTAAAAGTAGCATGCATGTAAAAAAAAAAAATTTCATCTCCATGGGATCTATTTGGAATTAACTGGACAATGAATCAAAAAGTTTTCAAAAATTATAAAATGTAAAGTCAACCTATAGAATAATCTAATTTACTTCAGTTTGTCAAACCAATTGCGACTAGTCGTATGCATAGAATTATATATATATATATATATTATATTTATTTAATATTGAAATAAAAAAAGCTAAAACGCTAATTGAGACAACTGCTCATTAATATCAATTGAATTTTATCAATGTAATGATCAAATATATTTCATTTGAGATATTTGTTATATACTTTATAAAAACCTACTCATGTTATAAACTGAAGTATAATTTAGCTTCATTTTTGAAGTAGGTATTAAAAAATGTATAATTTACCTCTAAATATCAAATTGAGTGGGCAATATAGTATATAAGATAAATATTATTAAGATGCTGGGAAATCTATTGTTTTTTTCTGCTGTCCTTGAACTATCCTGAAATGTCTCCTTGTTTAATATTTCAAGTGTTAGGGCATGCAGTTTAGTTTTGATTGAGAGGATACATTAGATCTTACCAGGTCCGAAGTAGCAGGTATTGGCACATCCATCAAAGCAGCAGAGCTCATTGTTTGGACAGTCCCAGTCCGTCATGCCTACGCTCCAGCAAGTTGATTTCGCTCCTTGACATGCAGAAACAGGCGGGGTGTTGGTAATGCTAGGACAGGATCCACCGGCTAGTTATAAAAGAATATAAATATATCATTCATGATTAATGAGGGGATATTCGTATGATTCGTGTAAGCTAACCACCATATAGGTACTAAGGTGATATGATTAGTCAAATTAATAATTTAAGAGTTCATTTACCAGGCGAGGGTTTACTGGGCAGAGTTAACTTAGCGGACTTTTGTGGAGAGGCAGATTGGGGTGGGGGAGGAGAAAAGAAGCCAGTGGCAGTTGAGCAGCATATTTCGAATCTATCAGATTCCTCATGCCAACAGGGCTAAAATATATATGTATATATGTGAGCTTTTTAAATTAACAAGGAATACAAAAAATAATTGAACTTATACTGTACAGTGTTGGAGTCGATCTCTGAACCGTAAAGTAAAATGATAATATATATATGAAATGTCACAATCCGTTTACATTCATTTTGTTGTACTTCAAATTATGTCTTTGTAAAGAAATTTACGAAATATAATCAGATCATTAATAATTGAAAACGTCCATCAAACATTTTGTAACATAATGTTCTAGGCATGTTTATTGACTTCCTTATCTCTATGTCCGGTCTTTTATCATTTAAGTGCCTTCGAAAGGGTTAATTATTACTTTAATGAATCAGTAATAAAATAGATTGAAAGAAGTGTTGCGTAACAGAGTTAAAAAATATTAATTAGTACATATATAGCTATGTAGCTCGTTGGGAGCGGCAATTGTCTTTATGAAACACTAAATGACACTTCTTTATGGCTGAGTCGAGTCCAACACGTTAAGATAACGTACAAATAAGACTGGTGAATATGTTTACTCTTAGATACATTAAAAGGAGATATTTCATTAAAGGAAGTATGTTTTTTGTCTGTTCTGAAAAGTGTGATTCACATGTTTATTAAAAAAGGTTAAGTATCCAAAAGTACAAAATTCATTGAATATTTAAAGGACTATCTATGTGTGATGAAATATATATTTGGTGCCAATGCGACATTAGTATCAGAGCTACTTAAAGTATGTGATGAAATTGATTAAAATAAATATATCATATAAATAAGAACATAAATAAATTAGAAAAATAATGACCTTTCGACACGACTTAATATATTTAAAATTAAGTCGTGTTGGCACTCGCCTTGCTTTCAGAAAGATGATTGCCTGCCTCAGCTCCGTAATTTATAATGTAATTAGCAATTTCATAAAAGTCTTTTGAACATTTTCATTAAGATACTTGATAAAACTGTTTAGGAATTTCATATTATTTGGATAAACATTTCTTTACTGCTAAATGAATGATAAAAAGTCTTAGAGATTTTAAAAAGAAAATACACTACATTCACCAGTCTCATGATTTGTTTTTACAGATATCCACTTCTCACAATCATGTGCCCCCGTTTGCGTCTATCTTCCTTTGTTAGCTCTACTGGAAAGGGCGAGACCACTGCATTAGCGTTGCAGTAGTTATCAAGAGTGCAGCGAGTGCCGCTGGGACACTCAGTCACTAATTCATGACTGAGGAGGGAATTGTCTAAAAAGGGTGGAGAAGGATGGTCATTAGTTAAATGCTAATTTTTATATTTAATTTATATATTAAAATACTAATTTGTATATTTAAGCTATGTTTTATATATTCACAGTCATATAATAAATATATTAAGTTGTATGTTTTGTAAAGGCTGTTCTGAAATAATATCATGTGTGCAGTTATTACTTCAACTACAATTAAGGGACTTTTGAGTTTTTTAATTACAAAATAAATAAACTTATTATTTTTAATGCTATAATGCTTATTTATATCCTGTCGGATGCAATTCTATCGAACCAAATAGGCAAAAAATAAAACTTATTTAAGAAGGATAAACTACAGCTGTTTTTGAAGGTAATATTTGTGAAAATAAATAAGTAGATTAGTATGATTTTATCTCAACATTCCTGCATTAATTAAAATAATTTATAAACTTCATGTTTCTTATTAAAAATACTTTCTTAGAAGAATCTATGATCCTTCAATATTATTCTTAAGCTTATAAATCAAATATTTCCTGTTTCAATTATCATATATGTATGGAGATAGTTGAGAAAATTACATTTATAGAGTTCAATTATATATAGATAACTATTTCGAAGCAATATCATTTAAAAAGCTGTTTGTGCTCTATCATAGCAACAATAGAGTTTATTATCTTTTTAGACAAGTTTTAAAACCGGAATTGAATTATCATAAGATTTATAATACCTGTGATCAATATTCAAAATACTTTTACAATATGCTTTTAAAAGTCGTAAGTTAGTTTGTCGTAGAAAAAAGTCTTGAAGTATGTGATAACACGACTTTTTTAAAGTATTGTAGGACAATATAACGATTTATACTTTTGGAAATCACTTACCTCCAGGAGCACCAGGGGCTCCAAAGTTACCAGAGCTGCCAGAATTACCAGGGGCACCTCCATTGCCGTTGTTTCGTGAACCAGATAAAGAGTTACCCCCAGAGCCTGATATATAGATACATTCAAATTATAAATACATTTGCAAAATAAAATAAATTAAAATATCACCTTGTGCAAAGCCGCCATTATTGCGATTCCCGGGTCCACTGTTGGATCCACCTGAAAACACATCTGGGTTGTCTTGCCACCAGTACTGATTATCAGCCATGGCCGGCGTGATGGCCAGGCAGAGAGAGAGTATAAGCTTCAATCCTTTCATCCTTCTGAAAGATGTAAGATAATTATGTTGTATCATAGCCAAAAATATTCTCTGTCACTACGTTAACCACAAATAGTAATTAAATGAGATTTCTAACCAACTAATGCTGCTTATTTGTGAAAATAAAACACCAAATAAGGGATGAATAAAAATTTATAAGATCCGGTTTGTAACAGCATGTTATGTAAAAAATGTTTTCTCAATAAAGATTTATATTATATATAATCATTAAATTGTAACGTATTTGGATTTGCTGAGTTCATCCTTCAATCCGTTTCCCGCTTTTTTTGTGTCAAATTCAAAATAATCTAACTTATTGTATCCAGATTTTCTTTATTTGCATGTTATGTCTTATGCCAATGAATACCAGAAGCCTGAGACAATTTTTCCCCTCTTTGTTGAATACATTATGTATTATATATGAGTTATAGACAATGTTCAATAATTCAAAAGTAACATATTTTCATTTGAATAATTCCAACTTTTAAACGAATCATAAATCTAACTCTTAGCTTTTTTTAACTTCTTTATTGGAAAACCAAATGAAATTATTATTTTTATATTCAAACGCAAGATATTTATTAAAAAGTGTTGTTTTGATGGACGTAAAATTATAGAATTAAATATTTCGTTTAAGACGACTTAAGACAACTATATAATTCCTCCTAAAAGTCATACTTTAAACAACTGGGATTATTATATATATATATAGCATATATATTTATTCATTTTTGGGAGAATAAGATTTTTATTATTAATAAGAATCTTTTTTAATAATGTATATAGAGAAATACTTAGCTCAATTATAATAATCTACAAGACCTTCCAGTTGAATGGCTTTACTACGTTAATCTTTAAAATTATTAAAATATCCTTAAAACTCGCAAATATATAAAAATACTGACTTTTTAAAAGAAAATAATGAATGATAGTTTGATTTTATTGGACTGAATTACCTTTGTGACTGAGTAAAAAATATACAGATTCATTCATTTATGTAAGAAACACTTTTTTAATATAAATAAGAATCTTTTTTAATAATGTTTTTAAATAACTATTTACCTCCTTTAATAATTATAATAATCTAAGGGATCTTCCAGTTGAATGGCTTCCAAAACTTTATTATGTTAATCTTTAATATCAACAAAATATCCTCGCAAATATGTACAGTATGTACATATGTGCCCTTCCAATATTAAATTATATCTTCTTTAATTTTATCAATAGAGAAACTTAGCCCTCCTGGTAGAAGAGGCAGTAGTGATTGAAAGGGGAGGAGGAGGCTTTGGAAAAGATGTAAACATATTAATGAGAAACTTTGCAAGTCAAAAAGTTGGAATGTTTGATTTCTTTTTTCCTTAGTCTAATACTAAGTTTTCTTAGACATATCAAGTATATATATATTTATATAGGAATATGAAAGATATCTATTTTCTATATATGATTATTACCTTATCAAAGAAGCTTCGTCTTTTTGAGGAATATGTATAGATATGTTGTTGAGACAAGAAAACTTTAATATCTTATACCCGATAAGGGAATCACAATTATATATATATGTTTTGAGATGATACAACTTTGTTTGAATGGTTGGGCCTTTAATGAACACGGGCTTATATAGATTACGGAATATTCTAAATGGTGGTTCTTCTTCTTCTTGGAATTTGATGCGCTCACACCTATACCAAGAAGGGAGGCCTGCTTGAAAAACAACGATAACAAAAATAAGCAAATTAAAGGTAGAGAGGAAGACAAATTAAAGGAGTAGACTGTATTTACCAAACAAAAAACAATTGTATTAAAAAAATACATATATTTAAAATTTTCTAAAAGCCATTATTTAAAAAAATTATAAAAAGTAGCATATATATATATATATATATATATATATATATATATATATATATATATATATATATATATATATATATATATATATATATATATATATATATATATATATAAGAGTCAATATAAAAAAGCAGGTATCATCAATTCTCTTGTTAATGTAGCGCTCTCCTCTTGGCGGATGTAAGAAGAGGCTAAATTCTTTTTTTTATTCTTAGAAAACAGTGTGTTCCAAATAGAGCTATGTTATTATTCTCGAGGCGGATCTATGTTTTTGTCTTCTGTATTTGTGTTATGGATATAGTTATTATTATTATTGATTACACAGAATCAACCACATCAGTTTTTTTGTTGTTGTTGTAACACATGGATAATTAGCAAATAGATACAAAAATGGAAGACTTAGTTCATGATGTGATTGGCTATTACGCAAGTGTAATTATACATTATTACTTTTGATTTATGTACCTTTTAAGAGACTGATTGTTTTTTTATAATTAAGATATTGGCTATTGAGCCACACATTTTGAGTGAAAATGGAAAGCTGCGTATGTTTATAGCCGTCCATTGATTAAGAAAAAGCACCATAAAATGAAAAGATATATATTTAATTAGAAATACGACTTGGGAGGGGGAATCGACAAAAATGATTTATCTTCAGTCATCTTTATGAAAACCATGCCTTGATTTGAATAACATATGTTTGGTTCTGGTATACTTTGACTGTGAAATCAAGAGCTTGGTACTTACATACAAGGAAAAAGGTTTGTCAATTATGAGCACAAAAAGATTAACTATCAGGGTCGTTGAACAATAAAAGAAGTAGCTAAATCGTGTGTAGTATCTGGAACATGAAATCTTTAGAAAAAAATACTCTATAATCATTATTGAAGATAGATGTAAAGTCGGGGATACAACAAGCATTCTATGTTGAGCGTTTCAATACTCTAAATAACAAGTTGAATACGATTCTATATGTTCATCAATGTGTACTGGCCATAATACTAATCAAGTTGTATAAAAAATGTTGATGATACTTCACTGTAGCTCACTAAGTATTATTAAATTTTACTGAAAACATAAATTAAAACAAATTAATATTTAAAAAATACTATAATGCTTTGTGATACGTATTTTACGGATTCTCATTAACATATGTTTACTATTGTATAATTGGGCAGATCAATGGATCAAAAAATTATTATGTGTAGATTAAATTTGAAATTTTAATACCTATATGTAGGGAACAAGCAAAGACTCAACTATAGTAAAATCCTTTCTATATTGCCATGGATAGAAACCCAAAAAGTGGTTTCTATATACAGATGGTATATATATATACAGATGGTATATATATATATATATATATATCTACGTATATATATATATTTATATATATGTCGTAGTAGAGATGGAGATCCAGTAGAATCGTTGACTTTCCAAGTAGAAATTACAATCCTTATCTCTTCTAGGAGAAAGGCCGACTTAAATATGGAGATAATATTTAAGATGCTGTACTAACTATTTGCGATTTATTTTCTATATTTTTGTGTAAATGATTTCATTTTGTGTTCAAGTAAGCAAATGTGACGCAATGTTTTACTTGTATTGTATCTATATCACGGACCTATATAGTAATAATAATAATTTGATAATTATCTGAGAAGAAATCAGACATGATACAAATAGTTTGAATAATATCATCACATCATCTCCATATTTAAATCATCATCCTTCCTATAAGAGATATCATTCCTGATCTCTTTAAACAGAGTCGTTGATCTTCTGTTATAGATCACGATTATAGTCACTCCTAGCCGAAGATACGATTGTTATCTCTATCAGGAGAGTCAACGTCTCTGTTGGATTTCCATCTATATATATATATATATATATAGGGTTAGGCAGAATTAGTTAACCAAGGAAATGACGCAATAGCTCCCAATGTATTTAATTTAGAAAAATATATTACTTTTAAATTTTTGTTTACAACAAACTGCTTCAAAATATTTATAACCAAGTTATTCCACGTATTCACCATTTGCACGAACCACAGCCCTAAGTCTCTTGACCACACCAGTGAATCTATTACGCATAATCTCCTCGGGAATGTTGTTCCAGGCAGCCTCAGCTGTGTCCATCAGTTGGTCTTATTGACCCTTAGTTTAGCATTGGCCTTCCTCTACACGTCCTCTACATGGCAAGGTCAAGGGGTTGCAATCAGGAGATAAGAGAGGCTCCTTGCTCCAAAAGTGGCTGCACACCAGTCCTGCATAATCTTTGCAGTATGGGTCGGAGCTCCGTCTTGCTGGAAGCAAACAAGGACTCTACCAAAGTCTTCCTGGATCTACGGGAATACTTTGGTCTTCAGGAAATCCAAGTAGACGATTTTGTTGATTTTAACACCATCTGGAATCCGGAGCAAGGGTGATTTCTTGCCATTGGAGGCCACGGCCCCCAGACAATCACAGATGCCGGCTTCTGCGTCTGGTAGACCTTCATGGTATTCTCTAGGATCTTGGAAGCATCCCTGCACAATATACCATCATTTTGAGGATTGAACCTTTTTGTGGTCTCGAAAAGTTTCTCATCAGAGAAGATCACAACGAAACTAGGTTTTCTGCGTGCCATTTGAGAACCAACTTCGATCTAGGCGTCCTCTAGTGGACTCGTTTAGTAGATGTATCTTCCTGTACTTGAATGGCTTCATGCCCAGGTCAGCTATGACCACCCTCCGAGGGTCCTCGCAGATACGCTGTACTCCTGACCCATTTTATTCATTGAGCGGGGTGTTACGAAGTATCTTGCCGGCGACGGCCTTGGTCAGCCTTGGTGTACTCACTGATCACTTCTTTCCTTGTTCAGGCTTCCTTGTGGTTTTGCCTGTCTCTTTGATAACTTTTTTGGAACGCTAGATGAAGGTTCAGTTTACTCCAAGCATGATCGTGATAGCCTTTTGGGACTGGCTAGAGTCCAACAACTTGACAATGGTCGTCCGCTTGCTTTCAAGGTCCATTTCGTCGTTGCTTGTGAACAAAAAGTTAAGAAAACAACACAACAGATGTACAAATGTACGCGAAACATAATTTTATATCATAACAAAACCTCTCAAACTCATATTTAGAAAGATATTGCACTTACAATCCGATGTTTCACTAATTCTGCCTGACCTTATATATATATATATATAATTTTATATATACATATATATCCAGTGATGATACTGTATGTTTCTCCAGCACTTTTCTTCAAAAGATAGTTGTTGAGAAGAACTTTCCTCAAATGCTGATTTTTTGGAAAAAATTACGATATTTTTGATCTGATTCTAGACTCCCTTTACATGCAAGTGACCGCCATAGAACGGTTGGCGGCTAGCACAGTTTTGACAGTATTTTTACAATAAAACTACGAACATTTATAATTAAAAAATATCTTATTCTTTCGCAAAAAAATGCCAAAAACACTGGTTTCAAAAATTATAAACCTCATTTATTGTCCCTCTCAAATCCACAAATAAAATAATACGAATGCACTTATGACCCACTCTACCCAATAAATGGGTTGGTAAATGCAATGCATATCATTTTTCAGGGCCTATTTGTAAATCAAGGATCGAGTTACCCAAAAGGCATACATCAATATAAATACATCGCTTATAGATGCATCCATAAATTAGACAAAACATAGACATAGAACAAGAGAGATAAGGAGATGCATATATGTAGAAGAAATGTGTTTCATAGTTTGCAACTTTTTGTGTTTTTTTATTTCGTTGATTTCAATGTTTGAGGGATCTGTTTTTCAGAAATTATGTAATATCTATGTATATTCATCGTAAAAAATATAACCCTTAGACCTAATGAGCAAGTCCTCCGTTTTGGACAATTACGACACCTACAATTCCGATAGGGATGAAGAATTTAGTATAACAAAGTTTCTATTTTATTTAGCTTATTTATTTTAATTTTTTGTATAAATACTACTATTAGAAAATAATGTTATCCTTTTTAGTTAAACTTTGCCTAGTTTGTCACATCTCTCAACGTGTGTCAAGGATAGTAGTACACCAACTAGACTTAAATTTTGAACAGAAAGAATATATAATGTTAAGGATTCTTTATTATTTACCCATTAAAATTGCAATTTTAGTAGCATTTCTACAAATAATAACATCTTTATTAGTTGAATGATGGATTCCTGGCCACTTGCAGTCTACGGAACCTTCAGATCATATAATTCCTTTTTTTATTTCTTAAATTTGTAATCGTAGTAACCCTTTATACATAGAAAACATTGTAATCTCTATCAGTACAATAATGTGTGCTGGCACACTGCCGCATCTAGTGTGATCAAAGGGAGACATGAAAGGAAAAGAAGGAAGAGAGAGAGCGAGCATGAAACAGTTAAAACGATGACCAGGACGCACGACCCCTTGTGTCAAATATTAGTCATAATAATAACAAACAGAGCCCTTATTCTCTGATATGATTGTTTAAAAAAAGAAAAGGGAATAATACAAAAATTATTGATATTAATCATAGAGATAAAAAGAAATAGAGAGCTTATTGGATTCTTTATAGAAATACGTCATTGTGTCCAATAACAACAAATCTTTCTATCTCTATGATCATCTTACGATGACGTAGGTCAAATACTTTGTTTAGTCTGGGCACGTTTCTCTTCTATTCAGGGTATGTAAAAATCCAAAATTTTGAAAAACCCGAAAAAACCCCGGGTTTTACCGTGTGTTTTTTCGAAATTCGGGTTTTTCATTACACCATTAATTAGCTATTCGCTAAATAATGGTGTAATGAAAAACCCCAATTCGAAAAAACACACGGTAAAACCCGGTTTTTTAACCAGGTTTTTTCGGGGTTTTTCAAAATTTTGGTTTTTTTACATACCCTGCTTCTATTGAAGGGAATAAGCTCTCCTTATCTTTACATCTCGATGGTATTTTCAGAATCACCACACCCTGGCTGTTGAAGCGTGAAATCAACGACGAGGATCGAGTAGGATTCTAAACAACACGGATCGTCTTCAAGTCCTTTACGGATTCTTTGATGATTTCTTTCCACATCCCCTATTAATATCACAAGAGTAAGAATCTTTGTATTGTCAATAATGATGCCAAACAAGAATTAGTGTCGTTTGGGTGTGAAGAGTTATTTTATTTAAGTAATAAGTGGCATACCTAGAAGGAGTTCATTCAAAGCATTCATGATTCTAAACGTCATTGATCAAGGCCCTTGAAAAAGATACTTATTTTTCAAATGATAAGATCCTTAGTGTCCAGTTGATGTTTTCACTTTAAAAGCCACGAATAAAATTATCCCTCATTTCACATTACTTCAAATAGTTCCTACTAATTACATATATTCAATTTCTTTCAACCAATAGCCCTCAAGGACGGAGTCCCAATGTAGTATCCTTAGTTACTATACGTAGACTTTTATACTAAATAAGTTAAGTTTATTTGCTATGTATCAACTTCCCATTAAGATAATGGGGAGGGTCTCTGGGAAAATGGCTCCCAATGGGTAGTATTCGACACTTCATCCCACTTTCTGATTAAAAAAACCGAAGGAGTTTGTTAATAAAAATGTGTATCAAAAGTGTATTTTAAAAGGTTATTTATTTTATATTATTTGTTAAAGGGATAATTTTTTAGAAGCTTATACGGTATTAAGGTAGAGCTTAGTATAAAAACCTAATTGATGCTTCTAGGGATAAAGGAACACATTTTAAAATGACAAAATACAATTCTTAGACTTTACAATAGAATCTACCAAGGATTTTTTGTGTCATGATTATGCTAAATAAGGAATGAGTCACTTCACAGAACACAAAGGAACATTGTCGCATTACATCTACAAAAAGAAAAGCTTACGAAAAGAGAAAGTGAGACTGATAACCTATTCTTTGATATACAAAAACGTCTGGCTAGCAACAAAGATCAATTACTCTGATTAAGAATATTAGAATACTTTCAACAAAATATAAATAATGGTCATAAAAATGTTTTTCCCCACAAATATGAGTTGTAATGATTTGTTTAAAATAAATTTATGTCGTAATTCATATTTTCAGTGGGTAAATATGAAAATTATAGATTTTTGAAATATAAATATGATCAATCAATACCAAAGATGATTTTTATTTTTTGTTTTTTAATACAGTTCTTTATTTATATTTATAATGAACAGCAATAAGAGAGAAAAATACATAAACATTTGTAAACATTATCGTTTAAAATCAATGTTCCAGAAATGAGTTTTGTCTCAAGTATAATATATGACACGGATAAAATTCAAACAATACCCAAGCACAAAGAAACATCAATAAAAAAGTTTCTTTAGAGCGGATATAAAACAAGGAAACAACTCAATGAGTTTCTTGGATTTTAAGGCCATGATTCGATTAGATATTAACGTAACAGAACTACCACCCCATACAATCACCCCCCAGGGCATTGACCCCCGTTAATAGTTTTTATTAACCTTTAAAGTCCGCTTATGAAGTTAACTATGTTTTCTTTCGCATTAGTGTTTGAAAATATGTTCCTATTATCGGACATATAAAAATAGGACCGATATTAGGAACTTTAGAGACAATTGCAATCTTGTCTAAAATAAAACATAGTTAACTCCATAAGGGAATTTAATAGATAGGAAATATTAGTAATTGAGGCTAAATGGCACGGGGGTAAATGCCCGTGGGGTGATTGTCGGAGGGTGCTAGTCCAGGGGGTCTGGGGGTGGTAGTCGTAAAGTCATATATTAATCGTCAGAACTTCTAAAGGCCTCTTTTACAAACCTTAAGAGAATCTTAAAAAGACTATTTTTCTTCTAAATATTTTTATACTTCCTAACTTCATATACTCTTCCATAATTATCTTTGTAAATAGTAGTTTTCATAAAAATTTAAGTTAAGCCATTAAAAGAGGATAATCCAAAAAATAACATTATTTATATATTTTTTTCCATGCCAAAATATAGAAGAAAAATTATAATTGGATTCACATGGGTACCATTTTAACAATTCAGATTTGGAAATGTTTTCTCCCTTTTTAGCATCGATTCAGAGTATATTATGGAGATCCCATCCTGTTTATCTATCGGATACAACAATCGATATTATATACCAAAACAAGGACAAAAACCGTTTATCAAGAGATTTGGAGATCCTGTTGTTCTCGAGAGAACTGCTCTTAACCTAAATAAATTTACAGCGCATGACTTAGATAGGTCAAATTTTAACATTGGAAGGTTCCGCTTTCCACTTGAACGTTCTTTTATTTGTTTTATTCTTTCGAAGCCGTGGTTTTAAAATTTGCACTTAAAAGACCTAGATATGATGGAGCGGTCTTAATATCTGAAAGATTTCAAAGTTTGTTGGACCTCCCTTTGTCCTGGAAGAGAAGAATTCTGAAATCTACGGGTAGTATTGCCGATGGTGCAAAATTTACTGCACAATTACAAATTCAGGACAAATCCTCAAATTTCAGCTTCCTTGTATGAACTGTGGGGTTTATTAAACAATATCTTCCATGCATTCGTAGACTGTCCAATCCTAAAGGTGTTTAAGCTATTCGTAAAGCTTAACGTTTGTGAGAATGAAGACGACCTCAAATATTTTAAAAGCCTATGTTCTTTTTGGTGTCTTAATCTTAAAAAGAAATCTCCCCCCAGTCACAAAGCAATTGAATCTGCAATACAAAATGTCAAATCTTTAATGCACAAAACTTACTACTAACAAGTACATTTTTGAAAAAGATATAAGACTTATTCTCATTGGTGCTGCCGCCGCCACTCTGCTTTTGAGGTCAAAATTCCTGATTTGGGAGCGTCAAATGGAATGGGTGGAGACCTCATTAAATTTTCCAAACAGTTCAAAATTCTATTGGAACGACATCAGAAGGATTTTAAGAATGCATCGCCGTTTTGTATGAATAAAAATTAGTTTTATCGATTGTTTGATATATATATATGGTTTTATCTGGTGGGTAATTTTGAACAATGTTGATTGATTTTTTATTACGTAATGTCCAGATTTGATTGATTTCTTATGTACCATGTTTTTAGTGTATTTTTTACACTATATTCTTTTTTGCAGTAACAGAATATAATTATTTAAACCATGAAAAAAAGTCGTCTTATTGTCGATTTGTTGAGTTTGAGGTATTCGAGAGAATTGAAGGATGTTCCACTTTTGCGGTACATTTCCACATACGATTCTCTTACATCTAAAGCATTTGATGCTAGATTTATTATTCTTGCATTTTCGCACATAGCAAGCTTTTCTCTTCATTGGGGTCTCTTCTTCATTATCATTTTCTACACCACTAACATCTTCATCGTTTCCACCATATTTGGCTTTGTTCATGGATTGTAGTTCTTGCATGAGTTGCAAGATAAACATCTTTCGACTTATTTTTGTTCCATTGATCTATTTGTATATTATTTTAGTTTTGATGGCCGCCATATCTAAAATATTATAGAAAACCTGTAGGGGCCATCGTCTTGATGCCACCTTGGTGGTATATAAACGAGCCATCTGATCTATATTATCAACTCCAGATTTGGTCTGGTTGTAATAAGAAACACTTTCTGGAATGTTTTTTGAGTATCAGGAATACCAACCGAATTGTGTACTGAACTTAGGACTATAAAGTTTTTTTTAGGCTTGCCTTGATAGACCGTAAAAGTAAAGTCTTCATGCTTCAATACTATTGCAGAATTCAGAGGCTGTTTATGTTCTTGATTGCTTTGGGCACCTCCCTCCTCATTCTTTTCATAGTTCCCACAATGCTCGTATTCTTTTTCAGTGATTTAGCCAGTTTCAGTGAAGTGAAGAAATTATCACTGTTGATGTTTCGTCTTTCGTTGAGATATCGCTCTGCATGTTTCATTACAACGTACTCTGAGAACGACTGATTTTTGGCCGATGGTCATTTTTCCTAAGTAGGGGAATCCATTGACTAAGTAATGGGACTCAACTTCTACAGCAAACCAAAACTTTATTCCAATTTATTGGGCTTGTTTGCCATGTATTGTGTAAATGGGGAACGTGACTTCGTTGGAAATAATTGCTCATCGACCGTGATTTTGGCACCGGGGTAGCAACAGTCAATGCAATTTTCTATCAATCGGTTCCAAATTGTAGAAATCAATGCAAATTTTTCACTATAATCTCTTTGAATTCTGAAGATGTGATGTCGAACCGGATACATTTCAGGAGCTCTTTACATCGATCGCGACTCATGGTCTCTCTGAAATACGGTGGACCCCAAACTTTGGACCAAAGATCATTAATTGGGTGTCCTTTGGCAATGAATCATAAGAGATTCAAACTTGTAGCACATACAAGTATACCTACTTGCAGCAATAGCGTTTTAACAGGTTATACTTGTTACACAAACAGTATGTTTTCTAAATCTATAAAAAAAGTCATTTGACTTCTCCGTCATTCTAGGTATAAATTGTCATAACTCTTCACTGAGTTAAAATATTATGAGATATTTGATAGAAACCTTTTTTGTGAAATAATTAAAAGTCATAAATTTGAAGCATATCGGACCACTGACATTTAAGATATTAGCTTCTAAAGTCGAAAAAACAGTCAAATTGACTTCACCGTCTTTCTAGTGTTAAGCTATTCGTAAGCTTACGTTTGTGAGAATGAAGACGATTCCTCAAATATTTTAAAGCCTATGTTCTTTTGGTGTCTTTAATCTTAAAAGAAATCTCCCCCCAGTCACAAAGCAATTGAATCTGCAATACAAAATGTCAATATATTAATTGCACAAAACTTACTACTAACAAGTACATTTTTGAAAAAGATATAAGACTATTCTCATTGGTGCTGCCGCCCGCCACTCTGCTTTTGAGGTCAAAAATTCCTGATTGGGAGCGTCAACATGGAAATGGCTGGAGACCTCATTAAATTTTATCCAAACAGTTCAAAATTCTATTGGAACGACATCAGAAGGATTTTAAAATGCATCGCCGTTTTGTATTGAATAAAAATTAGTTTTATCGATTGTTGTGATATATAATATATGGTTTTTATCTGGTGGGTAATTCTGAACAATAATGTTGATTGATGTTTTTATTACGTAAATGTCCAGATTTGATTTGATTTCTTATGTTACCTATAGGTTTTTAGTGTATTTTTTTACACTATATTCTTTTTTGCAGTAACAGAATATAATTATTCAACCATGAAAAAAAAAATTTAGAAAAAAATGAAAGTAATGCAACACTGGTTTCGAAGCCATATTATGACTTCATTTTAATTAAGACAAATCAAAAAGTTTTTTGGAAATCGCATTTGACAATTATAAAAGTGCAATTAATTAGTCAAAGAGATATAATTATTCAGAATTAAAAAAAATATGTGAGGCATTCATTTTTTCTTAGATATTTAATAAGAGATAAAAGTATATACACACACACATAATATAATTTATGCTACATAAAAAAAACTTGTTTTGATAGTATTTTTATACATGTGGGAGCTATACTAAAAAGTCATTTTTTTAATTTTTTAATAAATCAATTGTTAGAGTATGTTCTACTATATGAATACTCTTCAGGATTGTGTGCCTTGTAAATATGCAAAAAAAATAATACTTAAATAAAAGAAAATCATAAGTCCTCAACAACAGGTAAAAATAATAATTGATTGCCATGCGAAGGAATTTTGAAATTGGAAAATAAATCAAATACTATTTATTCATATACAGAATTGGACCTTTGGTTGTATGATTTTTCCCAATTTAAGGAGATAAAAATATCATACACAAGAGGTAAATGTTAATCCTTAAAGCAAAAAAAATATATATATATGTATATATAAATTATATATATATAATATATATATATATAAACTATATATAACTTATATATATATTTTTATATAAACATATAATTTATATATATATATGTATTATATCTATAGTTATATATATATATATATATATATAAACATATACATTTATATCTATCTATGTATAGTTGTTTGTTTGTTAGCTCCTAGAATAGACCCACCTCACCGGAACCTAATCCGGTATCAGCCGGTAGTGACCTATCTAGTAGCTATTGTCTTTATTAATAAAAATATCATTAAAGTGCATAAACATTTAAATGTTCTAAAAATATATTCCTCCAGAGACAACCTCTTTCACCGATATTTCCCTCGAGTTGTCTTATCTTCTGTCGTGTAAAAGGACAATTGTAGATGAGGTGATATGGAGTTTCCTCGTCGTCGTTACAGAGCCGGCAAGTTGGGCTCTCAACCTTCCCCATCTTAAAGAGATGCCGATTTAGATGAATGTGACCGCTCACCATTCCAACAATGACAGAAATTTTGTTTCTCTTGAAACTGAATATCTTTTTCCCAACATAGGGCTCAGTGATGAACTGTTTTGTTTGACGACAACGCTTCATACTTTGCCAAGCAATTCGCCATTCTTTCAAAGATTCTTGTCTTAGGGAATTCTTCGATTGGCACATAGATACTGGTACTGAGATTGGTGTACCTCTCATGGCGCCATCCTTTGCCAACATATCGGCGTATTCATTCCCGGTGCTATCATTGTGTCTTCTGATCCATCCTAACGTGATTTTACAATATAATTATTGATGGCGTCTTTACACGCGATAATTTCTGCACTCAAAAGGTCACCTGGTTTAATGTCCAGACTATTGATAGCCGACATGCGTCAGAAAGGATTATTATTCTCTTTCGTTCAATTTTTCCCCTTGAGATTACTACATATGTTTCTGATGGCTTCACTTCAGCTTGGTACACTGTGTTTGTGTCTTCAAGTTTTAAGAACTTTTGATCAAGTACTTTGTCCCCACACGTTATAGCCCATCCAGCACCTGTTTGATCCTTGATTTTTGACTCGTCAGTGTAACCGATGAGATCAAAATCATTGATACACCAATATTTTTTGATGTCGTAACCCAGATTATTGGACCAGAAAGGGATCCGAAGTGGAGGAGTTGGGATATTTTTTACTTGCAAATATTTATCTAAATATTGCAAGTGTCCTCTTTGTAGGTGGTCGAACCATTTCAGTGGAGTTTCCTTTTTAGTCCGAAGCTTAATTAAACTCGCACGCTCCATTACAAATAGATGAAGTGGAAGGAGCCCACAGAGTACTTCCATAGTCGCAGTAGGTGTAGACCTCATAGCTCCTGTTATGCTCATCAGACCAAGTCTCTGTAGTTTACTAAGTTCATTTTTGATGAACCTAGTACCTAGAAGTTTAGGTGCAAAAACAATAGCGCCATAGCTTACTATAGATCGAACATAGGTCTCGTAGATCCATTTAAACTTTCGTGGGCTAAGCCCCCAGTCGGATCCAACAAAAAGTTGCAGGGCAAAGAGACTCCTCTTAGCTTAGATTGCATATTCAATGTGCTTTCTCCAGTTTAGACTATCGTCAATTATTACTCCAAGATATTTAAATGTTCGAACTCCCTCAATCTTGGCTCCATTCAGGTAGAGGGAAGTATCCTTGCATTTCTTCTTTTTGAAAAAAGCATATATTTTGTTTTGGTTGAACTGAAGGTAGTGTCTCTATGTATAGTTATATATATTATATATATATATATATATATATATATATATATATATATATATATAGATAATATATATATATATATATCATATATATAATTCTTTTTTTTTAATCTGTTAGATATTCCTATATATATATATATATTTTATATTTTTTATTTTTACAACACACCACATATATATATAAATTCTTTTTTTCTAAATTTATTTGAATATTCCTGTATATATATATATATATAATATATATATATATATATATCAGCTATTTTGAAGTTGGAATTTTGTGATCCTTTAAAAAAAAAATTATGATATATATATATATATATATATCATATATTAGGTCTGTTCTTATTTTTCAATGTTTGAAAGTTAGCAACATTGTGGATTTTCTGAAAAAAAGAGGGAGAGAGTATTTTGTCTCACTCTCTCCCTTCTTTTTTTCTTTCTCTTTCTATCCAGGTAACACTAACAGCAGTTACCAAGTGGTAATTGTATATTCTCATATCTAAGGATTAATTTTGGGGAGAGTAGTATTTGGCTTATATCTCTTAAAAATAGCGATTTTCAGAACACCAAACATATCAAATGAAAGCTTGGTTAACTAGCTTTAATATTTTGGTATACTAAATCATGTCAATTTAATAAGTAGAGAGTTATATGTACATAAAAAAAGCATATCTTGCGTACAAATGACGCATATAATGGATTATAAATGCGTCAGAGACAAAGTAAAATTTTGAGAATATACCTTGACGCAAATCTAAGAAACACATATATTTATTTTTTTCATAATCGATTTCTTATAGGTCAATACAGGCTCTGAATCATATGATGTAAACTCAGATTGTACTGAATTCTGAATTGATAGAATGCAACCAAGGTCATTTTTGGATTTAAATTCAAAGGTATACTAAACTTAAAATACTATTTTACTCTGAAGCGAACAAGTCATCTTCTACAGGCGAATGAAGTTAATTGATACAAAAAAGCTATGAAATATGCTATCATTACACACTCCATTTTTTCTTTGTTTTTACTGAAAACTTGTTTATTAAAAAACATCTAACATATGTCTGGTAGTAAATTAGATTTCCTTAAATCAATAATTATTATTGAAGTCTGTAACGTCCACCATTTTGAAGAAATTTACGGAAAACTATATTTTTACTAAATTTTTAAACTTTGACCTCGTTGCGCGACCTCGTAATGTTGACTGATTTGTTCAAACTTTGTTGTCATCTTCTTTTATCACCAAGAAACAGAAAATCCACAATGTTGCTAACATTTCAAACATTTGAAAAATAAGAACAGCCCTAATATATATATATATAATATATATATATATATATATATATATATATATATATATATATATTATATATATATATATATATATATATATATATATATATATATATATATATGATCATAATTATTTTTAAAGGGATCCAACAATTCCAACTTCAAATACCTGAGTATATGTGGCATCCTGAAAAGTTGACACGTTTATTAAATATCCTACTAATACAGTTGTGTGTATTCGGCTTTTAAATTTAATCAACGTGATAGACGTCCTGCAACGCCATAGTATATTATGGATAATAAAATAATATGTCCCTTTAGTTTATGATGTTGACAAAAGGTATAAATCCCAGGCATAAGATGTTGCACTTGAATACAATGAACACAAATAAGAATTTGTTGTTACACTTGAGTGGATGAAGCATGATGAATAATCGATCTATATCCTAATATTATTATATCCGGGGAAAACTTCCATTAGTGTTCATTTATTTTTAGAGGCATAGATCATAAACTACATATAACACGAATAACTCATGCATATACTGAGTTCTAGTGATATTTATTGGCTTTGAGAGTTTTTGGTATCAATGCATAATGCCTAGTTATAGATGATTAAAAATAATACATGGCTCTCAGCAAAGTTGACGTAATCATGGTAAAGGAATAGGAGATCTTACAGTGTTATCAAATGTGAGCTTATTAGCTGATATATATATCATATACAGTATTATATATATATATATATATATATATATATTATATATATATTATATATATATATATATATAATTATATATATATATATATATATATATATATAGTATATATATATATCTATATATAGATATATATATATAATATATATGTATATATATATACAAGACATATACAGGCTGATTCATTTAATTGAGACTAACATATAACAAACTACATACAATCTTTTGTATTAAATTTTACACAAATAATTTTAAACAAACATGATAGCACAATGTGTAATTTACAAAATTTATTTCATTAAATTTTCACATATCCTTCTTGGCCTTCACTACAGCTTTGAATCCTCACGGTGGAGCACACAGGCAGGAATCTCTTCTCAGCTCAGACCATGACTGAGTGGCTTTTTGCCTCTGAGAGAGTCCTCAGCTGCACGGGGATGTCTTCCTTTTTTCAAGATAAAACCCGTCATTTTGACTGTTTTGGCCTTGACCGTGAAAATCTTGTCTGAGAAGAGAGTCCTGCCTGTGTTGCCACATGAGGGTTCAAAGCTGTAGTGAAGTTAAAAGGATATTGAAAATTTATTGAAATACATTGTAAATTACACATTGTGCTATCTTTTGTTTAAAAATATTTGTAAATTTAATACAAAGATTGTAGTTTGTAATATGTGAGTCAATTTAAGTGAATCACCCTGATATATATGTATACAAAACTCATATTATTTTTTCTATTTTTGTGTCTAGATATAAGTTCTATCTAAAATATGGTTGTGATTTGTATTATGATGTTTTAGCATAACCTCCAGCTAAGGTCTACCTGATCTTTATTTGCGTAGAAATGAGTTCATTTAAAAATATATCAACAACCAACATACACATTGAATGGTTAATGTTCAATATTTAATTTAGAAGGTTTGTAGATAATGTCTTAACAGATTTGCTGAATATGAAGCTGTTTTTTGAGAGCACATTTGCTCGTAGAAACGTGCTGATCTCTCAATTTTTTAAGTTCCATGTCGGACATCCGAAAGGTAAATTTTGATTTCCTCACTGAAAAGATCCTAGGATCGATTGACTAATGGCACTTTTAGCATTTGTATATACATAAAATGACTCGGATGCAATTCAATAAGCGAGTATGCAAGATATATATTTTTTACAAGTCAAATCATGCACTAAAGGGTTAAAAATAAAGTTATTCGAAAAAGTCTAAGTCAGGTACTCATTTAGTTATTAAAATAAATAATTTTTAAACAACTAAACTCGTCATTGCTCCCCACCTGGGGGAGGGACAAATAATGCTGCAAACAAATACAAACATCAAAGAGTATATCATTTTGGAAAAGGTACTTGTTCAAGGCAAGCAAACAATAACCTCCTGGAAAGGAAGTTTCCAGAAACAAAGGTTTTTAAGTAAGTACCGATCACAGGCAATTTCACATTGATATAATATAATAAATTATAAAATAAATAATTAGCTATATATAAATCTCTTTCTCTAACCTCAGTGTTTTCTTGCTCCCCAGGGTCTGAAGCACTGTCGCAGGCCTACAAATGAAACCCTCATTATTATTTGATACATATAACCGAGTCAAAGGTGTATGGTAATGAGAGTAAAATTGTAAGCTTCCAATGACGTCATGTTATTAATAACTCTATATTTGATTTAAAATAACAATAACTTTTGATGACCTCACTAGAACTTATTTGCTCTTATTTTAATATATTTTAGTAAATACTTTTATGTTTGTTTGAAAAATGTTGAAATGATCATAAAATACCTTTGCTTATAGAGACTTTCACGGTGTATAGCGTTCCTTGGCTAAGGGCACCCACTTCACTTCTGATGATTAATGCCATATGTGTGGGCAGGGGACAGCTCCTGCATTTCGCGATGAATTGAAAGCAGCCATCTTTCTCGTGAGGGCAAGATCAAACTCCCCCCCCCCCCCCCCAACATAAAAGCTTCTTTTCGACAATACACGTCAATCAATGAAGAAATGCTCCGAGGAAGACATCATTATTTAAGTATATGTAGACCATAACCATACTAACTTCATTGCTAGTGAAATATTCTTTTTTCAATATGAAGTAATGAAAGCGGAAGATATATATATATATTCTTTTTTTAAATTTATATAATATTCCTACAATTACGATGTACAAAAAGATTACAATTATAAAGAAGCGATAGTCCAACTAAATCGATAATGATTATTAGTTAAGATATGCATAATGATTTTACTGAAGTCTTGACAAAAACCTAATATAGTGTCATAAAAAAAGTAAATACTACAGGGTTTTTCGAATCTTCTTTATTATTTAGATGGTTATATAAAAAGTATATAAAAATAAAATAAACATGATAGTTTATAATAAAATATCCAAATAAAAGGCTTTACAATAAATATATCACCTGAGCTGATTAATTAAAATATTTTTAAGTAGCTGATAATTCAAACATTTCTTCCTTTTAAAAAATTTGAAGTTTAGATTTATCAATATTTATTTTATTCAAACAATTCAAGCGAAATTTGAAAATGATTTTATATTGGTATATATATATAGATATCCCTTAAATACCTTTGATTGAAGAAACAAATCATTGAAATAAAGATTACAGGAAATCTGAAGCAAAAAAACATTTTGTCCCAAAATAAATGAGCCATTACATGGCCTCTTACTAATTTGTCATCTGAGTTGTCAAGGCAATAGATAGGTCATATCTGATATTACGAAATCCAATATTTATTTGCGTTTGTTAGCACAACGCTTAAGAAATGATTTGGAATTTCAGAACGTTTACAATGAAGAAATTAGAATTTTGCGGTTCATTAAAAAATTTCGAATATTTCTACAAGCATTTTTGGAATGAATCATCATTTGTATCTTCAAAAGTAAATAAATAATTATGTTAATATTCAAATACACACACAAGAGTATATTTGTTTCAGGAACAGCAAAAATTTGTAATTAAATAACTTTTTATTTCTATTCATATACCTATTACTATATATATACTATGTATATTACTATATTTGTATCTATATCTATATTACTAAAGATTGTATTTTATTAGTGATTCCTTTTTTTGTCGTTAATAGACTTTAAGAACAACTAATGGTTCCAAATATAAGTGTGGTTTCTTTTCAAATACTTAATAATTTTCCCTTGTTTTTAGTGGATCCAAAACTTTAAACTCAGTATTGCAACTTTATATAATAAGCAAACATAAAAGCATGCTGCTAACTTATAATGGCATACGGAAGACTACGATATTTCACCATATCAAATAAAATTCCCACCTTAAAGGCCTCCTTTTGATAAACTATACATCATTAGTGACTTTAAAAAGACAACAATCCTTTCGTATGAACAAATAATTGTTTCGCGCAACAAACAGTCACATCTGTTACTTGATTCTCGTTAATTTCGTTGGAGCAATAAGTTTAAAAAAAAGCTAATAAAATCAACGATTATAAAGACAATCTATGTGTATATTTTTATTGTTTTGCTGTATTGAAATCTCAAGTCAAATATCATATGTCTGCAATTGTAAGCTCGGACATGTCCATTGATGACCCTAAAATAATTACACAGTATTTACTTTATATATTTTTCAAATATTATTTAGGTTATTCCACGATATATAAATTCGAGACATTCAGCCCGAGGAATCACTAGATTGGTTGTGGGAACGGCCTGTTTGAATATATTAATATATTAAAATTATAGTACTATAGTTTATTTTAAAATTACATTAATGACCCTATATTCAGTAGACTGATCAACAATTTTGAGTCAACTCCTTATGTTGAGTAAATGAATTAAATTATCATATATAATACCAATTACTGTATAAAAATTTAAACCCTTCTGAGTGATCATGTTTTTATACATGACATTGTTTATTAATATTATTTAGATATCTGTTATAATATAATATTAAGATCTTAAATCTGACTCCTTTTATTCTTTAGAGGTTCATTTTTATATAAAAGCTTAAAAATCAATCTCACCATAGGTTAAAAACATTAAATATATTGATAAAATAACAAGGAACATATCTCCTATGAACAGTTATGTAAAACAAAATTGAAATTATAGATTAATCTTACGGCTCAAAAGCAATGGCCTATATATAAAATAGTTCCTCTAGTTCTTTTAAAATGGCGGTGTCTTTTTAAAACTTTCTGGCTGATTTTAGAAATTGCAGTGAATTAATATGTACGAATCGTACTTAATCTTTAGACAGTTTTATGCATTTGATGTTGATATGGATCATAATCGATTGCAGGTTCGAGAGTAAGGGGCAGTGGCTTAGGTGATTATTGTTCTTATATTTTAAGGAGTTGTTGCCTTAAGCTAAAAAAATATAATGCGTATTTTATCAACGTGGATTTGCGTCGAACCAAAAGGCAAAAAGGATTTAATCTTGAATAATATTCTTTGATTTTTAAGAAATAACTTTTTTTCTATTCGAAAAGCTTTTATGTTATGCATACGTAATTAACAGTACTTACGTATTGAAAACGCTCTTAAAATGTTGTCATTCAAATATATATGCGTATAATGTATATTTTATTTACCTTATAGTGAAGCAATCAGTGGCATTCTTCTTTTCTAACAACAATATAATTTGTTAGTTTCCTTGATTGTGATTGGTAGATTAATTATGTAATGAAAGACGAATTGATTGAGGAATATTTTTTGGCACAACTCATGATTATATATATATATATAACCCAAAATTAAAAACTTTCTGATTTATACATCTTGTTTTATTGCCTTATGAAAAAAAGAAGTTATGTTGCCGCACCCTGTATTATCAGCAAGGTATTTATCCTATTTTAAATATATATACAATGCAAAATTGTATATAAATCACAGCTAATAAAAAGGAAAATGTTATAAAAAAATAAATATATATTTGTACGTATATATATATATATATATTAGGTAGACTTTCAATATGGTAAATGTTACCTACCGCAAATAAAGGTTTCATGAATTACGTTTAGTAATTTATTGGTATTTTTTGTTCCAAATATGACAGCATTCTATATTTCAGTTTCTAGTTGAACAATCATGATGACGGAGCTGCCGATCCCACAAATAATTAATCGTGACACGCTTGAGATATTTATTTTTCTTCTTCTTCTCATTCAGTCCAAAGGAAGAGTCTCTCTGACGACGTAACTTCTTAACTTCATTGGGTCCATGTCTTGTATATTAATGTATTTGTCACATACCCGGATTTAACCTTTTGAACGTGAAAATAAATGATGCATGAAGTTTGGCTGAGTCCATGAGGTAATTTGAATTAAAGTACGAAAAAGTAAGATCCGGTTTGTTTTTGTTATTTGATTGGATTGTTAATTTTGAATGGTTAAGAGCGTTGACTGTTGAGATGAGTTTGATTGTTTAATGAACTGATTTGTTACGTTACTCATAACAGGCATATTGTCATGTTTTTTTATAAAAGTGAGTCATTTTAGATGTAAAGTATATAGACGCTGTTTGTAAGCTGATCATGATATTGTGTCTTATTACATGAATGAAGATGGTTATATTATTGCCCAGAAGAAATGGACCATAAACATTTGACCCAGAATTTAAATAGGAACTGATGGCTAATACATATACAGTTTCTTATTTAAAAAAATAAGTAAATCAAGGCAAATAATATTTTTTTGGCCTATATGGTTCGATAGAATTGCATCCGATAGGATATAAATAAGCATCAAAATTAGTTTATCGAACCTAGGATCTTATCAATGAGGTAGGCCAAAAGTGACCAGCCCCTCTCCGGATTCGAACCTGCACCTCCAGCATAGAGAGTTGGACACGCCTTAACGCACACGACTATCGCACTCCCTTGTAATAATATTTTATTTTTGCCATTATTAATGAATAATTTACTTGTTGTTCTTGGTCTAAGATTTATTTGGACCATTTTTCCTTTGCGTCATCTATTTCTTTTTTATTTCTTCCTATTCCATTTTTTCTTGGTTTTTTTTCATCCAATGCTCTATTTTCCTCTACCATTTCTTCCTAATATCGAGTGAATTTATAATCCTTGAGGGTAGTTTTGAGTTACTTTATTTAACAAACTTTTCTTCGTATTATTTTAAAAGCCTTCAATGGTCATTACGACCGTAACAGATATAAATTACAATATTTAAAATGTAGATGCAATGGCACTAAACACATATATTACCATTATACATAGTTTAAAATTACTCTACCTAATACGATCAACAATATACTGAACTACAAAACAACTCAATATAAAAATGAAAAGTGGGAAGAAAAAAAACTTCATACAATTATAAGGGTTCAAATTATATATAAAAGTATACAGCTTTTTAGGTAAATTTATAAATTATTCCTTTATAAAGTTGCTAAGTCTTAGGTAGACCCTTTTCGGCTCATATCATATAAAGTTATGGTGTGGTGGGGCTCATCTGAGTATAAAGCAAGTCAACAAATGCCCCAATTTATTTTTTTAATTGTGAAAAAAGTTTTAGCTATTTATTCGACTAATTTTTTGAAAATAAAAATACGAAAACAGATGGACACACGACTTCTTTTCCTTCAGACGTAATATCAATAGTGTATATCCCGCAAACTAACATCCGAATAACATCATGAATGTACGAATGGATATATCAATTCAGTTTCTGCTTGTTTGCTGTCCTTTTTACGAGGCCAGAATAAAATACAAATATAATTGAAAATTAAAATTTATGTACCAAGGAGTGTTCTCTAAAAGCTTCTTGGACATTATTTTGATCTGATGACGTCACTGGGGAACAAAAAAGATATCCAAATATTATTTGGTCATGAAGTACATATTTTATCATTTTTTAAATGAAGAACACTCCTATCACATCGGCCCATATGACCACAAAAATGATGCCATCTTTGTGGACTATGTGGTACACTGAAGAAAACTTCTAGTTACCCTATCTTTAACTATATAAGTTCGTGGTGCAGAAAGTTTCGACGCTGAAAAAAACATCACAAGGCTTCCTATTGGTTGATACTGCATTAGTATGAGTCGGGGACAATTTAGGAGTTAAACCAACAAGTTATTGTTTTGTGAAGAGCCTTATATATTTACTCAACTTAGCTGATATTAATAAAATATTACATAGATATAAATATTCATTTTATTCAGTCAAAACAAGGTATATTCATTTTTTTTTGGTGACGATGTTTATTTATTAGCAAATAAATCCATACAGTGTTTAAAAAAATAACAATATAATAGAAAGTAAGATATTGAAAAAACACAATCTGAAGACAGTTAAAAACAAAACATAAGATTTATTTCTCATTTGATATAATAATTCCTTGCAGATATTTTTTTTTATTACTTATTATTAGCATTTCTCTAGCTTTACAACAAGAAAAACATGTATATTGAAATACAAAGCATGTCCATATAGCCATGACTTTTTATTAGCCCTTGTGATGTCATTAAAACTCTTGAGGAAGAATAATATTACAAAATGTTTTTTATGGATTCAAATAATAATATTTACAATAAAATACCTGACATATCCATGAAAACATTTTTTATTATTTATACTTTGAAGCATATTATTTATAAAAAAATTCCGGTTAAAAACATTTTATTCGGATAATTGTGAAAAATTTATATAGTGTAAAAAAATACACAAAAAATATATACAGAAACAGAGCAAAACTATTCAGGTAGTTGCAAAAACAAATAAATGAACATTTTAGTTCATATTTACTGCCCTGAAGAATAACCTTATATAAAAGGACAAATAATTCATTATATTGGTTTAAAATGCACGATGACTTCTGAAAATCCTTTTGTTAGTGTTTATGTAGAGCTTTGATCTTGCAGGCACATATTTAGTTATATCGCCAGCCCATTTCCACGTCCTAAATCTGGGATTTTGATGGAGAGAGCAGCGTATCGAGCTGAATCACCAATCATGATGGGCCTTAGGTCCTCTTCGACTACGTAGGCATTTGCCGTAATTTTTAGAGCTAACAAATGTTTTATATTTTGTAATGCAAATTGAATTGCTTTGTGATTATTATATTTTATCACACAACCTACTCCTCAAAAATGACATTAGAAGGGATGCGACAAAGTCTCTTTGTTTGAGCGATCATATGAGTTTTATTATGAAGTATAGCTTACTTAGTTCTTTATCATTATGAATATTATATGTGTCATATGTGTATGTTGAGCCATCATCCCTCTCTGTTGTGTCCCGAGGGACATTCCGTATCCCAAAGAGAGAGAGAGAGAGAGTATAATTTATCACACACATACATGTATGCACAATGAGAACACGTCGTGATTTTGAAAGAAACATGATATCCACATTAATATACACCACCATATTGTATGTATATAAATCTACACACTGCATGTCCCTCTCAAAAAAGACACCCTTTTTGACTCAATTAAAATGAATATTTCATGATTATATAGCGGTATATATTCTAAAGTATTATATAGGGTTTTTAAAAAGAGGTATTCTTACTTTCTCTTGGATATTTACGGATTTGTGGTTTTTTTACGTGATTGGTTAAAAAAACAATGGGTATCATGCTACAAAGTATCATTTCACTATTACTCGTGACTGAGTGAAAATTCATGATGAATGGTATAAGGAAGTGTGTTGAGGCGTGTTCAACCCTCAGTGTTGAGTGTAGGGGTTCGAATCCCGAGAGGGGAAGGTGATTTTTGGTCAACTTCATTGATAAGATCCTAGGTTCTATAGACTCATTATAGATTATTTTATTGATATACAGTCCGATGTTGCAATTCTATCGAACTAATTAGGCAAAAAAATACATCTCAAAAACAAAAACTAATTTCTTATCTTGGGGTTTTAATAGACTCCTTCAAAGTTAAATATTAATATTAATCAAATAAGTCACCTGCACCGGTACATAAAGAATATTTAATTTGTTATTATTTTATCACTCTGACTATCGGATGTAAAAAAATAAAAGAAACACTTTGATTACATGAGAAAAATCCTATTTATGGGTGAGTTTTGCGAGAACAGTCTTTTTTGTTGTCCCCATGGATCCTCCAACAGTCCACCTTCGTCCTTCATGGCTCACGATAGGCCATTGACGCTTTCCATAGGGTTTTTTTCTTTGTACCGACGTACAACAAAACTTTATTTCTGTGTCAATTCACTTCAAACAATTATAAGTATATATAGGTACACACGTATGTATATAAATTACAATATAAAAACCAAATACATCATTACATTAATCATTGAGAAGGCATTCATGTTTTTCCTTTTTTTAAATTGATAACTACAATACTGAAAAGAGTTCCAAGGAATGAATATTCAATATCTTTAATAGACTGAAGTATGGACAGAAGATACTATATATATATATATATATATATATATATATATATATATATATATATATGGGTCTCTTTTTCTTAAAAGGCAAAGTAATTTTAATGTCATGAGTAGATTTTTTCTTCTTCAAACATCCCTGTAAGGTACCATGATATCATGCACCCACAATATATACATTTCAATTTTATTTGTATCTCATTATCTAATATTATCCTTTTTGTTCTCTTTGATAACATAATACTTTTGCAACATACGTTTTATCATTTTTTTAATATAGTGAGACTTCTGAAATATCATATTATATCTTCTAATTAGATAGATGATATAAATGATGGATATAATATGATATGTATGGATGAAGAGATTAGTCAATCAATCATGTGTCTTATATTTGCAAGTGATTATCCTTATTGAAAAACATTATTTGTTCAAATAATATAACTATATAACCATAACTACATATAACTAATTATATATATATATATATATATAAAGATACATTTAAATTAATTTAAGAATGAGACTCGATACCGTTACAATGACCATTGCGTGCACGTTATACAAAGAACACTCGCTGAACCTAATTTTCGAAAAGTTTTCCCCATAAATTGGCTGAAACGGCAGCAATTTCGCGTTGAATACTTGTTCTGAGCTCTTCTAACAGCAACATGGATTAGAAAATAGTCTAAAGGCGTTAAATCGCGCGAGGAAGGCAGCCGACTGACTGCTCCATTCCTGTAGATAATATGTTCATCGAACTAACTCGTCAATAATTCGATAGTAGCATTTGCTGTGACGGAAGTGGCACGTCTTGTTGAAACCTCTTATCGTTCAAGTCCATATCTTCCCATTCGACAAATCGATTATCATTGCGCGATAAGGATTTCCATTCATAATAACGTGATGTTTGTCATCGTCGACGAAAAAGTACGGCCCAATCACACCGACAGCATGCAATCTACAACAAAAATTCGAGATATAATGTGACTTTATGAGTTCGGTGTGGTTCTTTGTGACTCAATAGCATATATTTTGCTTGTTAACGCACGTGATTCATGCAGCTCCATTATATATATATATATATATATAATTATACCGAACAGTAAATATCAGTTATTTGCACCATATTAAATATACCTATATATATCTATATAATATATAAACATATATATATATATATATGTATGTGTGTGTGTTTGTATATTATATATAATTTCGTTTAACAAGTATTTTTATCATCAAGACTTCTCGTTTCAATTTTCTTATATGTATTTATAGCTATTGTTCGTAAAACTGAAAAATTTCAATCTTATTTTGTGCAGTATAAAGAACAACACAATAATGGAAACACATGTGAAAACATAAATTGTAGAGTTTTATGACAGATAAATCGCGTGAATAAAGGCAGGGGTTTTCATGATCAAAGAGTAGAAATAAAGATATACAGTTTGGTCCTATGACTAGTAGTTTAAGAATTATGGCATAAATGCATTTCAGAATGAGCCTTCTTACACTTAATCCCAAATTATGTCTTCATAGAAGTAGGCTTGTATGAGTTTCCTTTTTTTAAACTATTCTTAGATGTATTCTTTTTCACAAGCTTAAAGTCCCTCCTATTGTATACAAATAACTTGTACATAGTATTATCTACATGGTAAAATTGTATATGATGCTATGCATGATTGGAAAAGATCCCAAAGGGAGTTTGGTCTGAACAAAAGCATGTCCGTATGTAAAAGAAAACGCTGATAACAATTGGCAATCAATATCAAAATGATGAGCAACATTTATGCATTGTACATTTTTAAAAGTGTAGTTACTTAACCACACATACAAGTCCATATGATGGATAAAATTAGAAAAAACTTCAATCAATATAATTATCATAATGAATAGTTTCTTATTCTTAAAATGATGTCGCCTTATATGAATAGAAAAATGAAGTCTGCAATATTTTAGGAAATCATTGAAAAAGCAATTTTTTAACTTTATTACTTTTGAGCAGTTATATAAAACAGTAACTATAATTAAACATTATAGATTAAAATTTATACTCTAAACAAAAGTCCAACAGATTTCCTAACAATATATCAAAAACAATAAAAACATGAACAAACAAACTAACACAAACAACGAAATCATATAAAATATACCTTTTTTGTCTATTTGGTTCGATACAATTGCATGCGTGCGGATATGAATGAGCATTATAGCAAAAACTATCTCATGGATTAACAGTTTCATTTCGATTGATGTAAAGTGTAGAATACAGTCTATAAAACTTTAATAATCTAGTTCTGAAGTCCAATTTTTTGTGACGCTGTAAATATAATGCTGTATTCATTATTGAGGGATTGTCTTGTAACATGTTCAGTCTTAAGATATTTAACGCCAATGCATTTTTAAAGTGCTTTTTACGTGGCAGTTACATCCACTGAATTCAAGTGATTAATATTTCAACTCAGTATTTTATAAATACACTTATAAATGAACCTGACTGAAAGGCACTCAAAAAACTATCTTTAGTCAGTTTCAATGGATACTATTCAATTAATAAATTATTTTTAATTAATGAGTTAATTATTATCATCAACTAATATTTACATTCCTTGGGTATGCACAAATATATGAATACATGACCAAGTATATATATATATATATATATATATATATATATATATATATATATATATATATATATATATATATATATATATATATATATATATATATATATATATGGGGTAATATCACCGACCTATCAAATAACGAAGGGAAACAAGGAACAATTATTATCTCTTGTACAGTCAAGGTATGAATAACGATGCCTGTGGAATTGATAAAGGGGAAAATTGAAGAAAAAAAGGTAGTGACGCAATGGTAATGAATTAAGTATTTAATTTTTTTCAATGAATCAACAGAGCATGAATTCAGTAGTATCGTATTTTCCCGTGTATAAGAACCCCCTTTTCCCAATGTTCAAGACCCGAAATCAGGGAGGGCTTTTTATAGGTACATGGGCAGTAACTTTGACCTACTCATAAAATCATGCATTTTGATCTGAGAAAAGTCAGGGATCTAATTTTAGGTTATTTTTTCCAAAAACTCGTCTGAGAGTTAAGGGAGGTTCTTATACAAGGGAAAATATGGTATTTGTTGTAAGATTTTCTTTCTTCTATTCATAGTATTCTATAACATTCCATTGTTTATTTCACGTGGCAGTCATTTAAACTACATTTAAAACTTCTTCAAGTTGGGCGAAATATTCTTTCTCAGTTGAGCATCCATTTATTAGGAAGGTTGGTTGGGGATATAAATAATCAAATTGCAACTTAGTTTGTTTAAGAATATTTACGAAATAAAAGAAAGGCAGTCGCGAGTATTCATAATTAATTAGTGCAATTGCAATATTTATATAAGTATAATAACAGAGCAAAACAATGGAAAATGCAATTTAAATACAAGTATTATCTTTATTCTCTTCATATACTAATAAGAAGTATACTAATTTTTAAATCTCTCTTAAGTATTAATACATAAAAATATAGTTAAAAGTTGCTTTGTCCAGTAATATTAATTAAATAGCAAACATAGCAAAGCCTCGAACATGTTTAAGTATTCTAAATGTTAAGTGAAATTCTACAAAAACTAATCAAAATATATTTTTTTCTATGAAAGATACATATGATGAGTATTCTTTACTTGCTCAGTGTAATACAACAACCACTTGCTGTTCCTCAGGAATTTGGCTTACGAAGCTGAATCGAAGCATATCGTATATTCGTATATTTTAGAAATGAGTAAACTTATGAAAAAAAGTTTCTCACTTGGACAAATCATAAAATAGAAAAACTAAGATCCATTAACAACATATATGAACTTGATAAAATAAATAGATATTTTAGATGTAGAAAGAATATGTTCTCAGGGTGAATGAATATTACATCAACAATAACAACACAAGTAGCGTTAATTCAGTCACGTTGAAGAAGAAAAAAGTAACAGAAAAAAATCAAAGCTTCATAACAACAATAATACTTATTTAAACACAAACTGAAGGAATAGATTAGCCGCAACAGCCTCCAATTACACTTACTGAAGCTGCAGAATGTGGCTTATCCTTTGGCTACAAGATTCTACTAATAAAAAGTCCAAAGTCTTATTGTCTTTGACATGCATGATAACTTGCTAAAAGCCTCGACAACTCAATGATTCGAATTTCAACAAATGACACATGTCAAAAGGTTTTTCTTTGAGGCATGGTGGTATTTATTAGAGCTCAAACCAGTTTTTTATTCACCATACTTTTCCATAATATGTCTATTTATAGATGCAAAGAATGAAGTAATCATCAAAGTACATAATAGTCTATTGTAGAAATCTTTAAACTTTTTCTTTAAAAAGACAGATGATGTTGTATACCTATATTGTACAGCATCCCATTACAGGAGGAACCGCTATGATTACAGTCCAAAGAAGTAACATAGCTATTGTTTGCTTCAAGGGATATAATGTGAGTTTAAATCATATAGCAAGCCAAGTTTTAAAAATTTACCTATATTAACAATTCAGTTTTAAAAGTTGCTTCTAATGTAAAAATATTTTGGGAGCTTAAATTATTTAAAATTATTTTTTTATATAAAGCCCTATATTCCATGATATATTAAACAAACATAACATCGAATGACTCTTTTAAATAAAATAATACATTCAAAACTTTTTTTGGTTATGTTGATTAATGTCTGGAGTCTCTAAACTACTTATTTATTTTACCATCTTTCCAATGTTTCCATATCCTTTTACACATAAGATTGTTAATTGTATTGCAGGCTAAGATTTTCAAATTGCTTTCTTTACATCTGTTCGATTATACGTGTATTTATCATGTTGGAAATTATGAAGCATTCAGTTGTCCAAATGTAAGACCACCGATCTTCTGAGTAAGAAAACTTTTATGTATTTGTTTGTTTGGATAAATATATTCATTTATTATTTCCAAATTAAAATAAATTTACACTTTAAACATACTCTTTAAATATATAGAAAATATCTTTGAAATATGTTCTTCTTTTATTTTATGTTGATAACTTGTTTTTTTTCATTTAATATTTCCATATCATCATCAAACTTATGCAGAAGCTCAAAACAAAACTTTAAAAAAGTGATGATGCACTGTTAAAAAAGGTTTGTATTTTATTTTTTATATTTAAAAAAATTAAATGTGATGAATCACTTATAAACATTTTACTCTTTTCCTTTTGTGATAAATATGTTTTATTTGAGAGTAATCATGGCTTAAAACACCACATAAGCCTATTACTTTAGATTATCAATCATTTTCCTATTTCTCTAATTAGATTTGGTTGAATAATTTTGCAAAAAACACCACAACGAGAATATATTGACATTTAAAAGGAAGAGACATAAAGAATAAAGTTAGAGAAAGTTTTTGTGCATCGATTTTCCAGAGGTTTTTTCCTAGCAACAATATATATATATATATATATATATATTATTTTCAAACTATATATAAGCAAAGTATCGTATTATTTTTGTTATTGAATCACTTCCAGCTTTATTTTTTTAAACTGTACACAGGTACAATTTTATTTTTACTTTTCATGCACATACAAAACCAAAAACAAACTCATAAAACTTTTAATCCATATATTTATAATACTTTTAAAATCATTGTTACATCTGAATTTGTAATTATAAAATTGAATTTTAGCTATAATAATATTATTTTTTTCTTGAGTTGGGCCAAAATAAACAGTAACATTAGATTTAAATTACTATAAAACAAAATTTAACAGTATTTCTTTCCAGTATTATGGATATCTCTTTTCACTCTAATAAACAGAGTCTGAATGGTTTTTTTTTGCCTATATGGTTCGACAGAATTGCATCCGATAGGATATAATTAAGCATTATAGCATTAAAATTAGTCTATCGAACCTAGGATCATATCGATGAGGTAGACCAAAAATGATCATCCCCTCTCGGGATTCGAACCTGCGCCCCCAACATTGAGAGCTGAACACGCCTTATCACGCACGGCTATCGAGCTCCCTTTCTGAATGTTTCCCTTGCATACCCACAAAAGAATCAAGCCCTTTTTCCATTAGTAGCACCCATAGACAAAGTGTTGATTACTATTCTGTACTTTAACGAGGAAAGACAATTTCCCCTTTCGACTAAGATGTTCTGAAGCTTCTTACGGTTTTCCATCTTTGAAATAAAATTGTAAAACTGTTCCTTGGTCCAATTTCTCTTTTCGTAAACAAATTTTACGTATTAAAATCCGTCTCTCTAGTCGTTCATTTATGGTAAAAACATTTTCCTCATTATAAATATCCACAATGCTACCAAGCTTCTTTTTAATATAAGAGTTCTCTAAAAAAAGTCAACCTTGTATTAACTTCAACTGGCTCCTGCCATTCCATTTTCTGTAGAAATTTCACAACTATTTATTTCAATATACATGCGTTCAATTTCCAAAAAGATCCGATTTATTGAGATGCCTCTTTACCTTTACACAACCCTTAATCCATCTCTTTTGTTGGAGTAAGGTTTCTACCTTCAAGTATTAATCGCTTCTCAAGTATTTGCTTCCATAAAACAGCTCCATGTAGTGTAATTTTCATGAACCATTTAAATATTACTGCCTTCCAGAAACATTTATTGCCCAGTAATCCTAATCCACCAAATTTATTTATTTTATAATCACTTTAAAACAAAGCTTCTTTACCGCACCATTTACAATTTTTGTAATATTCAATTGGAGTGAAACATTTATATAATGTTTAAATAAACTTTTATATAATATATAGATAGGTTTTCTTTTTTTTCGAGTTAAATCTTTTAAATCATAATTTACCATGACTTGACCTTATATTTAGTAAATCACTTTTTTAAATATATTTTTATATCGTCCTCTCTGGTGTCCAAATTCACCGATACCGATAGTTTGTAAAACGTACTAGAGGCGCAAAATCGGTGTATCGTTAGACCTTTATTAAAACAAATTGAAAAACTGTACTTCGTTTCATGCAATGGTGGAAAAATTGCTTGGCAAATTTGTATTTAAAGTTCGCATAAAAAATTCAAACTATATTAATGGAGTCCTTGAGGATATTTTGAATTTGTAGACAAATGAATTGGTGAAGGCATTCACACATTACAGTTAGTCATTAGAAGATTTTTTCTCCTCTTTGAAGGGGTTCATCATTACAAAATGACTCATGTAATTGCAGTATTTAACTTATCAAAGTGCATAAATAGAATACATATACATAAAATATGATAATACATATCATAGGTTGAAAGATGTTCAACTACTTAATTGATCAATTTTACCGGCAGACGAGGTGAGAGAAGCAAAATCTAATTGATCTAGAAGTGAATTGAGTGAATTGACACGCATAATTGACTCTCAATTCTTAAAGTGAAGGTGTTTCGCTAAGACTAGGGATTTTTTTTGGTACTAATCTAACTGAAATAACTATAAGCTCATTAATTCAAAAATTGAAGTCAAAATAAAATACCTTCTATCAATTTTTATTTCACAAAATTCAATATATATTATTAAGCATTAAAAATATATATATATATAAAATATCAGGAAACGAGCGGGACACTTTTTTTCGCCAGAAGCCGGGCCGGGACTTAGATTTTTCAAGCCGGCCGGGACTTTAATATATTCGTTCCTTCGTTATTCTGAAAGTGACGACGCTTTTAAAGAATTTTCCCTATCAAAAAGTGCAACATTACTTTTTAATTTTTTTATATTTAAAAAATATATTTAAAAATTATTTCCTTAAAAACCGTCGTCACTTTCAAAATGACGAACGAACGAATATATTGGCCCAGTATTTTTGAGACAACGGGCCGGGCCGGGACGTTCAAAAAACAGCCAGGAACCGGGCAGGGTACCCGGTCGTTTCCTGAATATATATATATATATATATATATATATACATGCTTATTTGGGTTATATAAAAAATATATATTTGTATACTAATATTTACAACTGCGATGCTCTAAAAAAAATATAAATATTGAAGGCTAACCACATCGTCTCCTATCGGCAGCCCCCCCCCCCCCCCTCAACTGGAGGCATACAGGAGGAATGTAAAAAATGAGATGTCTCTCTAAAAGACGATCTCAATTGACTCGTTGATGTCTCGCCGGAATGAATGTGGTCGACCTCTCCGTATCCAGGATATTCAAACTCGGCATGATTGAAC
This sequence comes from Caligus rogercresseyi, assembly GCA_013387185.1. Classification (NCBI taxonomy): domain Eukaryota; kingdom Metazoa; phylum Arthropoda; class Copepoda; order Siphonostomatoida; family Caligidae; genus Caligus; species Caligus rogercresseyi. The sequence continues at coordinate 5,089,756 of CP045890.1, read as the reverse complement.
CCAAGCTCAAGATCAAAGTTACTTCTTATAGAAGCTTCATAAAGTTTGAATTTATCATTTAACATTCTTATGTTTGAGTGCAGATTTTAGATTATAATGTTGATTTAAGCAATCAATTTATGTATGTGCTTCAACCCTTACAAGTAATGAAATACATAAAAAGAGACGTACTCGACTCAATGAGTTATTAATTGAGGCAATAGTGACCCATTGTGTGAGTGTTCTTGTACTTTTCTACAATAAATCAGGTAGAAAAATAGATCCATAGATTTGACACACTATTTATGGTCTGACAGGAAGCACCCAATAAACCAAAGTTTTTGTAGATGCAGCTTTTGTCATTGATCCCGATTTATTTATCCTAAGTCAACTATGCATAAAAGTATTAAAAATATTGTTTTTATGATTCATGACTAGTGTCTTCAATAGGTTTAAAAATCACAAGTGCAGCCAATGTTTGCAGCAAAATAATTCTTCATCAAGATGACTCATACGAACAATCTCCACCTACACCTTCCATAAACATTTGTTCATCCAATAATGACTCTATATGACACATTCATAAAATACAAAGAGAGAAGGTTGTTTGCTTCACAATAAAGTTTATACATATAACAATTTTATATCATTAAAATTTAAAGTATATTATTTAGATAAAAATAAAAAAATATTGTTCTTACGATCGTATTTTTTAAAATATATATTTCAGACAAATTGCTTTTATATATATATATATATATATAATATAATATATATATATATATATATATATATATATGTATTTATCAATGTGTAACCGTATATATGATTTACTATAAGACAGCAAGAATACTTAACTAACTAACTATATATATATATATATATATTTCGGGTTTGTTATAAATATATATATATATACATATTCCGGGTTTGTTCGAAGAAGGACAAATTGGGGAATTATATATATATAAACATTATAGTTTGAAATTAATGATTGTTGAAATCCACGCAATACTGGTCAATAAAACTCGATGCATATTGATATGAGAGGATACAAAAATAGGCTGTACATTAAGGCCGTAAAAACATTATTATGAACAAATAAAAATGATATAAAAAGAACAAAACACGTATATGTTGATTGTGAAGTGAATTTCGATTTTTTTTTTGACAATTCGTTTGGAGAAACTTCTTATGTAGTAGCGCTGTGGATGGGACCCTTTATGCCGTTGATGGCAATGAATCAAGTGGCACATTCCTCCAGTGGAATCCTCAAAGGCCGTGTACCTGATTGCTACGGCTAGTAAAATTGCACTAAACTTAATTGGCTTTATTGGTGTATATGAGGAAAGTCTTTTTGCGATCAGAGCCTTTGCATTGAGAATTGTGAAGTCAATAGCCAATAGCTTAATTATTACTCGTTACTCATGTTATTCTTTCTGGGAGTTATCGATAATAACAAAAAAACTATTAAGTACTATATTGCATATTTGAAATGCACAAATGTGCTAACCATCCAGTTATAAAAATTAATATTTACTCAAAAGTATTTTACGTACAACTAAACAAGGAGTTGATTAATTAAGCATATTTTCAATCTAATGTGCATTATTAGCAATATAAATATTAATATTTCACTTATAACATTCAACTCTAAATGTTATTTTTAGTAACAATTATAATTCATTTAATATTAATATTAATTAAACGCTTGGATGACACTACTACAAGAGTCCTCTAGCGACGCACAACATAAGTGTATAAGGAATTCCATTACAAAATTGCCCTTCATATATATACATTTTCCCTGCTTCAATAAAATAATTAAATAGACTACCTCCTTTTCAAATACGAATAAAAAGAGACATTCAAAAATATTTCTTATGTTGAGATTACCTAAGGAATAAGTTATTATTGAAAACTTTTTTATGACTGCTCATATTTTTATAGATTTATAAAAGACATAGTTTGGGAAATAAAAAGAAGAAGAAAACGAAAAGTTGTATGAAAAAAAAACTTTATCAATTTTCTTCAATGCAAAGTAATAAAGAAATGTACGTAGTTGAGCAGTAACTTTATTATTATTAATAATATTATTATTATTTTAATATAGATTTTTGTTTCGTTCCTTTCGTAGGTGCTCATTATATTCACTTATGACAATTAGACGTCTGACGGCTGATGCACAAACACACCAAAGATTTTTTTTTGTCTCAATCTTATTCATGGCTGGATAGAACTGAAAATACATTTTCTGAAATGATTTAAAAAGGGTTTAATGATATTAGGAAGAAATGGCCGAAGATAGATAAAGAAATGATGATTACTCATGAAAAAATTGACCAAATAAATATTGTCCAGTCTAATTATAATAATAAAAAGAAAATCATTTATCTATGAATGCTAAATAAAATAATTTTGGCCATTATTTCCTTAAGTTATATGAGAATAGTATTTGAACAATACTAACTTGTATTCCACTCAAATACTTGCCTACCCATGTATTCGAGCCATTTCTTCCATGAGTCCATGTGTCCTTAGGGGTATTTTCCTGGTTTATTAAAATAAAAGGGTAAACGGAAAGTTGTTCGAAGGGAAAATGTATAACCGAAAAGTTACCAGCAAACAAATGTACCGCAAAGAAATTGCTCGTAGGAAATAACCCACAATTAATTGTATTAATGATTGAAGTAGCCATTTAGGGAATTCAAGGATATGGGATCCCATCCCGCCCATTTTGGATATCAAAGATTACAAAACATATTTTTATGGTTCCATCTATTACATCACATATATGGCTCACATAGACCCTTGGAATCTGTAATTACGACTATAGCAATTGGGGATCCTAGCCCATAACCTATGGACCCTTCGGGTTCCCTCGTTCACAGAAATTGCATATTGGAGTTCCAACGCAACTACCAGTGAGTACTCGGTTTCCACACAATACAAAAAAAACATCACGGGGTTTCAACTCCACCACCACAGACTCCATCGGGTTTCGCCGATTAAAATTACAGCATAATGGAGTTTCAAATCCTCGGCCCATGTGCTCTCTAATTTTGCCGATAGCTCCAATGACATATTGGGTTTTAAACCCATCGTCATGGGTCCTGGGGATTCGCCGATTACTACTTTAGCATATTGGGGTTTCAAACTGTCTAAAGAAGAAAAAAACTAAGTATGCATTTTCAACAAAATTATCTGTCTATTAAACTAAAAAGGCGATGTCTTCTAATGGTCGATTTAATGGCTTCAGGTATTGGAAATAACTGAGGGAATGCTATTTGGGTTGAGCATCAATATACCTATAATAATATCAAGAAATACTCTCATTAATAAATTTTAAAACCCTCAAAATAAAAAAATAAAATTTCTAGTATGTATTTTCTTCAATATTCATTTAATTATTGTTCACCCACCCACCTCTGGTATGAATGGTTTATACGTAGACTGATGTGAACTGTTTTAGTATTTATACAGGTTGCGGCAACATAACTACCTTTTTTCAGAAGGTAATAAAACAAGATGTATAAATCAGAAAGGTTTTAATTTTGTTTCATGATTTTAGTACATATTTAAAGTTTTGTTTCACATAGTTTTGATAATCATATCAGATAGGTGACGTCCCCCACGGGATTTCAAATATCCCCACAAATAAAATAACAAGGGACAATCGGGGGAACGGGCTGACCACTAAAAAATCACCCCTTCCCCGGATTTGTCCCCATGTGATTTTTATTTGTGGGGATATTTGAAATCCCGTGTTTATGTCAACCGCCCGAGAAGCCTACCAGACTTGAAGGCCAACATCAGAGAAGAAATTGCCAATATACCCGCTGATACGCTATTGAGGGTCATGGCAAACACCCGAATCCGTATGTACAGTGTGTGGACAATGGGGGACGTCACCTATCTGATATGATTTTCAAAACTATGTGAAACAAAACTTTAAATATGTACTAAAATCATGAAACAAAATTAAAACCTTTCTGATTTATCCATCTTGCTTTATTGCCTTCTGAAAACGGTAGTTATGTTGCCGCACCCTGTACATGAATTTTAGATTTAATGTTAGCACAATTTATTACCTCCACCGAAGGAGGTATTGTTTTCACTGGTGTTTGTTGGTTTGTTAGTTTGTTGTTTGTTGGTTTGTCAGCAGGATAACTCAAAAAGTACTGAACGGATTTGGATGAAATTTTGTGGAGTTGTTGGAAGTGCCAAAGGAAGAAGTGATTAAATTTTGGCATCTCTGAGTGCAGAATTAAGGCGCCAATTGAGCTAAATACTACTAAATTTTCCAAGTTAGCCTACTCTGCCAATAGATGTCGCTGTGCTGTGAAATTGGGTGCCGGGAGCGTGTTCCTCTCGGAATTTCCGTCTAGGGAACCCTCCCCCGTCTCTCTACGCCTCCCCAGTCGTGAAAAATCCGCCTCGGAAGGCTCATGACGGCGGAGGTTTGCACTCTCTGAGTGTATATATGCCTCTAATTATTATTATTATTATTAATATTTCTTATACCTTTTTTTTTTTTTTTTTTGATTTAAAATATTTATTTATGATCTAAAAGATATCTCGAACAGATAAAATGCACGTATAAAGGATGAATAAATAAATGATAAGTTTGATAAAGCTACGTTAAAAACAAATATAACACTAGAGGCATAGGTATATACACTCAGAGAGTGCAAACCTCCGCCGTCATGAGCCTTCCGAGGCGGATTTTTCACGACTGGGGAGGCGTAGAGACGGGGGAGGGTTCCCCTAGACGGAAATTCCGAGAGGAACACGCTCCCGGCACCCAATTTACAGCACAGCGACATCTATTGGCAGAGTAGGCTAACTTGGAAAATTTAGTAGTATTTAGCTCATTTGGCGCCTTAATTCTGCACTCAGAGATGCCAAAATTTAATCACTTCTTCCTTTTGGCACTTCCAACAGCTCCACAAAATTTCATCCAAATCCGTTCAGTACTTTTTGAGTTATCCTGCTGACAAACCAACAAACCAACAAACTAACAAACCAAACAACCAACAAACTAACAAACCAACAAACGCCAGTGAAACAATACCTCCTTCGGCGGAGGTAATAATAAAAAACACATGCATTTATAACTTGTCGGAAGAAAAATAAAAGAACTCCCAACCTATCATCCTTCTTTTATGAGATATCTTGAGATAAAATAGGGATTTGGAAAACCAGTTGACTCGCAGAGATGAGAGATCCAATGCGTCATTTGATTCAGTCCACTTGCACTTGAAGGGGAGAGGGCCCGTTTGTATTGAAAACATCCCTGGGGATGGAGCGTAGAATTTCCAGGCTTCTTCTGACGAGATCTTGGAGACCCACAGGAAGCCCACCTCCGCACGTTCTTGAGGCGTAGAGAGCCCTCTGCACCGTGGATATAAGATGTTCGATCTCGTAAGCCTCCTCGTATGTAGGTGATGTGGACACCAGCCAGTCTGTGGGGGTTAATGATACTCCAAATTCTTCTAGAATAATATCTTCCACAGCTTTTATGACTGGGATCATTCTGTGGCAAAGGTAAAAAAAGTGGAAGGAAGTCTCCTCGACCTCCCCACACCAATGGCATCCTCGCTTCTTTGGGTCCACATGATATTTATTCAGGAATAAAGAGGACGTGGCGAGACGGTATCGGAACCATTTTTGGTGAGAGTCTGTTAAAGGGTTTCGCATAATAATATTCGGGCACAGGGGGATATTTTTCTCAATCTGTAGAAGCCGCAATCGTCTCTTGATGCTAGGAAAAGGACGTTCAGAGCCTACCAAAGACCTTCGAATAGTTTGGTTATCCAATGCCGTAAGAGCGATATAGAAGGGAGTGGGTGGTCCGATTGATATATATCCCACGGAGGTAAGCGAGCGACGTTTTTGTAATCGCATACTAAGGATATAATTTTTAATATGCATTTTTCTCTGAAGGAATTCCCCAACAGATGTGAGGCAACCCTCTTGAAAGAACTCCGAAGAACTTCCCAAGACCCATTAAAGTTTAAAGGCTCATTCGCTCGAAGCAGAGGAAGGACTCTGTGCAAGCTTGAGCCCCAGGATTTGGCCATTCTCTTCCAATGAGATCCGCAGGACTTTAAAGACCTAGAAGTTCCAATGGGCCCATGTAGATTATCTCCTGGTAATTATGTCCTGTAACTTTAAAGAACTTGTTTTTTATCCTAGAAGCCCAATAGTCTTCACTTCCCAACAATCTTCGCAACCAGGAGAATTCAGAGACTTCCACATGGACTCAACCCCAAGCGATTCCAAGCCCCAATTCGAGATGCTGGCGTTAATTATAATTTTTGAAATGTATGGCTTTCAGCTACCCCAAACAAGGGAAGCCCTCTGCTCATAGATTTCATTGCACAGGGTTTCCGAGAAAGGCAGATATCTCAGTAAGTGGAAATTTTTGGGAAGACATTAATGTTCCATGCAAGTAGTCTTTCGTAGCGGGAGAGGGGGGTTCTTTTATAAAACGAGACAGCTTTTTGTACTATATCTATAACTTTAATCTTATTTTTTTCTTCTGCTTTGTCCGTAGTACTAGCCACCGTGATGCCAAGGATGTTTGTCGATTTTACGAAGGCAAAATCCCTATAATCTGTCTCAGCTATCTCCTCACAGTTTGTCAAGAACTGGGTTTTATGCTTGTTGATTGCGAGACCGGACGAAATTTCAAATTCTTCGAGGATTTCCCAAGCTCTTCTAGTGGAATCTTTCAAGGTTGTGGAGGTCCCGGAAAGAAAAAGGGTGAGATCATCAGCGTACATGATGCTTTTGAAATTTGACTCTCCTATGTTTAACCCTTTTATAGATTTATCTTCGGACAACCTTTCCAATAGTCCATTCACTGCGAGTATTTATAGAGAGGGTGACAGCGAATCACCTTGTCTTGCGCCTTTGCTGATATAGATTGCTCGTTGTTTTCCCGGAAGGCCCAACCCCGAAGAAGACGTCCGTAATATGGCCGAGATCATGCCCACAAAGCCATCCGAGAAACCATATTCATATAGCTGCTCCAGAATGAACTTATGGGACAGGTTGTCAAAGGCTTTTTCAAAGTCTACCATTACTGCGGCATAAGATCTCCCCTGTCTGAACAATCATTGATTGCATCTTGGATAGATATCGGACAGTCTTCGATGTGGCGTCCAGGCATAAAGCCTTTTTGGAATGGAGAAATCAGTCGGGGGAGAACTCGGAGCAACCTTTTATTTAATATTCCCGTGAGTATCTTGTACGATGCGTTTAGCAGAGAGATTGGACGGTAATCTCTAATATCATCTCCTTTTTTCCCTTTTTTCAGGGCCAATGTTATTATACCTGAGCTCATAATTCTGGGACGAAGCCTCTCCTGAAGATATCACGGAAAACACTCTCTAGCACAATTAATATATGTGTCAAAAAAATAATAAATTTAGTTGAAGGTTGTATACAGGGTGATTCACTTAAATTGAGACTCACATATTACAAACAACAATCTTTGTATACAATTTTACACAAATATTTTAAAACAAAAATGATAGCACAATGTGTAATTTACAAAATGTATTTCAATAAATTTCCACATATCCTCCTTTGGAATTCACTACAGCTTTGAACTTCCTAACGGTGGAGGCAACACAGGCAGGAATCTCTTCCTCAGACAAGATTTTCACGGTCCAGGCCACCCACAACAGTCAGAAAGACCGGGTTTTATCTAGAAAAAAAGAAGACATCCCCGTGCAGCTGAGGACTCTCTTCATAAGGCAAAAGCCACCCTCAGTCATGGTCTGGGCGTGAGTGATGTCGGACGGGAAAAAGGCCCCAATTTTTTTTGTCGAGGAGGGCGTGAAGATCGACCAGGCGGTATACCTGCATCTTCTTTCAGAGGAGGTCGTCCCATGGTACAAAGAGAGTATCCTACGGCTCTTTTACTGTTCCAACAAGATGGAGCTCCATCCCATACCAACAAATTGGTTCAAAGCTTCTGCACTGATATGTTTGCAGACTTTTGGTCCAAAGACTTGTGGCCTCCCTCCTCTTTGGAATATAGTCCATTCTGGAGACAAGGGTGTGTAGCAAGTCCTGGCCATCGGTGGAGATTTGATTCAGGCCTGGGCCTCTTTGTCTGAGGAAGAGATTCCTGCCTGTGTTGCCTCCACCGTGAGGAGGTTCAAAGCTGTAGTGAAGGCCAAAGAAGGATATGTGAAATTTAATGAAATACATTTTGTAAATTACACACTGTGCTATCATTTTTGTTTTAAAAATTATTTGTGTGAAATTTAATACAAAGATTGTAGTTTGTAATATGTGAGTCTCAATTTAAGTGTGTGTAATCCTTTATTTAAATTATCAGCTTTTTGCTGGTTCGTTTTAGATATAATAATATAAAATATAAAAAAACATATATAAAAACACATCATTCCTGTGTATAAACACATACACATATATATATATACATTAAAAACACGTATAAAATTAAAAATACTAAAATAAATAAATAAATCCCCCTAAATTGGGGTACTGCGGCCAATGGTCCTGGCTACGTCCCTTGCCGCAGCTAGTGTCCTGGCCGACCTCAGGGACTCAAAATTGTTCCACACAGACACTGCGTGGGACGCAAATGTGTCTGTGCCGCCCCTTAATGGACACGCCACCGAAGTCGTAGACCTCGTCGGTCTCTTTGGGGTTGGGAAGACGAGATCGCCAATGGGGTTTCTGGCACCACATCCCCCATCGTTGGAGTGGAAGCACTTCCAGGTCTCTACTGCCACAGCCATGACGGTTATCTCGTTGAGGGAGGGAATTTTTGCAATACTAAGGAGATCCTCGATCCGAATGTGGTCCCGTCTCCTGCAACCGGCGATGCTCCTTGCCACGTCATTGATGGCGACCTGGACGGCCCTGTGTGCGGCATCCGGCTCCTTATTCTTATCAAACCTAGGTGTCATCACGACCGCGGCTGCATACGAGAGCTTACCAACCATAAGCCCCCTGGCCAGTTGCCGAAGGTATTTTCCTCTCGGAATATGAACGGCCAACCTTGAGATGAGTGCTGCCCGTTGTTTTGCTGCCTTTACCACGTAGGCATTGTGGGGTGCGGTGGTGAAGTCTGAGTCGAACTTGACCCCAAGGAACTCAATCTCATCGGATGGGTGCAACTCGACGCCCCCAACCCTGATGGTGAAGGCTGAAGTGTCTTTTTTCTTGGCTTTGCCCCCAATCATGAATTGGGTCTTGGCGGCGTTAAGGACGAGACCATTCCCCCCTGCATATTTAGAGAAGGCATCCGCCTTCGTCTCTAACAAGAGCCCAACTTCCTCAAGGGAATCACCGACAGCCCATAGGAAGAAATCGTCCGCGTAACTGCTATTATCCTCGTCTCCAATGCCAACGCAGGAGGTGACGTCCGCAACCAGGACAAGGTAGAGGATCGGACCTAGGATGGAACCTTGCCTCACACCATATTTTACGTTCAGGAAGTCGGACTCGGCGCCATTCCACACCACACGCTGTGATCCGCCAGAGAGGTATGACTTGAACCACTCCAGTTGCATGCCCTCGATCCCAAGCTTCTTCAGCTTCGGCAACAACTGTAGCTGGTCAACTGTGTCGAAAGCAGCTGAGAGGTCAAAGCCGAGGACCCCTACAACCTTCCCTCTCTGCTTGGCTTTCAACCACTTTGCATGGGCAGTGGCCAACGCAGTTGTGGTCGAGCGGCCCCTCCTGAATCCGAACTGGGTGTTCGGAAGAGCCTCCGTCTTGGCCAGATGGATCTCGAAGTCGGTCTTTACAACGGTCTCTAGTATCTTAGAGAGTGCCGGCAGGATGCAGACGGGTCTGTATGATGCAGGATCAGCAGCAGACTTGCCCTTGCCCTTATAAATGGGTAAAACGTTCGACAATTTGAGAGCCGTGGGAACTGTTCCGGACGCCAAAGAACGGTTTACAAGGTGTGAATCACCCTGTATTTCCAGAAACTCAAGAATCCCTCTTGACATTAACTACCTCCGGCGAAGGAGGTATTGTTTTCACTGGCGTTTGTTGGTTTGTTGGTTTGTTGTTTGTTTGTTGGTTTTGTTGGTTTGTCAGCAGGATAACTCAAAAGTACTGAACGGATTTGGATGAAATTTTGTGGAGTTGTTGGAAATGCCAAAAGGAAGAAGTGATTAAATTTTGGCATCTCTGAGTGCAGAATTAATGCGCTAAATACTACTAAATTTCCAAGTTAGCCTACTCTGCCATAGATTGTCGCTGTGCTGTGAAATTGGGTGCCGGAGCGTGTTCCTCTCGGAATTTCCGTCTAGGGGACCCTCCCCGTCTCTCTACGCCTCCCCAGGTCGTGAAAAATCCGCCTCGGAAGGCTCATGACGGCGGAGGTTTGCACTCTCTGAGTGTATATATGCCTCTAGTTAATTATGTCATTTAAAATGATATATTAGTTCACTTTATTAATGATTAATAATCTCTCTAGATGAATCAATAAAATAATTGATGAGACAAAAAGAGGTGAAAAGACCTATTTCATGGATTTAAAAATCACAATAAGAAAGTATATATAAGGGGATCATTTTATCATAAAAATATCCCCCTTTGACTTTAAATTTTATGATTCAAACATGAAATGACTAAGAAAAATACTTTTTTAAACAACAAAAAAATAACACTTTAATTAAAATGCTGAAAACACACCAAAATAGTTAGACATGTATTTATATAGAAAACTTAAAGGATCAAGATCAACATTAAAAAGAGCTTCAACCTATCCAACATTACGAGATTCGAACCTGCGCCCTAATCATTGAGAGTTGAACATGCCTTAACGCATTGAACTATCACACTCCCTTCCAAATAGATTAATTGTATTTCTAAATAATTGTTTTTTTTTGCCATATGGTTCGATATAATTGCATCTGACTGGATACAAATAAGCATTAAAATTAGTCACTCGAACCTTGGATACTCTTATCAATGAGGTAGACCAAAATGACCATCCCTTCTTGGGATTCGAACCTGCGTCCCCAACATTGAGAGTTGAACACGCCTTAACGCACACGGCTATCGCACTCCCTTACACACGGCTATCGCACTCCCTTACACACGGCTATCGCACTCCCTTTTTTTGAAGTTAAATTCGAAACTAAGAAATATATTTGATGATTTTAGGTTGTGTATTGATACAAAATTGATTTAAAATCAGAATGAATCAAGTCACCGATCCTATAATTTATCAAAATAGCAAATTGTGTTTTTATTAATGTTTTTTGTGATATTTTAATGATACCTTATTTTTTTAAAAAATGTTATCGTTAGGATTATGCATATCCCAATCTTGCAGTTTTCTCATTTAAAGTGAAATAAACATTTTATAGATATTTGCAAAAATTGTTAAAAATATATGTATTTTTTTCATACACATTATACATGAACTTACCTCATTTAAGCTGCACGTTATATTATTTCATTGTATTTCTGAGTCTCATGGGCATATAACATAAGAGCCTCTAAACAGTTATGTGTGATTTTGTCATATTAATATACGGATAAATGAATCACTACTCCCGCTATAAGTATTAATATAATGAATATATGAATATAATGAAATGCTTCTATGCAACGCTAAAACAGACATATTGTAGTTAGTCACAATTGCAGAGCCTTCAAGACTTTTCAAAAGTCGATGTGAGTTAAACAAGCGAGACGATATGTATGAAAGGGTTCGATAGACTGATTTTAACTCTATAATGCTTATTTATATCCTGTCGGATGCAATTCTATCGAACCATATAGACAAAAAAAAGTATGGGGTTCCTTGGGATTTGATTTGTTGATACATTCACTACTTTTCGCAATCTTCAACACATATCCATATTTGTACCAGAAGTCAACCGTTGGTGGATTTTCAAGGCCGATATAATGCCAACACATTGTTTATCATTAGAGTAGTCCAATAGCCAATTAATGGGCTAATGTTTACAAATATATAATAGGGATCCATAAAGTTAATCGACTAAGGATTAATAATGGACAAAATTTTAAACGATTAAAGTTTGTTATTTGCAATTAATCGACAGGTGCGCCCTCTGTCTATATATTAATAAAACTTCAAAATATTTACCGGTTTTATAATCCGATCATGTTTCAAATCTCCTTAAAAGCTCACGTTTGGATGTGAAAAACACTCAGAGACGTCATTGAAATAAGATTTAATATTGAAAGTCGACAAATTAGAAAAAACTTCTTTAGAGAATTAAAACTAAAAAACTTATTTTTTTCAGGCTTTGATTTCCATAAAAATAAAGATGCAATTACCTATTCCAAATTTACAATAGACATATATGCTAGTCCATTTTTTCAGCGCTGTTATCGATTAGTCGATTAAAAGTCGACTAAATGAAACAACTAACAATTAGTCTATTAATTGATATCTTACATCCCTAATATATATAACTTTATATGGGATACAAAACACCTCTTCTTCATTTTTTGAAGCAGAAATGAACAAAATTATAGTTTTTCATCAGTGTAAATTATATTAAAAGTTTTTTTATACATAATCAACATATTTACATTTCGTCATTATCGGTGGTCAAATTCGCCAAAACTGATAGTTTGTGAAATATATAAAAGCCATACATATATTATATATATATATATATATATATTATTTATATAAATATATTAGAGAGAGAGGGAGAGAGATTGTACTTATATATATATATATATATATATATATATATATATATATATATATATATATATATATATATTATATATATATACCGTTAATTTAATCAGTTTTATGAATAAGTTAACATTTCAGTCTAAAATTCGACTTTGTTTTAAATATAAATCTGGATCTGATTTGTATGCTGTTGTGGTTGTTGCTTTCAACCGGATGGTATATTAAAATAGTCCTTAATTGATCTAAACTACATGAGAAAAAAATGGTCTACATTATATTATTCTACATCAAAGGCCTTCAACGTAATATTGCATATATATTTTTCTCACAGATTTTTTAAACAAAAATAATGATATATTCCGTTTACCTCATGCTGCAAAATCATATATCACTTTTTATAATCCAGAGGACAAATAATCCCACAAACAAATTACAATAATTTTTGAAACTCTTTTGCTTCTTACATTTACAAATAAGAATTCATGAATTGCCAAAAAAGTTAGGTTTCCGTTCTGCATTTAAAGGCTTAACTTCATTTTTAGAACTTATGTATAATGTATATATTTTAATATGCACAATCTGGGATATCCATTTTGTGTTACCAGTAGCATTAGTAGGATATATTCTAGTTTATCATAACTAAGACTCAAATAGCCGAATTCTGACTACGTCAGAATTAAAAATTACTTTTGCAAAAATGTCCGATACATCAAACTGGGTTAAAAAAATGTGATTTGTCAGGCCAGTAAAATGTTTTATTTATTTTTCTAGTTAGTTTAATGGAATTGCTAACAGCATATTTTTTATATGACTGATCAAAGAGAGTGATATTTATTACTTAAAGTTCTTTTTCATACAATTTATAGTTTGCTTAAAACAAAGAATTTTTTATATTAAAAATAATGAGTAATGTGCGCATAATTTGCAAAGTCACCACTTTAATAGTATCCTCATTCATACTCCTCTATTATGTACAATGAACGCTAAACAAAAGATTAAAGTTGAAGGAATAAGGTAAACTGTGGGGCCTAAACTGTAAATTGTACTTAGGTTTGTTATTATTTTCCGCTTCAGCCATTTCTAACAAAGAGTGAGGGAAGGGGAAAACTGCAGGGATTATATTACATGGATCGGAGGTACAAAGGCGCTGAGAAGTATTGCACCTTGGTAGCCCTTATTTAAATTTTATGTAGACTTCACCTACGATGAAGTGCATTAAATGTTATATGAGCAGGAACTCAATGCTTGATAAATGCATGCATGCTTAAAATTGTTTGTTCAACAACATTTTTAATATTGATAGGATTGTAACATAATTAGAATAAAGTTTTTTTAAATTTGACAGTTAAATCGAATCATTATATAAGAAATAATAATGTAACAATGACGGCCATTGCTAGATGTATCTTAAACACTTGACACCATTTGATACAAGATATAGATATTTTATTTCGTGTTGGCATTAATATGAAACCTCTGTAATCATATTGTAATTTGTGACATATTAAAAGTATACTTGTAGTAATAGGATTTTTCATGAAGCAGCTCATAACAAAATGTTGTTTTTTCTCTCTTGCCGGTATGACGTCATTCAAAATCCTCGTAAATATGGGCTTACCTTGGTTTTTAAACCTACCTTGCCTTCATGTTTGTAATTGTTCTGATTACGTCAAAGCATCAACTGTCAAAGGCTTTAGCCACATCCTAGGCCTTCTCCCCGATTGCACAGGATCAGCGCGATGATTTGAATCAATCTCCGTCGTGATATATTTTTTATTCACATAATGGTTTCGGCAATCATAATATTTTATTTATATAAATATATATATATATAATATATATCAGGAAACGACTGGGACACTTTTTTTCGTCGGTACACGGGCCGGGCGAAAACTGAACCGGACTTCAGTATATTTTCGTTCCGCTTCGCATTCTGAAAGTGACGGACGTTTGTTCGAAAATAATTCCAAGTCCCGCCCGGTGATTTTTTAAACGCCGTGCCGGACCGTTAAAAAACAGCCCCGGGGACTCAGGCGAGTCCCTCCATTTTTTTTTTTTTTAGGTTATATTTGTTTTTTCGGCTATCAAATATTATAAACAGTGTAAAATAATTAACTACAACTAAAATACAAGACAACTAATAAATAAATAAAAAATACTCTCGATAGTTGCGTTAAACAAATACTGTGAACATTGTAGAACACATTTACTGTCAAATATATATACATATACAACTGTTTCCTGATAGTATACATATAATCTATATATATATATATACTATATATATATCATATATATATATATATATATATATATATATATATATATAATATTATATATATAAGATAATATATATATATAGTTCCGTTCTTTGTAGTCTTCGAAACAAACCCGAAACAAGTACATTATTATTTTACATACCTTGTTCGTTTTTTTGGTTAAGATGTTTATTTATTAGCTTAAATCTATACCGTGTAAAAATCAAAAAACACTAGAAAGTAGAGATTACAAAACACAATCTTAAGACCGTTACGTTAAAACAAACATATATGAACATTATAAACCTTGTTTTCAAACCTACCTTATCTAAGGAACAAGTTTGTAGATTGCTCTGATTACGTCAATGCCTCACCTTTCAAAGACTTTCTCCACGTCTCTGTATGCTCCCGACTTGCCCAGGGTCATGGTTTTGATTTGAATAAATCTCAGTTGTGAATATATTTTTATCCCATTACTGGTTACGTCAAACAAAAATATTTATTATTAAGTATAACTACATACTTCAAATATGTTCAACAGACATTCACCAATTATATATATATAAATTTCTGTAAAAAAAAAAAAATATATATATATATATTAGGAAACGACCGGGTACCCTGTTTTCAGAATCCCGGTCCGGCCCAGTGTCTAAAAATCCCCCGGCCGGGACTTAAATATTTCAGTCGTTCTTCATTCTGAAGTGTCGATTTTTTTTTTTAGAAACGAATTTAATATTAAAAAATATATTTTAAAAATTCTTTTTTTAGGATATTATTCTCTAAAAAAACGTCGTTACTTTGATAATGGCGAAGGATAGAAAATATATTAAAATCCCAGCCCAAAATTTGCCAGGCCGGCTTGAAAATTTAAGTCCCAGCCCGAGTTCTGGCGAAAAAAAAGTGTCCCGGCGTTTCCTATATATATATTTATATATATATATATATTATTTATTCTCCCCTTTGTACTTCTTCGAACAAACCCGAAACAAGTGAATTATAATATAACCTCCCCCTTCTCACAGCTACAATTTTTTTTTTGGGATGTGATGAAAGAGACTCCATATCTTTTACTTGTATATTATTAGTTGTTTCTAGAACCCCCCCCCCCCCCCCTTATATATTATTTTGTCTAGTGAGTGCCAGTTGCGGAACACATACCACTAATTAAAAAACTATATATATATATATATAATAATTATTTCTATCCCCCCTCCAACTGTACTATATGTATGTAGTAGCTCTAAGTATGTAAAAGGTCCCTTACAAGAGGGAAAGAAAAAGAAGGGAATTCAGCTCACGTTTTGACTGCAATAAATAAATAAAAACAAAGTTCTTTTTTTTTTTTGCTTTTGAGTAGATGTATATTCTACCACAACAACAATGTTATGTTATGTTAGTAGACGTACAGAAAAGGACCCGGTGTGTTGTAGTTATGAAGGGAGCGTAAGTGTACAAAGACACACAAAAACATATATACAAACATACCTAAAAAGGATATTTGTAGGTACACATCAGTGTGCTGTGTAGAACCTAAAGAATCTATTTTTTTCTCTTCTCTTTCTGTATAACTTCAAAATAATACTGTATTTTTCTAAGAAATCTCGTGGAATGAATAAAAGTTTATTATATATAAATATTATTATTAGATTACATTCATGTTACAGCAAAAAGAGGAAAGAAAGCAAGAAAAAGAACAACATTTGTGACAGATTTTGAAAAGGAATGGGACGTCACATGAGGCGGGGCAGGTACTTGTTTTTGAGGAGAAGGAAATATTTGTTTTTTCTCCTTTTTTGAAAATGAAAAGAAATGATGGGTGTTGACCATCA
>CP045890.1:5020747-5072902 GCA_013387185.1 Caligus rogercresseyi | reverse complement strand
TTTTTTGTGTAGGCATTTTATAATGAAATAAAGTTGTTTGTACTTTGGTACAAAAAAAAAAATACAACCGTCATACAAAATCAAATTTAAATTGTAGGTCGGGACTAATTTTCACTAATTATTGTTGAGTTTTAATCTATGGATTCCGAATATGGTATTCATTTTTCAAAGTTGAGACAAATTCAGAGCAACAAGGGTTTCAATTTTCCTAGCATTATTACAGGAATGCTTAGTATGACCAATGCCAAGAAATTTAACAATGAAGCTTTGATCCCTTAAGCTTCAATTTACGAGTATTCCCTGTATTTGGATCATTGGGGTAGATTATTAGGGTCAACAATCATTTTTACGATATAGTCCCCGCTCTCCATATGTCTTTATAGCTTCTGTATTTTAATTCCCTCTTCGTTCGATGGATCTTTTTTGGGTAATGTTCAGTGACCTCCCCAAATTGCTTCATCCATTCGGCCGCTTTTTCCTTCGTCTATTCTTTTAAAGGTGTTCATCAAGATAACAGTGACATTTTTTCTTCAAGTTTGCATCAATTCTATCAAGTCCCTTTAATCTTAAAGTGACGTCAATAGATTTGCCAGATACAGTTTAAACTTGGAATGAGTGTTTTCCTTCGGCTTTACTATGCTTCCCGAATATCAACGGGATGTTTAGTGTAAAAACAAGCCTGGTTGAGGCCAAACTTGGGATTTACCCCTTCAGTTCGTGCTCCTTAAAACCAAATAGAAGGGCCATATCATACACATCCACATGTCGCAATCGTTCAACACGGAAAGAGGGATCTTCATTACTTTAAATAAGGACATCAAAAATCTCCCAAGAGAATCTTCTTTCCCAATGATAGCTTTATATGCTTCTATTGTTGTTGCTCCCCTTTCCCCTTCTTGACTACTAGAGCAAGGAGAATATATAAGGTGAGTCAAAGAGAAGATATTTGACTTATGCTCTTGTTCAAAAGAGATATTTTCGTTCGACGTCAAGAATGCTACAATAAAAAAGACATTATAGTGCTATGATTTAGAAATTATTATCAACTTTATATCTAAATTGAAAATATTTATTAAAATATTGTTCTGTTGCATGAAAAATTTGTTGTGTAAATGATTTATCATTAGTATTCATTATTTTAAGTAATAGCAAATAATAATTCAAACAATAAGAAAAAAATTTACATTAAAGATTTTAATTTCTTTGAAGGACTATAAATCATGTACATATATACAAAAAAGGGGGAACCTAGAATATAAAATAATCACGCTAATTAGTAACCTGGCCTATGTGTTTAAGTTTTCACGAGCTTCTTAATGGACCTGTCTGAAGGACTTGGACACACTTGAGGAGGGTGATCCAGGGAGGAAGAGTGAAGGAACAGCTTGAGACTTAAGCTTCTTCCTAGCAAAGATGCAAAGAAGTTCAGCCTGAATATTCCTTTGGAAGTCATCTGAAGTAAAATGACGATCGCAGATCTTAACTTAAGAATTGTGAAGATCAATACTCTGTTGTGTATTTATTTTAGAATAATTCTTTATATTTTATTACAAAATACTTTTACCATCGTTACAAGAAATACGAGCTGATTCGTTAGAAAAAATCAACAAAAGTTGTGAAGGTGTTTTTGTTTCAATACAGGAATATAAATTTACATATATGTAAATGTTTCTTTATATTTAATTAATTATATGATTATTGAAATTTATTTTATGTGATTTTGAAATCAGGGGCGTGTGCTCTCCCCCATTGAGTGTTTATAGTTCCATCAGAAATGTAATTTAAAAATTGTGAATGAGAAGCACTGAATAACTGTTGAGAATAAAGGACGTGAAGAAGAACACTACAACTTTAATTCATCTCAATTTCAATATGTGCAGTTATGGTGAAATTAATAATCTTAATTGCCCTGTTCCGGAGAATTCATCCTTCAAGGACTGTCTTTTTAATATTAATTCACTTCAAAATAGTGAAATAATATTTTGGAGATCGAAATTGTCTATAGTTAATATCAATCCAACTATTTGTGAGTTTCATCTCATGATGAGAGACAAACAGTACTCCATTAATCACAAATGGGCTGCAATCCATAAAGACTCACAAACGAGGAGTAAAAGGGTTTATTATTATATGTATGTATATAAATAAACACATTATATTTCTTACAGGCTCTCTAAAAGAAATAAATTTGGAGATGGCAAAGTTTTGTGCTCCAAAAATATTTACGTCATACCAGGACAAAAAATTTGCGTTTCTTGCAAAAACTAACGCTCGAATTGAGGCATGGATCTAGCTCATCAAAAAGCCACTCTTGAAGAGCCAGAAGTTGAAATCTGACCCTTGTACCAGCAATAGTATAAATACTGAAAATTTAATCATGGCATCCAGGAATGGAAAGAAAAGGCTGAAGATTTCGACCAAATTATGGCATTAATACGAAAGCATCTCCAGGACGCAAACAGCATTCAAAATCGAATTTGCTGTCCTTAATTCCCAATTCTTGGTCGATAAAAAAGGCGATGAAACATTTCGGAGTATCAAAATATATCATAAAAATTCGAGGATCGAGGATAAAAATACAGATAATTTGAAGAGGAAAGAACTACGAGAAAAGGTCCCAAAATTCTACTGCAGTGAAGAATATTCAAGAAGTCTACCAGGAAAAAAGGACTTCACGAATATTTCGAAAAATCAACATGTACAAAAGAGGAACCTTCTGCATAATATTAAGGAGTTATATTTTTTCTTTAAAAATGAGTACCCTTCAGAAAAGATCGGCTTTTCGAAATTTGCATCCCTTCGCCCAAAATGGTGCATCCCTATGAACAAGATGGCACATATTACATGTGTTTGCCCTATCCATCAAAATATTAAACTAATGGTAAATGGTGTTAAATTGGGTGAAACATATCAACGGTACGTTTCATACTTAGTTTGCAACAAGTCAAACAAAAAATGTATGGTGGAACGTTGTGATAGATGCCCAGGTGTGTTTGAACTAAAAAAACATTTAAAAAAAGAATTAATGCAAAAAAAATCAATTGTTTATTTTAAACAGTGGTCTTCATTGAGTCGAACCAATCTCATTACTTGGAGGCTTACCAAAAAGGCATTTATAGAAATGTTTGCTAAAAAAATTGATTCTTTGCAACCCATTCTTTTATTGCCAAAAACCAGCAATCTTTTTAAATCAAATGAAAAAAAATATGTCTGAAGATGAGGTAATTGTAATTATGGACTTCGCCGAAAATTTTAACTTTATAGTTCAAGATGCAGTTCAAGGGTTTCATTGGAATAAAGATCAATGTACTGTCCATCCACAAATAATATATTACAAAGAAGCAGGGGAAACCAAATCTTCATGTACATGTTTTATTTCAAAAGATCTTAAACATGATGTGGCTTTTGTATATGAAATTATATGCAATACAATTTTCAGAAAAACAATAAAAATGTAAAAAAAATCATTATTTTTCAGATGGGTGCACCGGACAATACAAAAATAAAAATAACTTTATTAATTTAATTTGTCACGAAAAAGATTTTAAAATTTCAAGCTCCTGGAATTTTTTTGCAACCAGCCATGGAAAGTCTCCTTGTGATGGGGTTGGCGGAACTCTGAAAAGACTACTGACAAAGGCTAGTCTTCAAAGACCTTTTGACAATCAAATTTTAACTACAAAAGACATAATTGATTTTTCAAAAAATAATATACAAGGAATAAGTGTTTTAGAATTGCAAACAAAAGACTTAGAAAAAACAAGAAGCAGTTTAAGTAAAAGATTTGAAAATTCTAAAACCATACCTGGGACAAGGAATTATCACCAGTTTACACCACTTGACGATAAAAAAATTGGTTGTAAACGAGTATCATGTATTCAAGATAGCTACGATTATATATTTGAAATTATGACCAAAAATAAATAAATTCGTACAAACATTTGACATTTGTTCATTTTAATTTATTAAGTATCTTTTATAAAGTGTTAAGTTATCTCAGGCTAGAAGAATTACTTTTACTCTAGGTAGTGTTCACAGGGGTTGAGATCTGGCGAATTCGGGGGCAAAGGCGGTCCGGTCCTGGTGGACCACTTGGTTCAAGCCCAGGAGCTCCCCGGCGGAGTCAGAGCTGCAGAGGACGGCCACGTTGCTCCGTATCTCCTTGACGCGAGCGGGCCACCAGCCAAAGGCCTCAGAGTCCCGTGCGGTGTTGAGGACTTCCACTTCCACCCCGATGCTGAAGCTGTGCGTCCCCGGGTGGCTCGTGGCGGGAGGGAGGGGACCTCCGGACGGAAGAGAAAGGGAAGCGTGAGAGGGGGAGCTCCCGGGAGTCGAAGCTAGCTCACGAGTCCCTCGGAATAAGAGGGATAGACTTCCTTCCTCCACATGGCCGCTGTAGTGAGCACCGCTCTCACAAAGCACCTCTACATGAGAAGAACCGGAGTAACCAAGAACCCACGCTCGGAGACACGGTAGAGGGTGAGACATCCGGGGACACAGCACTTCTTCCCCATGACGGACGAACAATCTTCTGGGAACGTTTTCACAGTAGCAGTAGCAGCTGTTGTGCCTCCTCTTTACCCGCCCTCGCCGCCTTGCCATGCTAGAGGAACTGCTCTGCAAGAGGTCTCATGATTCGTTTGAGAGCCTTGACGTCCTTAGCTTACTTTCTTGTCCTCGAAGACTATTGACTATTAATGCCGCTTTAATAAAGTAGCGAATCTACAAAAAAAAAAGAGGTTGTCAAAAGGGGGACTACTGCCTACTCTATTTGTATATTAGAAAAAGTACATTAACTATGAACAACGTAATATGATTGAGCACTCTTCCTGCAGCTAAGATGTGCTTGACTGATGTTCTTTCCTTGAACCGTAGAATCTAGTCACGGAGGGTCCCTCCGCTGCTCCAGCTCACTCACTATTCTCAGGCCAAGGAAGATCGAAAACACTATTGATCGTGAACTTGGTAAACTTCCATTTACATCATGCCATGCCTGAGAGACTTCTTTTTCGTGATTGACGAGTCCAAGAGAAGTGTAGGAGAGGAGGAGGCTTCATGAGTGGAGTCTCCGGAGTCAGTCATCCGAGACAGATCCGGAAGAGGGGGGATGGAGGGAGGGAGGGTAGACATTTGAAGAAGAATGAGTAGGAATAGGTCATGAAGAACCTCCTCTTATCACGATCCAGGTGCCCAAAGATTCCAATTCGATGTGTAAAGTCACTATTCACTATTTCTGGATCCCGAGACTCTTCAGGATGGGAGGAAGTTATTATATAGTTCTCTCTCTGTGTCTTTCTCTATCTGTGTGTCTATATATCGATATAAGGAGGAATTAAATATTCCATTGACGTCATCATAATACACAAAAATAATGATGATGACAAGGCAATCTAAAAGATCTACTCAATTTCCAAAATGATCCTTAATTTCTCGGCTTAAACAAAAAAACACATCTCTGAATTTTTGATATTTGTAGAAAAAAGTCTCTTCTATCAACTCAAGGCCTCAGTTTTTTGTCCAAAACAAAGAGGAAATCAGGAGAGCCGATTTGCTATAAAAAAGTGGCATCAAGGCAAAAAAACAAAAAGTTTAATTTCATTACCATAGAGCTTTCAAATGCTCAAAATGGGCAATTCTAGTATAAGATATAAACAAAAAAATATGCTCAATTTATTAAGTTTTTTCAAAAACTCCATAAGGAACTCGAAAATTTCCATAAAAAATAAGACGGGATTTTGGCCGGGAAAAAGCCCAAATTTAAGAGGCATGTAACTTTGCTCAAACATCAAATTTCGAACTGAATTTAAAACATATAATGAAAAGACTTACATCATTCTATGGTGTAAATTTCATTGGAATCCATGAACCCAACATTTCATTGAAGTAATTTTTTGGGAATGACCCATATAGATATATTATATATATCAGGCATATAACAAACGGGCATTTTGTAAATGCTTCGGCAATTTACAAACGATGATCATTAAAGCGGGCATTTTGTAAAATGACCGGGCGTTCATGCAAAATGACCGGCACTTTAGAAAATGCCCGCTTGATCGTTCAATATAGAAATATTATTTAATAATAGTGTCACAATGAAACATTCACATATATTTTATATAAATTATATGGAAACAAATATGAAAATATAGCTTAAATTGTTATTTTTTTATTTTTTTGTCAAGTATAATTTATGTTGTACCTATCAAAGGAGCAGTTGCAATAAAATACTTGGTTAAAGAGAGAGTTTAAACAAATTAAAAATAGAATCTTATAACAAGGGAACAAAGGAATTTAGAAAATACCCAATAAATGCGCTTTGTCTTCTAGGAATACATAATATTTATCAATCCTTCCTGTTTTTGTATTTTTGCCTATTCCTTTTTCCACTGACATTAAAGTTTGCAATGGAAGTCCTCTTAAATAATAATATAGATTGATTAATGATTTTTAACTTCTCTTTATGAAATATTTTATTTATGATTTCTTTAACATATATAAAAAATCTTCATGCCTCTCTTTGAATAATTCGAAGAATGTCCATTTTTCATCATCCCATCAATATTGTAATAATAATAATAATAAATTATGAGTTTGACAGGCTATACTAAAATATACATAATAAAAAAAAACAAGTACATATTTGGAGTATAACTTTACAAAATCACGGAAAAATATAAAGAACTCTAAGCATGTGTAACAGCCGCCTCACAACAACAACGTCGTCGCCGTCTTACTTGATTGATGTTGATCATGGAAGCAAGCAAGCGAATAAACGAACAAACAAAATAGCAAATAAGCAACACAATCTTGTTGATTATTAAAATGAAATGAATTTGAGCTTGCCTTTTTCAATAAAGCACATCGTTTGCTTGAAATATGTGCAATAAATTGCAGCAATATGTTTACATACATACATATATAAAAGAGAAAAATGTTTTTATATTAATGCTCGCAGAGGAAAAAAATAATAGCGCAAAAGTTAACTTTTGGGATAAAATGGGGACTCATCAATCAATTAAAGTATGATAATATTAATTATATATTTCGTCCCTGATAGTACATACAATCGTGGACAACAGTCGATAATAGATATATATATATATATATATATCTATATATATTAGGGGGTATTATAGAAACCTAATATTAAGATATAAGCCAGATAGATATCCCATGCCATCATACAATGTTTCAACGAAAGAATAGGACAGTCAATTACTTTAGCAAAATCGATTTAATTAAGGCATACCACCAAATTCCTATGCTAGCCAAGCCAAAGAAAAACTGCTATTTTTAACCCCTTGTGGTTTTTATCAGTACCTTTTGGTTTAAAAAATGCCACCAGCTCATTCTAACGAATGATTGATAAGGTATAAAAAATGTAATAGTTGTTTTGTTTATGTTGATGACATATTACTGTTCAGTAAATCAGAAAAGAATACCATCAATTAATTCAAAAAGTATTGATCTTTGAAATACAAATGGGCTTAGTTTTAATAGGGATAAAAGTCAGTTTTGTTTACTTGAATTGAATTTTCATGAATTTACTGTTAGTACCGAATATTTTTGGTAAAACTTCGGCACTATTTAAGAATGGCTCCTTTTCCAGGGATCCTTTATTCACTTTAAAAGTCCATAGTGATAAAGGAAGCTATACTAAAGTAAAAGAGAGAGAAAAGAGAGAAGGAGAAGAAGAGAAAAAGGATCTCATCATTCAAACAATCATGTCAATGAAGGAATAATTAAAGTAACGAGTGACATCGAATCTTCTAGGCAGTTCCTCCAAATAAGAGGCTGCCTAAGATTTTATCCGCCCACCTGTACGACATGCCATCGACCAAAGTCTCTGTCCAAGTACGGGGAGAAGCAAAGCGGTGGAAGTTTGGCACCCACCAGGACAAAACTGTTAACTAGAGGAGTGGTTCCTTATGGACAAATTCCAATCTGTCATTCCCGACACGATCTGCTTGGCTTGGGCGTGGGCCCAAAAAATGCCAGTCAAACCGTTCCCCAGTTGTTGGACATAAGCTCTGTATCAGTTGTGCGCTGGTATTCAATTTTCCGGGAGATATGTGCTCGAAAATTGAGTTCCAGCGCGCGCAGGATT
The DNA here is from genome assembly GCA_013387185.1 of Caligus rogercresseyi. Taxonomy (NCBI): domain Eukaryota; kingdom Metazoa; phylum Arthropoda; class Copepoda; order Siphonostomatoida; family Caligidae; genus Caligus; species Caligus rogercresseyi. The sequence goes on along the minus strand of CP045890.1, from coordinate 5,064,792 downwards.
TGAGGCTCGGGCGTGGTAGTCCAAATAGATGAATCCCTCATCGCCAAACGTAAATATAATAGAGGCCACCTCGTGCCTGAGAGGTGGGTGTTTGGCGGATATTGCCCAGACACAAAGGAAGGATTCCTCTTAATGGTTAATGATAGGAGAGCCGCTACTCTCCTGCCTTTAATCATGGATAACATTGTTGCGGGTTACATTATATACAGCGATGGTTAGGCTGCATATAATGGAATCCGTCAAATGCCCGTTCATCCTCGCTATGACATGAGGTGGTCAACCCCTCCAGGAACTTTGTGGACCCTTTGACAGGCGCTCACACTAACAATGTTGAGTGTTTTCGGAAAAAACGCGAAGCAAAGGCTGAAGTCAATGACCGGTGTCCATGATACTATGCTCTCTGGGAACTTGAATGAATTTTATGGCGAGAGAGATTGGGCAAGAATGTGAACGACGCCTTTGACAATTTATTTAAATGTATCGCAGAGTTTTATATGTATGATTACATTTATTATGTTTATGTATATATTAACTCAATAAAAGAAAATAATAAAATTGTTGACTGCTATATTTATTTGAATTGAATGTAGAAATTTATATTTCTATATATGAGGGCAATCGAGTTGCGACAGGGTTGTCGTAATAAACAACCCAGCTCGCGATGACCAACGTTTTATATTGAGTGTAGAACATAAGTTATGCATAATCATGTTCTACGTCTACATGAAACGTTAGTCGTCGAGGGCAGGGCTGTTTTTGGTTTCTAGCTATTAGAACAATTATCCTTGGGTGAAATGACGTTTTATTACACTATAATAATAGTAGTAGTTAAGTAGTTAAGGTCTGTATAATAAGGTCTGGGCAATACAAAAACAAACATGTAATCCTAGCAGTAGAGCTACTCAATGACGTCACTGGAGAACGAATATTATATATAATTTATATTTTTGATTTATTTATACACACACACACACACACACACACACATATATAATATATATATATATATATATATATATATATATATATATATATATATATATATATATATATATATACATATATATATATATATACATAATGATGAGGAGGATTGATTGATATATAGATAGATATATCGTTCTCCGATGACGTCATTGAGTAGTCTTACTGCTACATGTTTGTTTTTGTGTTGCCCAGACCTTATTATGAAGACCTGGTTGTATATATCATTCGGACATTGTTTTTCTTTATTGGTTCTACCGACAGGGTCGTTGATTGGCACTGATTACTCTTCCCTCTCTCTCAATCCCCTTTTTCTCCTTCCCTCTCTCTTCATCCTTCTCCTTCCCTCTTTTCTTTCTCTTTTTCTGAGTATAGCTTCCTTTATTACTATGGACTTTTAAAGTGAATAAAGGAGTCCCTGGAAAAGGAGCCAATTCTTAATAGTGCCAAAACTTCAACCCAATTACTTTTAGATTATAATAGTTTACAGCGTATTTCTTCTTTAAGGGTTCTATGTTCCCTCTCAATTAAACCGTTTCCTTCTGGATGATATGGTGTAGTGTGTATATTTTGATTTTAAAGCTGTTCATTAATTTTTCCAAAGAATTAAATTGTCTCCCTTGATCTCTTGTTATATAGTGAGGATAACCAAACCTTGAAAACCAGTTATTTTCTAACTGGCGAATGATATTCTCACTATTCGAGCTTGCCATTGGAAAAACTTCCAACCATTAGTATCCCTATCTATAATTGTCAGGGCCATTGTTTTCCCATGAGCTTGGGAAAAGGGCTATTATGTCCAAATTAATATGGTAGAATTTCTTTTTTGGTAAAGTATTTTCTCATATCGACCAAATGGTAATTTTGTTATTTTAGCCATATCACATATTTGACATTTTTTATAATTTTTAATGTCTGAATTCATAGTCTTCCACAAATATTGACTTTGAATTTTTTTATTATGGTGTTTTTAAATCCTCTGTGAGATTCGTTATGAAACATTTGGAGCAATTTGTTAATTGGGATGTTGGCACGATAGGCCGTGGCTGTTTTGCCCTAACATCACACAAAATATTTACATTCCAATTTCAACCCACTTCGCCAATGGGTAGTTTATAGTAAATTATCCAACTTTTGTTCCATTTGCCATTGTTTCCAATCTATAAAATCTATTTTTAGTAGGTTATTCTAGAAAGAAAATCGGCCGGTACATTGTTTTTACCTGAAATATGTTTTAGCAGCACATCTCTCTCACACAGCTCAGCAAAATAACGATGATATTTAGCGGGCCACTTCGGATCTTTTGCATGCTGTGCCGTTATGAGCGGCTTATGATCTGTGAAGCAAACAACTGATCTCCCTTCTATAACATGACTAGATTCCTGATTGCTTCACTTACTGCCAAAAGCTCTCTTGCGAACGCAGAGTCTCTTTGTTTTCTATCCACTAAAGCACGACTAAAGAATGCTAGAGGGCGAAACTTACACCTTTCTCCTTGTTCCAGTACGGCTCCTATTCCCGTGTCTGACGCATCCACACACATTCGTAATCCTGCCCTGGAATGTAATGTGCAAGAGTTGTAACTTTATCTAACCCATCCTTGAACCTACTAAAAGCATCAGTCAGGTCCCTATTCCAGGCAATTAAAGCATTCTTTTTCTTATTTGCAATGGCTCCATAAAATGGTCGCAAAAAATCACCCAAATTGGGAATAAATCTCCTGTAATAATTTGGCATGCCAATGAACTTGTTCATTTCGTTTACTGTTTGCGGCTGGGATAATTACTTTAATTTTGAAATTCTATGATGCATTGGTCTAATGCTTTTGCTCCCAACTGTAAATCCAAGAAAATTTAATTCAGGTAAACACAACTGACTTTTATCCCTACTAAAACTAAGCCCATTTGTATTTAAAAGATCCAATACTTTTTGAATTAATTAATGATATCATTTTTCTGATTTACTGAACAGTAATATGTCATCCAAATAAGCAAAACAACCTATTACATTTTTTAATACCTTATCAATCATTCGTTGGAATGAGCTGGTGGCATTTTTTAAACCAAAAGGCATTCTCAGGTACTGATGAAAACCACAAGGGCTTGAAATATCCGTTTTTTCTTTGCCTTTGGCTAGCATATGAATTGGTGGTATGCCTTAATTAAATTGATTTTAGTAAAGTATTGGACTGCCCTATTCTTTCGTTGAAACATTGTATTGATTGCATGGGATATCTATCTGGCTTAGTTATGTTATTCAGAAGTCTATAGTCTCCGACCCTACGCCAATCTCCATTTAGCTTTTTCACTAAATGGATCGGAGATGACCAACACGAGTTAGAGTTTTCAATAATTCCTTGTCTTAATAATTTGTCTACTTCCTTTCGAATTATTTCTATTTTTTCTGGAGTGAACTTTCTTACACGAAAACAACCGGCATCCCAGTTGTTTCTATAGCATGATATAGTCCATGTAAAGAATCTCCTTTGAAAGATTTCACGTGCCAAACAGGGTAATCTTTTAGTATTTCTTGAGTTTTTATACAAGATGTATTTAAAGAAACAGAATTAATTTTCGTACCGTCCGGAACTAACATTCCCCTTGTTACATCAACTAGAATTTTGAATTTACTAAAAAAGTCAAACCCTAAAATCCCAATTTCATATCTGTGACGACAAATGACCAACCAACCTCATTTATGCCCAGTAGTTTAATTTTTGATTTGAAACACCGTAATTCTTTAAAGATTGATTATTTGCTGCGACCAATCTAATGGGTGAATTACGAATAAAAATATTATTTGAGAAGGGGATCAAAGACTGTTCAGCACCCGTGTCTACTAAAATATAATTACATTTTTAAATTTAGTTATTGGGTCTATAAGGTGAGCTTTAATTTCAAACAATTTACTATTCTCAATATAGGATGAAATATATTACTATAAAAAGAAAATTTAGGGGGAGATTGTGGAAAAATATGGATATATTTGTTATTATTTACCGTCGGCCAAACCCAACGCTTAATTAGTTTTTTGGAGGGATATTTAACAAATGGAAACAAATATGAGTGAAAAACACTTGAATGAAGTTTTCCCATACTTTAAATGATATTGACAAAGTTTATTGTAGTGAAAGTTCCTTGCGCGCTCGCTCTATGAGGGATGAGAAGGAGGGAGTGAGTATTTTTTGTGAATTATATTTACCTCATCTGAGGGAGTGTCTTCTTGATGGTCCTTGACGATCTTGACACAATAAGGTCTTGACTAGCTCATCCTCTCCTCTGTTTTAGCAGACTCGATGAAGTCCTCATAGTTTAGTCTTACAAATCCTTGGGTTAAATGTTGTAGAGCTGATTCAGGTAAACATCCTAACACAAGTTTTTAATGAACATCTCCTTTAAGTCCGTTCCATCACGAGTCAATTCCTCCAGAATGTCAGTAGCCTTAGTTTCCATCTCCAAGACGCACAAATTATCCTTGTTAGATGATAACTCTATCACTTCTGTGATGAGTTGTTGCTTAGAACCGAGGCATTGTTTGATCAGAAGGTCTTTAAAAGTGCTGTAAGGTTTTTCTGAGTTTGCACATCTTTTTAGAGCATATTCGGGCACTCTCAAAAGAACATTCTCAGGAACAGCACCGAGAAGAATTTGGTTATTTCTCTATGATCTTTGCCTCTTCAAACTGAGCCTCAATCCTGATGAAGTAAGTTGAAGCACGAAAGGGAGTAAAGGTGGGGAGTTTAACAGCAACGTGCTGGACACCCGAATGAGTCGTTGAATCCTCCTCTTTCATGTCATAATCACGTCGGGGTCACCAATGAAGTGTCCATACTAGGAGTGATAAATACCTCAGTCTTAAACATAATAAAGGGTACACCTTAAGAGAGAGACAAAAGGAAACTGATATATTCACAAAAAGTATATGTTGAAAAAAGGAATCATTACAATAACAAGAACAGATTAATCAAGTAAATACAATACAAAATACGATGCACTACAGGCCTAACCGATAAATAAATGGAAACAAGATATTAGCCCTGTAAAAAAGTTTTGTTTGCAAAAAAGAATATTAAAAAACAAAGAAATTTTCAACTACCCAAAACTGTCAGTTGTAATTCTAAGAATTTTTTAAATCTTATCGACTTGTCATATATAAATTTGTCTGTTCCTCCAATTGTGCCGGAGGAAGATCTTATAAAAGCAAAAGAACATCTTTTAAAAATTAATAAGTATCCTTGCCATTCACAATCAGTGGAAAGAGCTGTATAACTAGTAACGGAGGCATCTGCAAAAGTTTATAGATATAATCAACGTCATAGATTTATATTCTCAAACATGTGAGGTAGTTACTGTATGAAAATTAAGATGTTAAAAGCAAACGAATTTAAAAAATAACTTAAAAACATCAACATGAGTACCCTCCTTTTCTTTTTCCTTCTTGAAACTATAAAAGACCCTAGTAGAGCTATATTTAAAAAATGGTTGGTGCGTCAGCACTTATGTTCATTTATTGGCACTCAATATTATTTGACGAAAATTTGCAAAAAATAAAGTCATAAATTGATCATAGCTAAATTTTGTGCGACAAATTTTTTTCAAAATAAGTAATAACAAAAAAGTTTTGCTTCATAACGAAACCTTTGAACGTAATTCGGGGGTGTAAGGTCAAGGGGTCAAAACAAATCCATTTTTCTACGATAGTTTAGTTTCTTATGACGCAACTTTCGCAGGGAGATAAATTTTGATATCTTAATATTAGGTTTCTATAATACCCCCTAATATAAATATATATATATATATAAACTAAGGAATATATTTCTTGCATCAAATAGTTCTTACTTTATAAAGGAGAATTAAGGCTACCTTCACATTTTGAGAGCACAATTTGGTTTTTGAGGGGCTAAAATTAATTACTTTAGCATACGAGGTAGAAATTATAACGTTTTGAGGTCCAGCAGTAACCCAAAAACCCTAACATTTTGGGTATAAACTGGAGTTCTAAGGGGACTAATATAAGGCTTTGGATATTTGGGATTTAAAAATACAAAAGAAATTTGGCCAATATCCCATTCGGGCAATATTCCATTCGGGCTATTTTACATTCGGGCAATTTTCCTTCGGGCAATTTTCTTTCGGGCAATTTCTCTCGGGCAATTTTCCGCTTAATATATATATATATATAAACAAAAAATATTTTTTTAACTCTTAAAAGTAACAATAAAATGAAAGTGAATGCTTAATTTTTAATATAAATATAAACTGATATTAACCATCAAAAGTGTTTGGAAGAACTGCCGGTAAAATATTTGCAGTCCATCACATATCTTCTTCTTATATCTCCTAATCATGAAGTCTAATTTAATACTTAGATAAGTTAAACCAAATTGTTATTATTGTTTTTATTATTGACTAAAAACGTTCCTAAAAATAATCATTTTAAAATCTAATAATAAATTGAACCCCACATATATAAATATATTTGCTGTTCTTATTTTTCAAATGGTTAAAATGTTAATCACAAACTTTTTTTTGTTACTTTGTTGTGAAATAAGGCGACATTCGAAATTTAAAACAAAATCAAGCAAACGCTGTGAATTAGCTAAGCGAATTTAAAAAAATATTATTAAAGTTAAAAAAAACTATTTACTATTTTTGTATTTTTCGAAAACGGTTTACAATACAGACTTTTTATATAGATAAAATTCAAAGAAAGTTAAATTCACTAATATACATATTTGGGATATTTTATACTAAAACCATAATTAAGTTTAGTTTTCTTGAAGAAGAAAGAGAAACATTGAATGTATATTTTTTGCATCTTTTATAACTTTTTGTATAAATTAACTTCAGTTGCCTGCAAAAGATGATTTGGTCGCTAAAGAAAAAATAGTGGTTTAGTATTACTTTTGATGAGAAATTCAAAATTTTATCAATTTAGAATTCAGTACAATCTGAGTTTTATTTCATCATATTTCGAGCCTGTTTTGACTGAATATCATATACTTTTTTTCTTTAGTTCTAAGGTATCCTCTGAGTTTTTTTATTTTATCTATGACGCAATTAAGTTCCATTATATGCTTATTTTGTGTAGCACCGTATGTGTTTTGTATTATACATACAACTTTGCACTTGTTTAGTAATTTTGAAGCTGAGATTTCAATATTTCAGGTGATATGTTTGACGTTCTGAAAATTGCTGTTTTTTAATGGAAATAAGCAAATCCATTTAATTTTTCTCTTCGGATATAATATTTACAATTGCCGCTTGATAGCCACTGCTACCTGGTTAGAAAGCGAAAGAAAAGACATGCAACATAAAAATAAATAGAAAATAAAAGATATTAAACAATTCACAAATTAATAATCTATTTATTGAAAAAAGACAAATAGTAAACTGGATGAAGTAATTTTTTTATAAATGAAAAATCTTACTACTTTTTATATTTCAGATTTTGACATACAATACATTATTTCCGATATATATATATATATATATATATATATATACTGTTGGAATAGCTTTTTAGTTTAAAATGCATTGTTCAAAATATTTATATAGACTGACTTGCATTCATCAAAATTTATTAAAGGAAGTGAGCTGCTTATGGTAAATGATTCCTATTCTACAAATACCTACAATATTCAAACTTAAGTCTATTATGCATATTAACATCTAAAAAGGGGCAAAAAAATTATTTCATGAAATATGTAGATCGAATTTTAGTTGACTAATCAAGGTTCAGTAAATATTTTCTTTTGGAGGATTTCTTTACCCGAACTTCTTTTGAATTTTAGTTATATATGCTTGTTCTAGATCCTTAGAAGATTCCTGTACAAAATTAGTTTACCTCCAGTTGATATTTTCCTTAATGGATACCATCAATTAAAGAGCAACCCCATTGGCTTGATTGTCAAGTTGTCACAGTACCTTTATAAAGGATTAAATATTTAAGTGTATACGTATTTTTTTCAGAAACCACACCAACCCATTAATAGAGAATATATTCATCCATCACTCACTGTGGACAAATAAATCACTGCCCCCTTTCAACTTTTTTAAAGTCTATACTTCAATTATTATGTATATGAGTGTTTTAGATTTTTCTAGTTAGACTAGATATACTAGTCGGTATTATATATATATATATCCCGGAAACGACCGGGACATCCATTTTTCACCGGGACCCGACTGGGACTAAATTTTTGAAGCCGGGCCGTGCCAAAACCGAGCTGGGACTTATCATAAGTTTTCGTTCCTTCGACATTCGGAAGTGGCGACGTTTTTTTTACAGAAAGAATTTCCCAAATAAGTGACGACTTTTTAAGTAGAAAATAATTTCCAAAATAAATAAGTGACGACGTTTTATTATAATTTTTTTAAAGTAATGTAATGATGACATTTTTTTTTAGAAAAAAGTATTGAATTATTTTATATATATTTTTTTAAAATAACAAAACGAACTAAATATTGATTACCCGGCCGGTGTATTAAAAACGGGACACGGGCCGGGAGGCTCAAAAAACAGCCGGGACCCGGCCGGGTACCGGTCGTTTCCTGATATATATAATATATATATATATATATATATATATATATAGATATTATATATATATATATATATATATATATTAATTATGTGTGTGTGTGTGTAGTTAATTGGTTATGGAATCATGTTATGCCTATTAGCGTCTACATATCTAAATCACACCATCTACTACAAACATATTCACCGACTTCCATTAAAATTCTTTATTATGGAAAAGATTGAATATTAGATATTTTTTAGTAAGCTTTTGAAAACAAATAGAGATATTCATATTCAAAATTCTCCGATAACAAAATATTTCATTAAATATACTATCGATATATCCGTCAACCTCTAATACATATCATATCCAAGTGTAGTGTTTACTTACATAATAACTCTTAAGTAAAATATGAGAGATACAACTTCAATATTTTATTTAGTAACAAATAAATAGATCCCGATAGTACAAAACTTATCATACATACATTAAAGTAAGCAAAAGAAAGCCAATCTAATTGAGTTTCTCAGATAGGTATATATTGTTCTCCTGCAACCGACATCTCTCAATATTTTAAGTCAGAGAATAAGCTCTATTTTTTATCTAAGTAGAACAAACTTATAAGAAGGTAAAGTACAATAAACTTATAACAATGATATTTATCTTCCCTTAATCGTTACGGAAGAAAACTTTCTTATAAATACTTTTCTTCCGTGTTTTTTAGTGTATATTATATAAAAACTAGTATTGATTATATAAACATCTATTTCTTCTTCCTTGCAAATCTACTTATATACCTCTTACTACAAGCAAAATATATACTCTTCAATGTATCATACATACTTTTTTCGGATAATCCTCTTTTTTCGGACTGAATAACTTAAGATAAAGTAAATTATTATGAGAAAATACCACAGAGACAAATATATTCATTCACATAAACTATTAAGATAAAACAATTGATAAATTCCCCACGCTCACCATGAATACTTTCACTTGAAGAAGTGTTTGATAAGACACTGAAGGGAGGAGGATGGGAGGGACGGAGGGATCTCTAGGACATGGAAAATAGCTTAGCATGTACTTAAATAACAACTTCTTCTTTTTTGCCGTGTCAGATTATTTCCCCTCACATAAATGGGTGCGCCCGAAGTTGCAGAAGCTAAAGGCTCTACATTATTTTTTAAACACAATAAGACGAATGAAATGAGCCAAAAAATATTGCTCCAAAAGTCAGCAAAGTACTATGTACAAATAGTGTTGTGTCCAGTACGGTCCAGCCCAATCCTTTTTGTCAGTCCTTTAAAATGGAAAAATAGTTTCTTTTATGACGTCATAACTCACGTCATGTTGTCAACATCTCTTAATGCTATGAAAAGGAAAAAAAACTTTATATGAGGAAAGTAACATCTTCAATGAGCTGATGACATATATAACTTTTATATTACTTTTACTGAAAAGCCTATATTATGAGGAAAAAATGTTTCCAAATTGTATTATATATATATATTATTAAACCTTTTTGTTGCCATCGAATTAATGCCAAGTTAATTCAAGAATATATATACATATAATATTACAAGTTACAACGTATTGCAAAAAAAACTTTTCAACATTTATGGAAAATTAAAGGACTGACAATAGATAATCTCAAGGACCGATCCCAAGGACCGATAAGACCGGTTCGAAGACTGAACTGGACCGGACCGAATAAATTGGGACCGACACAACACTGAATACATGTAATGTGTGCTCTGAGCACTTTTTGTATGTATGAACTCCTTTATACTCACAAAATTATTCCAGCCATTCAGTCAAAAATACTTGATGGACTTCATTTGGTAATATATAAATATATATTATATGACGTCTTATTCTGCAAATAGTTTTGCTATATTTGTTCTTATTGAAGAAATTTTCGTTCAATTATTTCATTGATAACTAAATATAGAAACAGTTTGTTGAGTTTAACTTTTCAAATCACTATTCAAATTCAACTATTTGTTTTGCCCATATGGTTCGTGTTGATTGTATTCATATGACTCAAAATACTCAGGTGGTATAACAATGGGTAGGTCCAACCTAGGATATATGAAATGTATCTTCAGTTCTAAATTCAATAAAAGATTAAGGTATTTATTTCCCTTGAACAAGGTTAGCTACTTCTAATCGCTTTGACTACATTTGTTGATGTATATCAATTGTAGGATATATTTTTTTAAATGCAAAAAAATGCAAATAACTAAAATTATCCAGAGTAACGTTAACATTAATGTTTGCCATATCACATATATTCATGCCAAATGCCTGTGAATTCTTGACTGGAAGAACCCTCTGCGTTACACAATTAATGATTCATTTAGTTTATAAAACTGTAAGGACATTCTATGTACATGGTCAATACGCAGCGCTATCTACTAACCAATTGCTGAAGCTTCCAAAATAGCAAACACTAATTTGTTGGAAATCATAATTTAGCATAATCTATGATAAATAAATATATATAGACATGCTTTTTTGCCGAAACGGGGAAACTTCTCCAAGAAGAACTCCTACAGCACGATGAAAGCTCCGAAACGCTCAACACGTGATCAACTACAGGTCCTCCTCACGCTCATGAAGTGCTCCGACGTTACTCTCTTTTCATCATCAACGAGCAGGTCCCCTGCACCGCCCACCAAGCCGACGTGGTCTACAGCAGTAGTTTCGACGCCTCGCCATGCATTGAATCATAGTAATAATATCATTCTTAAAAAATGTTATTAAGTGTGCCTATCCTATGCCCCCGCAATTGTTGATATTATTAGTTAACGTATTAATATTTTAAGCTGTTAATAAGGGGTAGACATTCCTTTCTTCAATGAAAGTTTTTTAAAGCAGTCCAAAAACATTGCTTACTCCCTATCCTCTCTGTAGCCTTTTGCATTACTTCTGTATGTATATAAAAACAGAAAATACTCTTTAATTATATATAAACATACATTTATATAAAAGCAAAGTAAAAAAAGTAATCTAAAAAAGCAAACTTTTTTATATGTGTATGGATGTGGGCACTTCTTATCGCGGGGTTCCTTGATAGACTCTCTCTAATGGCCTTTCCTTCCTCTGCCTAGACAGAAGGCCCCCCTCTTTACTTAATTAGACAAGAATCTTTTGTTGTTTTGTGTTATGTGTTGTAGGTAGAGGCATTATGTTGTTCCTTTCTTCGTCTTCTTCATGATAATATTTATAATTCATAATTACCTCCAACATATTTATGTTGCTAGCATAATTATAATTGTAGGACTTAGTAATGAATGAAATGAGATCTAGGTTGATTAAAGTTAGATATGTGTATGTGTGTGTGTATGTGCAAACAAACATATAATCACTGTAATAGAAAATGCTTCCTGCACTCTGAACATGGAACTTGATAATTATGATAACACACAAACCTAATCATAACTGGACACTGAAAAGAAACAACCAAACAACTGGAAGACCTCAGTAATATAGTTGAAATGGCCTCAATATATACATGTACATTAAATAAGCAATGAACTAATATGTACAACATAATATAATACAAGGAAATAGAAGAAGGGAAAGAACCCAACAATAAATACCAGTGACGTCATTATACTTACTATTGCGTTATTGGGATTTTCGCAATTTTTCCCTTTTATCTATATCATGAGGCATGGACTTTAGACTTTGACTTTGATAATTATGATAACACAAACACATAAACCACTTATCTAACTAATAACTGGACTCTGAGAAGAAACAAATAAACAACTTGAAGACGTCAGTAATATAGTTGAAATGGCTCAATATATATTTGGTAAACAAGGAAATAATATGTGCAATATAATAGAATACTAGGGAACAGAAGAAAGGAAAGAATCCTAGAATAAATGCCAGTTACGCATTAAAACTTTAATGCGATTATTATTAATATTGCGTCATTGAGATTTTCTCAATTTTTCCCTTTATCTACATCCTGAGGCATGGACTTTAGACTTTGACAGTTCAATGATAATAATAATGCTTTTCTTATCTTCTTTGATTCATCCGTTGCTGACATAGAGAGCTTATTCCTTTCAGATGTATCTGTGTGTCCAATATAAACAAATTAATTTGATCTACGTCATCGTAAGTTGATCATAGAGATATATTCTAATAGATAGAATTATTCTATCTCTATGATCAGCTTACGATGACGTAGTAGAATTTACTTTGTTTATATTGGACACAAAAATACAGATGAATGGAATAAGCTTTCTATATATTTTTTATCTCTATTACCCATACAAACCAAAAATATATGCCTAAGTTTATCATCTGGTCAATACCTATAAACAGCGCTGTCTACCAATTAATTGCTCAAGATTCCAAAATAGCCAAGCATAGTTTTATTGAATATCATAAATTTACCTTAATCTATAATAAATAAATAATAAATTTGTGCAATGAAACAAGTGAATTTGATATAACATTTTACATGCAAATATGCGCATCCAGAGTGTCAGAAGCTCTGAGACCTCTGATAAATATTGCTCATCGCAGGGAGACTCCTTCAAGGAGTCAAAGAGGCTTACAAATATGCCCTTAAAGCACATAATCCTACAAACCTGGAGAAGACCAATGTAGAATTGGCTGATGTGTTGTTTCAGGAGTTGGTTATTTGGATTTCGTTACATTTACTGCATGTCTTCAAATTTTAGTTCAATTATCTTGGCCCTTAGTTATCTTTCGGACATTAACTACCGCTTGGAGACATAAAACTCTAAAATAGATTCTAAGTTCGGACATGTCCCTACGCTTATATATATTCGTATTTATCTATAAAAGTGAAGGACTATGAGTTGCAACGGTACTAAGAGGTCTTTTTCCTTTCTCCACGACTGATAAGGTACCCAATAAAAAGTAAGAAAATTAGCATCCACCAATAACAATCCAGATAATTTGTTTGAATGGAAGAATAGTCTCTTATCTCTAACTATGCCTAAATTAATTTAAAAAAATCCATGATCCATAACTCTGACCATTGAGAGTATGGTAACTTAGGACAGCGCTCACAAACCTGATCACCAATATCGTTTTCCTAATAAATCTCAGGATAAACATAAAACCCAACTCCCTTACATATCCTAACAATAATCCAATACATACATAAATATATATTTTTAACAGGAGAAAGGAAGCAGCATATTTGTTTATGTATGTTACTTAATGCGAATAAAATGCCTGTTTTCCTTTAATAACATCTGAGATGCTCAACAAAATAGTGAGGCAAACTATTAGAACTACAACCCATACCTATAGCCTAAAAAACACAAATAAATTTTCCTTCAATTCCCAGGTAAGCAATAAAAAGGATGCTCATATTAAATATATATATTTTGGTTCATGTTGTAAGGCTTCTTCATACAAGTAAAACCCCACTTGGGAAACATTGAGATGTAATTCCATAATACCTTATTTGTCTATGGTTTTTATTTCTTCTGTTTCTTCTTCTTATTTGTAAGGAAATACGAAGGGATATTATAATTTTCCATGTTACCCATGTATCACTTCCTCCGAAAGGACAAAAAACATTTACAGATACCATATATATATATATATATATATATATATATATATATATATATATATATATATATATATATATATATATATATATATATATATATATATATATATATATATATTGTGTGTGTGTGTGTGTGCACTATCAAGACTAATAAAAACCAATTTGTATTTACAGATAAAAAGAAAGATACTTTCAGTTTGCATTTTAAATAAAAATGCATATATCTTGTATTCCATGAAAATTTAAATAATAATCCAATAAAACCAATCATTAATCCAAATTTATTTGTTCCTAAGTCTTTCTAATAAAAATAATTGGCTAAAACATTTAATTATTAGAACAAGCCAATGCTTCGGTTTATTTATTTTATGAAATTATTTGTTCAGTATTTCAAATAATAATTGACTTTTCCACTAATACTCTTTCAATCATTTTTTCTGATGAAGTATGACTGAATTAATATACATATGTATAATAGGTTCTTTAATATCTCTTAGGTGTTAATTTTTATACAATCAATCATTTATATATATGTATATATATTTTATATATATATATATCAAACGTTTAGATTAAATATGTATGCGACAATGGATATGACCTCCATGATAAAACAGGATTTTGAGAATCAAAATCAGTGGAGGATGTACTTACTTCGACAAAAAAACTAAATACTCTTAGGCTAAACAAAGTTTTTCCATCAAAATTATATCATATTATGACATACATATTTTAAAAATATATATATATATATATATATATATATATATATATATATATATATATATATATATATATATATATATATATATATATATGTTTGTTTAGCTCCTAGATTGGACCCACCTCTAAACCTCTAATATATGTATATATATATATATATATATATATACGTTACGAGTTTCTTAAAGCAGAGTAAATAAAGTTTTCCTTTTTTAAACTCTCTAAGTATCATTTTTCTTATCTTTTTTTATCATAAAAGAATTATCTTAGACAAACAAACTTTTTTTTTCCCTGCCTTCTTGTATTTTTCTTAAAGGAGGACAGAATCATATTAATTAAAAACTTACTTCAATTTTGATAAGTGGAAGAATACAAGAAGGCTCTTAAGGAATGTTGTTAATACAAAGGAGGATCTCTTAGGATGATGATGATGAGGAGGAGGAAAAGACGTCAGAAGGACAATCAATGTGAAGAGTATTGAAAAAGATGGTTCTGAAGTAGACATATTGGTTTAGTTCATTTTTAATCTCTGATTCATATTTTGTTTGTACCTACGACCAAGAAGCTATATTTCTCTATTAATTCACTTCAGACGATCGTAATTCTTATAAGATATACATGTAAATAAGATAATAATATAAAACAATAGACATTATGACTTCAATCAGACATTCTTTTAAAATGCTTTCCACACATTTTAACATGTTCTGTGGGAGGTTCTACATTTAAACTTAAAAGAATACAAAAAAGTTATTTTTTCACAGTTCAATTTTACAGAATGTACATAAATACATAAACCCAAAGCTAATACGTTAAAATGAAACACAAATAAACATTATACTTTAAATTTTTTGTATTGGAGATGAACTAAAACATGTTTTACGAAGATAAGAACTTAAAACAAAAATAAATAATATCAAATCATTTAAAATATCACAAAAGAAATATTGAATAAACTATTCGCATTTTAAAAAGCACTTACAAATTATAAATGTTGTTCGGCGATGATTGCGGATAAAGATGGATAATATTGGATCTCCTTAGACGCATAGGACCATAGTTCATTCCGAAGAGAGGGAATCTTCAATTCCAACGCACCATACCTAGCCGCAGCCGAGAGAAGCAAACTTCTTAGCTCGTACGGATGAAGAGGGTCCCACGATATAATTTTCTTCGCAATTAAGGACTTCGCGTTCAAAATAGCGAAGTTTGTGGCTTTGGTACACGACGATTGGGCATTTTTTCCCATACCAAATAAAATCATTGCTTTGGAGTATTCGTCTGCCGATTCTTGTCCAAGAGCTTTTACATTTAGAATTACAATCGTTTAAGAAACCCACTGCCTGGCATTCTACAAAAGCATGAATAGTGGAATTATATATTCTGCCACAGTCCTTACAGGGCTTCCAAAACTTAATGCAATCTGCAGATATTTGTTAGTGCTAAGTAAATTTCCCCATCATATATTTTAGAGAGCGAACCAGTGATTCTTATTTTCCATTTTTTCAGGGAGGTCAAGCAATTTTAAATATTTTTTTGATATATTTGCCACTTCTTCATTATAAGAAAATTCTGACAACTTAAGATGCCAAGGTTTTGGAACACCATGGAACTTTGCAGATCTTGACAAAGGGCATTCAAATCTTCCATCTCGGAAAATTGTTTGACTGCTTAAATCATAGAGAGTTAAAATTCCATGAGTTAATGCGAATTCGTCCTATTCTACTGGGCCTCCCAGTTTCGAAAGAAAAATGTCTTTATAATTCTTTCTTATAATATCTACAGTAGAGTCATTCCCAAAAGAAGGTTTATTTTTCCAAAGACCGGGGATAATTTAGAGGTCATTGCATTGTTAGGTTAGTACCCATCATAAGCCAATTATATTTTTATTAAAACATATTGTTCTTTGCCATTCTATTGAAAGATTTTTCGAAATATCAATAAGATTTTTTATATAAACTTTGGATAAATAACAGAGAGCTGAGAGATACCTCCCCCAAGAGTTTTTTGGCCTTTTCACTGCAGGAATATAATTCTTATGAAATAAGTCCCTCATCAATTTTCCTTCCTCCTCGATTGCCCGCTCAGCAATGGAAGGGATAGAGGTTGCTTTGTAGAGAACTGCTGGAACAATTTTTGTATTATAAAAGTCTATTATTTTCTGAAAATTCAGACTTCTCCACTTAACTGTTTTCTGGAGAATTCGCAGAAATTATATCCCCAGAATTTCTATTCTTCTCGTAACTTTACATTCTTTCATTTTAAAATCTAGGGTGGGGTCCATGATCCTACTGGTAAAATGGCTGTTTTGGTCGTATTGAGAGAAAGACCAGATATCTTCTCATTTTTGTTAAAAAAGTCGAGGATCAATCTCACACGCTTGCTTCTCAGAGTTACCACAATCGGTTAAAGTAACGTCATCTGCGTATAAGTCGACCAAGTGGCAACTCCCCTCAAAGTCGATTCCAAAACCCGTCGAACTTATCCTGCAGTCTTGTGACGAATTCTTCAATAGCAAGAATGAATAAGAGTGGAGCAGAAGAGCACCCTGTCTGCAACGCTTGCCAAAGTTTATAGGCTTGCACTCTTTTTCACCAATGGATTTAGTGGAAGTGAAAGGACAGGGTTAAAAAAATTTGGGTAATTTTTTTGTAACTGCCTTAGAATATACCGATGACGAATGGTATCAAAGGCTTTATAAAAATCAATTGCAATGATTGCACCGAATTTTTGCCTTTTCTCAACTGAATCAATAGCTGCCTGAATGTTGCGTGAGACGTCATAAATTTTTCGATGTTTTAAAAAGCCCTTTTGATGAATTCCAATATTTTTCTCTAGAATGCTACATTTTCCTGAGCTAAAATTCCGGATAGAATTATGTACGATTCATTGAGGACCGTTATTGGTCTTCAATGACTAAAATCTGAGGCATGATCCTTCTTAGAGATAAGAGTGATTCGTCCCTTTGTTAGCGATTCACAGATTTTACCCTTCTTCTTCATGGCTCGGCCAATTTTTAATAGGTAAGGAGCCACTTGATCCGGAAAAACAGAATACTCTTTACTGACAATGCCGTCCGGACCACACGCTTTATTATCTTTATACTTATACTGGAGTGGAGCTATTTTTATAACTATTTGCCATGGCTTGATAAAAAGGGAGACATTTTTCGTTAGGTCAATATGCATTTTTTATATCATAAATGCATATGGACCTAACGAAAAATGTCTCCCTTTTTATCAAGCCATGGCAAATAGTTCTAAAAATAGCTCCACTCCATTTTTACTGCTAGGGATCTTAATGTTGACTTAGATAAACCTCCTAGGAACTATCCTAATTGTACAATATTGAAGCACATAATTTTTAAATTGAATCTAATTGGCATTATGGATAAGTTCAAGAACGTCTGCTCACAGAAAAGAAATATTGAAGAGATTGGAATTATAGAACCCCAACAGTGTGAAAAAGCTCCAGAGATCGAGACTGTGACGGAAGTCCGGTTCACCGGGGACACTTGTGATAGCTCATTGGTAAATAGTGAAGTAACTCCACCCCAAAGTTTAAACGAAGAGTCATAAATTATGGAGACCCGAGAGTGTGAAAATGCTCCGGAGATTGAGACTGTCACAGAAGATCAGATCACCGGGTAGACTTATTATAGTCCATTGGTTAATAGGGCATCAACTCCGTCCCAAGGCATTAGTAGACAACCGAACATGTTAATCATGTAACAGAGAATACTGAAAATTCGAATTTTGTGCCAATCACTTCGGAAGGAATATTCTTTGACTAGGGAAACCATTTTTATTTTCTTAGTTATAAATGAGGGCGTGTCTTCTTCTTCGATCCTTCTCTCCCCCTGCGTCCCCTTTCCGTATTCCTAAATTTAATTGCATTTTTGGAGATAATCCTTCTGGTAAAAAGTCTGTTATTTTGATTGTATTTATTAAAAATTAGAATGAGGATTATACTTTAGGGTGTTTATTAGATTTTTGTCAGGTGAAATGTCTTAATCGGGTTTGTTTCTTTTCCCCACAGATGGCGCACGGGTACGATCAGTTAAAATATTATTAAGGTCAACATCCCACCTATCTTTTTTCTTCTTATTAAACTTTCCGGGACCGCAACATCTTGATCTGACATGGCAATACTGTCATTATTTACTTCAGTATCTCTGTTACATGATTAACATGTTCGGTTTGTCTACTAATGCCTTGGGACGGAGTTGCTGCCCTATTAACCAATGGACTATAATAAGTCTCCCCGGTGATCTGATCTTCTGTGACAGTCTCAATCTCCGGAGCATTTTCACACTCTCGGGTCTCCATAATTTATGACTCTTCGTTTAAACTTTCGGGTGGAGTTACTTCACTATTTCCAATGAGCTATCACAAGTGTCCCCGGTGAACCGGACTTCCGTCACAGTCTCGATCTCTGGAGCTTTTTCACACTGTTGGGGTTCTATAATTCCAATCTCTTCAATATTTTCTTTTTCTGTGAGCAGACGTTCTTGTACGGCTTTTTTGAGAGCCCTCTCATACTCAGCCGTTTTGATACATTTTTCTGCACAATCTTGCTTAATGTGCCCAAAACTAAAGCATTTGTAGCATTGGAGTTTTAATCCCTAAAACTTTAATTTAATCAGGTTGCCTTGAAAGGGTATGATTTGGGGTAATGAAGATGAGTCAGTGATAATTTCTACAATGTAATCACTGTCCGGCCAAATGTCTTTATATAACTTTTATTTCCCTCTGCTTTGTTATCAGCAGGGTTCCTTTTAGGGTAGTGGTTGACAATCTCCCCAATTTTTTTCAACCATTCCACAACATTAGCCTCACTAACCCTTTTGAAGGTATTGATGAGAGGTTCTACACTTAAATATAAAAGAATACTAAAAAGTTTTTTTGATCATTAAGTTAATTTCATTTAGATAGGAATCAACATACATAAAAAATAAAATGTAAAATCACTCTCTCTATTGGTTTAAATATAGAGTACTTACCAACACATTGACATTTGGTAGCAGAGGAAAGATTGTGCTTTTTTGCAGGGATTCGCTTGAGACATCAAAACGTTTTTTATTAAATTGCAGATATGTGGTAGAAATTTAAGAATATCTTAATTATTATTTGATGTTTTTTAATATTCAATTGCGAAATAAAGATTTTATTTGCTTTTATACTGGACCGTACCAAGGAGATGTTAATTTTATTACCTCTAAAACTCCATATTTTATATATAAAATGAGATCTACTTGAGTTCCTTACCTAAATTTTGTACTTCTCTGATTGATTTTATTGTTAACAAAACGCCGATTTAATGTATTTTTGTAAATATTAAATGATAGAATATTATATGAATAAAGTTTTACCTCAGTACTAAAAAACATAAATAAAAGAAAAGTTATTTATAATTAATATAATATTGTAATTTTGTTATACAAATTTTGGAATTGGATCCCTGAAACTTTTGGTAAAAACAAATTCTGCTAATAATAAAAAATGAATCACAGTTTCTCTGGAACTTGAGCTAAAAAATGCAAAGTTTCTTCACGCTAGTTTTTCCATGTATACTTCCGTTTGTCAGCGTGTAGTTAAGAATTCTGCATTTAAACCGATATAGTTTAAATTAGAAACGATCAATAAACTCATTTCCCCTCATTTGTTTTGGGTATGATACATTGACTCGGATGGAGAGAGAAGACAAAGCTGTTATTTGTTTATAATAGTTGCGCAAAAATTAAGACACAGTCACAAACCTCTCTCCTTTCATTCTTCTTCTTATTTTATAAGGACATGACAAATGTATTCATCACTAAAGCTCTCCATATAAATAGAGAAAGAAAACGATAGCAATTGCTATTGTTGTAACTTGTATGGAGCCGATATTGTGTTTGCTTTTCCATTCTGGAAAAAAACACCTGGGATGGGAGTGGCTCTTTGGTTTACAGGGTGTTCTATTCCACAGGAATCGTTGAATAGAAGAACTCCCTAGTCTCTCGTCGGGAACACCAGCAAAAGGACAAGAGAACTGAACACAAACCTTAAACTGGATTTTTTTAAATATGATACAAATTTTAGTTTGGGTTGGACCCGTTTCTTACTGTTGCTTTGATCTACGCTAACGCAATGACACCATTGCATATTGGAAATGTATGGACTTGCTTGACAGGTCCCAAATAACTAAGCTGGGGGATTTCATCAGCTGTCATGACACGTTGTTGTACAATTAAACTATGTTTATACGGAAAGCCATAGGCAAGCCTACCGCTCAAAACAATTCATAGGAGGGTGCACGTCTTAAATATAAGAGCCAATAAACTGTTTTAAATATCATATTTTTGTTCAGTGGCCTTGATTTCGGACAAATCAACTCAATTTGGCACTGAATTATTTTGACTGTTGTCCAATGTTATCGAAACACTAGATTAAATAACTTTGCAAATTATATAAACAAATATCTCTCTCTCTCTCTCTCTCTCTATATATATATATATATATAATATATATATATATATATATATATATATATATATATATATATATATATATATATATATATATATATATATATATATATATATATACATAGTAACTCATTTCTTTTGGGGGAGTTTTTTTTGTTGAATGGACTTCTTTTGGCTTTTTGTTGAAAACACCTGTTTTAGATCCTTAGAAAATTCCTATACAAAATTCGCTTACCTCCAGTTGATATTTCCTTAATGGATACCATCAATCAGAAGAGCAAACCCATAGAATGATTTTCAAACAGTCACAGTAACTTTATGGGGGATTAAATATTTAAGTGTATACGTAAGTTGTTTCAGAAAGGACACCACCCCATATAGAAAATATATTCATCCATCACTCACTTGTGGACAAATAAATCACTCCCCCCTTCTCAACTTTTTTACAGTCTATTCTTCAATTATTATGTATATGAGCGTTTTAATTTTTCTCGTTTGACATTTTAAAGAAAAGCATGGTTTTTGTATGACTCGCATTTGCGGATCTTTGGTAGTGTTTTTGAGTATAGTGAACTAGTAACTTGTATGGAAGAATAGGGAAGCTTAAAATTGATTGCTCAATCGAGAGCTAGACTTTCTAGGCAAACAAATTGATGATTTTTCACAGCAAACCATACAATATCCTGCGGCATATCAGTGTACCACGGCACTGCAGTTGAAAAACAATGATTTAAGCGCTTGAATTATGTGGAAATTGAAATCAAGTTCTTTCGCTCTTACAGGGTTCTCAAGATAAACTTGACACTTGACCGATTTACTCAAAGCAGCCACGATCCTCTCAAGCCTGGTCCTGAACCTGGCGCAGACGAGCCTGACCTGCTACCTGATAAACTGGTTGAAAACGACGGTGATATGGGTATTCAATTCGGCCTAGGTGTTTCACGCAGACCGATTGGTGTCTTTTTCATATGTAGAAGTCGCAAGGGTTACAGTTGAGGAAGTTAGGGGGCATACGTTGGGGCTGATGTACATAGTTCTGCAAGTTCTAGGACATCAACTTCTGGATGCTGCGGGAGGTATGCTTCGGTTCTGAATACTGGTGAATGACATAAGGCCTTCCAGCTGTCATAAGATGAATACTGACTATGCAGCCCCAATTTTTTATATAACATTTTTGTACAGTCACCTTTTTATATCGTTAAATTTATCTACTTCTTTTTTATATTTTTGTCAAATATATCTTGGTTATAAATGCACACCCTCAAGCTAAGGGGAGAATGTGTTTTGCATGCTGGATCCTTTAATCATTGTGTTAAAGTTTAAAGGCTAAATGTAGTGTTTAACTAACTTAAAGCTGTTATTTGAAAAAATATAAAACATAATATATCATTTATCGTCTTACCTATGGGTCTGAATAACTCTATGTTAAATCAACTGGACTCCCGAGATACAATGATATGATTATTCAGGTAAGATGAGCTTATCAAACGACATGTCGATATCATTTGCCAAATATGATTATATTATCAAAGAAATTAATAATGTGATTTTTAAAAAATACAGAAGCCTCTGAGGATCAAATATGTCTAGAAAAAGACGTTTCCTTAAATACTAAGCAAAGATTTTCTATGTTTACGAAAACAATATATACGTTAGTTGTACTTCTTAATTATGAACTTAGGCTTAGCTTTGACAAGAATGTTATTCTTTAAGCTTATGCACTTTATTCAGGGATATATAAAATAGAGACCAATAACAATACGTAAATCAACAGTACCTTTCATTATTGGGGGTGGGAACATAGAGATATAAAGAGCTGATTCCCTTTAATAGCAGAGACACATCGTTCAGCTGTATTCTGTGTGTCCAATATAAACAAGTAATTTGACCTACGTCATCGAAAGCTGATCATAGAGATCTCTATGATCAGCAGGGGCGTAACTATCGGTAAGCAGAGGCAGCAGTTGCTTAAGGGCCCACGACCTCTTTGGGGCCCCCTCACGGACATCTGGCGGGCCCCCAACGCAATTGAGTACTAGGGTGTCTCTTTACACTTGAGATGGTGCAGTAAATTCCTCTCAAACCCACCTGATACATGCGTTCCTGGCCGGACCGTATTTATACCACAACTCATGCCAGATTTCAACATGACGGTGTGCCGTTTAAAAACGACACCAATAGCAAATCAGTGGTACTTTTAATACTATGTTAGTAACTATGTATAGTTCATTAGACGGTTGGTATAAAATACACTCATACAATATGTTTGAAACCGCATTAAAGGTATCAACAGAACTATGTATTTGAGTATTTTATTTTTTACACTACAACTTGGAATTATGGGTTATGGGATATGATGAACTGACTGGACATATTACGAATTACGTACGTAACGTGCGTGCAGCGTGTTAAGACGTCACATCACGTTACACTAAACCAGAGCGTAGATTAAACCATAACATTGTATTATCGACTGTAGGGTTGTGTGACTACAATGTATAAATATATGTTCCGATAATAACAAATATATATTACCCTACACTATATCTTCTTCGTGCGTGTAGGGATAAGACATTAAAGATAGATTCCACATAGTTAATTATGTATTCCAATCTGGATACGATCCCATCAAGGATAAGAATACATCAGCGACGATGGATAACAAAAAGAAGTACCGAAGCGGATTTCAGAAAAGAAAAAGGCATGAAGAGCTGCAGGAAGAAAGGAAAAAACTTCCGAAAATAAACTCCTTCTTTCAGAGAACCGGAGAGGGAGAGGTGGACGCTGTTGCTGCTACTAGTCGAGTAAGTGAAGATTGCAACCAAGAAGAGAACAATGGAGAGAGCGTGGGTGAGGAGGGGGGCTGTGAGGCTCGAGCTAGCCATTGTTGCGCTAACAATGGGTCTGACAGTGACAGCTCCTTGACCGAAGTTGAAACCCCTCCCGGTTTAACATCAACGAGGGAGTACCCAACTTTCATAGGACATTTCCCCGAGAGCCTTGATGCAGACGTGAAACGTTTTATAGTGTCGATGGGGTCGTGTAAGTCAGCAGGTCCTTTCCCTCGGGACCCTTAACAGTCAAACCGGCGCTTTTCTGCATCGTTCTACATAAGCAGAACCAAGTCTGGATTGGAGATATCGAGGTAATGGCTATGCTACTCTCAGATCCTAGACGTAGCCTACTGTGAGCCCTGTTGGCTTTTGCAAAGCACACCTGGAAAACCATTTACCTGGTGCAATTTGTCGAGGAAAATTCAAATACACGAGACATCTACTCTGCATACAGCTGCATGTGTGATCTACGACCATTGGTGTCAGAATAAAGTCATGGATAAGGAAATGGAGAGAAATATACTTCAGGAGGCAAGCTTTTGGAGACAGGTAATAGACCGAGTGATTAATGTTACCCTCAGGTTAGCCATGAACAACATCCCATTTAGAGGGCACAGGGGAAAAATTGGCAAAGACAAAAATGGCAACTTCCTTTCCATCATCGAACTGTTGGTAAAATATGTCCCAGTGCTACAGGAGCTGATAAGCCGTCCCGCTGGCTCGATCAAGTACTTACGCCCTCTGATACAAAACGAGCTCATCGAACTCCTTGCCAAACGTGTCTAGAAAGACATTCTAGATGAATTACGCTCATCTCTATTCTTCTCGGTGATCATGGACACAACACAAGATGTGGCGAAAGTGGACCAGATGAGCCAAATTTTTAGATATGTCGTTATTGAGCGAGATAGCCAAGGGGTTGCCACTGATGTTGCAGTCAAAGAATCTTTTGTTGGCTTTCGTGAAGTTACCGACTCATCCGCCAGTGAACTAATCAAGGAGATAATCGCGTCTTTGGAGGAGAGCGGGCTGGACCTCTCCAAGTGCAGAGGGCAGGGGTACGATGGTACCGCTAATATGAGCGGCATATACAGTGGTGTTCAGGCAAGAATAGCTGAGAAAGAGTCGACTACCGTGTATGTGCATTGTGCCTCACACAACTTGAATCTTATCCTCAATGATGCGGTGAGGATACAAGAGGTGAGACATTTTTTATGTTGTGGAGCGTATTTATGTGTTTTTTTTTGGACACAGTATAAAGAGATGGGCAATACTCATAAATGCAGATCGGAGTGAGACAACAGAAAACGGCTCCAACATCACACTTAAGAAGTTATGCCCGACCAGATGGGCATCCCGCTACGATGCAGTCAGTGCTTTACGACACAGATATGGGGACGTGATGAAGGTATTGACGAGCCATAAGAAAGAGGAGCGGGACGAAGCAGCATCACTGAAACGCGCAATGGAGAAGTTCTCCTTTGTATGTCTGGTTGCCCTCCAAAGCAAAATCCTGGAGCGAACAAATGTGGTGTCTAAACTTTTGCAGTCTCACGAAACTGACCTGTCCATAGCAGTCCAGCTACTGAACTGCGCCATCGCAGACCTGTCTGCTTACCGCGAGCACTTCGAAGAGTCCAAACAAGCAGCACAGGGTCTCTCGGAGAAGTGGGGGGTTAGCAAGGCCTTTGAGAACACTCGGGCGAGAAAGGTGAAAGCGCATTTTGACGAACTGAGTCAAGACGAACGCCTAGCAGATGCAGACTTTTACTTTCGAGTGCACGTCTTAAACGCCTTTCTGGACATCGTCATCTCTCAGCTGACCCAGCGATTCACTGGTCTACGATCAACAGTGGAACGTTTTAAAGCTATACAGCCCATGACACTCTGTACCACCACAGACGACGAACTGTTTCGGCAAGCAAGTAAACTGGTCGACATCTACAGAGATGATATTACTGAAGATTTCCCCATTCAGTTGCTGTCATTCCGTGCTTGCTTGAAACAGCGCATCTCACAAGTCGAGACAGTGCGAGAGCTCGCAAAGATGCTGCTCATTGAGAACAGCTCCATCACAGCAAGTTTCGGAGAGGTTTGCACAGTTCTCATGCTCTTCTTACAATACCAGTGGCAGTGGCCTCCGCAGAGCGCTCCTTTTCAAAACTAAAGCTAATTAAAAGCTACTTGAGGAGCTCAATGGGACAGAGTCGTCTCTCTGGACTCGCCTATGGCATGGTGCGCCATCAATGTTTTAGTGGATGTGGTGGTGCGCTGACACCAATGGTTGCATTCAAGGTGCGCAGTCGCTATTTTCCCGTGTGTGATGTGTGATCATATACTACAGAAATTGCATAATTGTATTTGTTTGGCCAATTTATGGAACTGCCTCCCTATCCTGGACCTTAACACCTGTTGTACTTCATATGGGGCCCACGCAGATAATGTTGCTTACGGGTCCATTGATATGTCGTTACGCCACTGATGATCAGCTTACGATGACGTAGTACAAATTACTTTGTTTTTATTGGACACACAAATACAGATGAAGGGAATAGCTCTCTATATCTTTTTATCTCTATGGGTGGGAGGCGTAACGTTTCAGGATGTAAATAGTCTTCCTTATGTATACTACTTTTACATTGGACATGACCTACAATATAAAACGAGAAAATATTATTAAAATAAGGGACAATATCGACTTAAAAATATAGTCCAGTAAATCTCTTCTTCTAAGTATATTTGTTTTTAATAGACTTTTATTGCTACTCATCCAAAATAATATTTTCAGAACGGGCAAATGTAAAAAAATGTAAATGCATTTATGGTGCCTTTGCAACGTTTCCCTTCCTATGCCACCTTTTACGTTCCATCCTGATCGTCATCCTAGGACGGTGCAAAGTTGATCCATTTTCCAATCCTGAATTTGCCACAAACAGACTTTTGAAATATATTTGCCCCCAATTTTTGTCCGAATCCAGGATTTCAAGCTCAAACTTGGGACAGTCTTTTTTAAATTATTTATTCACATATTGGAGGAAACAAACTTACAGTTTTCTATTAAAATGGGGATGGGGGAGAACAACTGTTACAAGGACATGAAACAGATTATAAAATGCTTAATAAAATATAAAGTACTTTCACACTTTATAATAATAACAATGTAAAAAATTATCACTCTCCAATCAGTCCGTGGGAGGTAAGGGCAATATTCTAGCGGCTGCGGCAAGATACGCGGCGTTGGACCTCAAGATCCCCTCTGTCACCGATGAAAAGTGGAGTTAGGCAGCTGATGTAATTCGTTACTTCCCCTCGTGTTCCCTCCCTAGTGGAAAAATTATAAAAAACTTTAAATTGCTGGCTGCTCGATCATGGACTCTATCTCCGTTCTCGGGACTTCATGGGACAGACATGGATCATCTTTGTCTAATTGGACTTTACTTAAATACTTTGTGGATACTACAATCTCATCGTCAAGAGGGTTCAATCTCCAGAAGAGGATCGATATTTTTAACTACGTTATAACACCGAAAATTTTATATAAAGCAACTGCGATTCCCTGGCTTGCAGAAAAAGTTTTAAATGAAGAAAAGTTCTGGTTCAACAAATTATTTCACAAATGGTACATATATTCAATAATGAGACCTAGATCTGTCTTCGGAGGAGGTCTACCTCTTCTCAGGATAATTTACCCAAAATCTACCGCAAGGTTTTTATAGAAATCTCTTGCCGTCCTGGAATTGAATGGAGGGCTACATTTTCTGTAGATCCCATTTACACGTGGCTTATGCTTGGCACAAATGTATTAATTCCCATTCAGAAGAAATTTCTCCCTGGATAGCGTCAGCTCATAGAGTTTATGGAGTGGAACTCCTTCATTTAAAGCCTCTTCGACTATTGACGTGATTCACCAAAATCGGAATAAGAAATTTTACTTTAAAAATCTATTACATCCTAAAGAATTGGAACTTGTCGCTCTTAAAAACTAAATTTTATCACTAAATGATTTGGAAGGCACCATTTTTAATTGTCGGAAATTTTATTGCCCTAAAAAAAATCTGCTTTAGAACATCAAGTACCACAGCCTTGGCACTTGAAAATGTCATTTGAAGTCAACTACAAAAGTGAGGCTGTGGAAATATGTTATAGATTTATTATAAAGCTAAACCTTCCATGCTCCTGGAAAAAAGAATAATGTCATCTATGACAAAAATTAAGGACACCAATAAATTCACAACGCAATTGCAAATTTTGAATGACTGTTTTAAATCAATGCTCCATGCAAGGATTGCGGAAAATTGTTTAACTCCTTTATTCATGCACTTGCTGAATGCCAGGGACTTCGCTTCCTAAAGAAAATAATTACCTGCAACATTACCAACGTGGGTAAAAACTTTGTGATACCGTTGATTTTGTTTGGAGTAACTTTGAATTTTTTGAAAGCCTCTCTGAAAACGCGTGCCCTTGAAATGGCTATTTCAAATTGCAAAAGCCGAATTGCAGAAAAACTGGCCATCGGAATACCGGTCCAGGTGGAAGAATTTCGGGTTATTCTCCTATCAACAGCTGCAAGATATTCGGCTTTTAGCATCAAAATTCCAAACGTAGACGATTCATCGTGAGAATATGCGGGACATATTATCAAGTATTATCCCTTCAAAAATTACAAGAAATTTCAACGCTGGCTATTACGAATACACAAAAAGTTTTTAAAGAAGTAAATATTTTTTCTGTTTTTTTTTCATCTTTTATAATAATTACTAGCCTATTGCCGCTCCGCGGCTGGTGCTAGGCCTCCGGGCGGGTGGGTGGCCTACGCCACAGCATTATACATGGTACCATATCTTTGGATAATATGTTGAGGCAAGGATTGAACCTTGCATCAAACAATGGAAGTTTTTAAGCTTCGTCCATGAAATTGGACTTAATATTCAATCCGGATTTGAGGCTCTTAATGACCTCGGATCCGGATACTGAATACATCAAAGTTGCTTCCTTTGTGAAGTTGAATATGATTGTGCAAAAGTATATTGCGAAACTTGCAAATTGAAAAAATCCGGATCCCGGCCCAAATATGTCCCGGAGGCCAGACATTGACTAACAACCTAGGCTTATTTGCAAGGCCTTCATTTTCGTATATTTTTGTTTGAACTTTTTTTCGTTTTAAAAAGTCGTCCCAGAGGTTTTCTTGAATTTCCCGACAGGCCGGTCTATTTTTCCGGAAATTTCTTTGGGACCCGATTGTAAACCCTATTCTTGATGTACTTTTACAGTAGCTTTTTTTCGAAATGGGAAAGAATCAAAAGTTAAGGAAATGTCATAATCCGGGTCCGGGAGTGTCTGGATCCGGAATTTTTTCCGGATCAGGTTCTTTTGGCAGAAATGCAGATAACTTTTAGTTTGCGTTCTGTCTCTAAAACATCTCACTTACGAACTATGGACAACCACGTTTTCCAAGCCTTTTTTCAGGCCTTTGCAAGACCGCTAGGCTTAGTTTTGGTTATACCAAAAGATGCCTGCGGCTAAAGTCCACAAAACATTAATTACATCTTGAGCCTCCTAACCCTCAAAAATCCATACAAACCGCAAAATCCTCTCACAGACGCAAATCTGGTCTGATCAGAACTAACCTAGCCAAGACCATCACATGGTCAAGATGCATCTGTGTGCTAAATTTCAGTTCTCTAGCTTCTGTAGTTTCGGCGTCTATAGAAGTCGGACAGACGGACGGACGGACAAACTCCAATTATAATGTTGATTATATCCTCATTTTAATATTACTTAAGCACCTTTATTATTAACCTGTTTTATGTTTAATACCTACGACTGCATTATTCTTATTGTAAAAAAAAAAAAAAGTAAATATTCTTAATTGGACTTTTTAAGACAAAATGTTTTGTTGTCTGAATTTTTAGATATGTTTTTATTTATATAAAATTGGAAAGTATATTTTATATGATTTGTTGTTTGTGTAAAGTTTGTTGGTTCATGTTTTTATTATATATTGTTTGATACATTGTTAGGAATTTTGTTGGAGTTTGTTTAGAGTATTAATTTTAATCTATAATGTTTAATATATATATGTTTTATATAACTACTCTAAATAAATAAAGATAAAAAACTTTTAGCCAATTCAAGGATTTAATATAGAAAAGGTTTATCATTTTTATGTTTTGTTTTATTTGTCAAGTTATTTTTTATTATTGTATTATAGTGTTTGTTCAATTGGATGTTAAAATTTATACTAAAAATGTTAATTATGTTGTTACGTATTAATATCATTTTATATGCATTCTCCTTTTTTTGTGCTTGTATATATTTTAGGAACTGTGGAATAATAAAAAAAAAATTGAAAGTGGGGGGAAAATAGCATGTCTACGAACAAGGTTGGGCGACAGAATTGACTGATATCCTTTTTTACTAAAGTTTCTTAAAAGAAGTAGCTCCTTCTTGATCCAAGTATCGAGACCAGTAGGTATCGCTTTGTTTGTAGACCGCGCCGTATAGATGAAGAGAACTTAGGACAGTCTTAGTATATTTGTTATTGTGAATTTTAAAGCCTGCAGAAAATAAAAAGTTATTCTACTACTAAAATTTCCCTCAATAAAAGTTCAGTTGATATACATCATGGATCCATATGTATATGTATGTCTCGATATCAATATAAATTAAGTAAATAAGTACCGATGTTGTGAAAAACAAGGATTTGGGGGTCTCAAAAGTTTTTAATATTTGAAAAATAAAACACCCCAACAAGCTCCAACCCCCGAGCTTTGTATATGGTGCATACATCAAAACGTATATTTAAAAAATGATGAGTCATTCCCCTTGATGGCTCGCGTGTCCTCTATTTGTCAATGACTATCCTAAAAAACACCTCCTCTTTATAAGAAAAAATATACCAAACCCCTTTCTCTCATCAGTCAACTCTGTATTTTATTTTTATAACTAGAGGGTGTGCAACATCCGGAACCCTGAAATTTGTTTCATTATGATTTGATGGATGAGGTTTCACGGGTTTTTTTCTCTCTCTTTCCTTGCAGCTTACTTCCCGCCATTTTTTTATTAAGATTGGAAACGCTTAAAGTCAGTTTTTATTTATTTATTTATCCTTTATGAATGCCTTAAAATGCAAAAAATGCATTCAGTGAGATATAAATTAGATCAAAATAAATGGCACAAATTAGGCTGAGTCATAAAGAATGAGCAATGTTTGTTATCTCAAAATGTAAACAAGATAGATAAAAAATCCGACGGGAGCGTTCTTATAACATATTTTGTGTGGGAAGCGACTATGTGGCACAATTCAGGCAATATTAATAGTTAACACTCACACCATTTCTATTTGTTACCCCACTCGCCACTGCAAATGGATACACCCGACTTTCGCTCCTAATTCTCGATCCGGATCAAGTTCACCAAGACAGTCACGAGATCCACAGGGACCTCATTTCTGGAATGACGAGTTTGGGGGCCATGAAGACGCCACACTGGCCGTGCAGCGGTCGATGAAGAGGGTCAGCGAAGACAAGCTGTTCGACCATCTCCTTTCGAAGTTCCAGGACCATATACATTTTGCACTTAAATATTTTAAGATAGTATTTTTCAAAAATCTACAAAAGTTTACACCATAATTCTTGGGTCTGTTGAGGAGAAACGTAATGTTATTTGATTTCGTTCAAGCTTTCACAGATGATCTATTATTTTTGGGGCATTTCCAAAAGTTATTATTTCAAAACTTTAATTTCTCGTACATTTTTGCATGTATATAAAAAACTAAAAACTAATTTGGATTCCTTAAGATCAAACCTAAAATTTATACCCAATTATCTTAAAATCACATTTATTTAGAGGGTATGAGAGGCGATGAATGACGAATAAATTATAGTTACATAACTTTTAGATCCGTTGAGGAGACACTTAAAGTTATTTGATTTCATTCAAGCCTTGATTAGATGATATGTATGCATTAATTTACAATCCCTGAGGGTCTCCGACTCTCAAATCTGAAAAAACGTCAAATAAGAATAAACCTAATAAACATGACTATATATTGATATTTTTATTTTGCAATTTATCTGAATTGACCATTTAAAAAAAAATTTTTTTTTTTTTTGCCTATATGGTTCGATAGAATTGCATCCGATAGGATATAAATAAGCATTATAGCATTAAAATTAGTCTATCTAACCTAGGATCTTACCAATGAGGTAGACCAAAAATGACCATCCCCTCTCGGGATTCGAACCTGCGCCCCAACATGAGAGTTGAACACGCCTTAACACGCACGGCTATCGAGCTTCCTTTTATTTTTTATAACCTCAAACATTTCGATGGCTAACACCTCCATTATAAGAGAAGTAATATGTTATTGTAAATAGTAATTGTTTTTAAAAGCTTTTTCCTATAAAAAAGATTGTAATGGATGAAAAATGATTCTTCCAATATCGGATTTTCAACGCTTGAAACACTAATGCATAGATAATACAACAATGTTAAGCCAAAATATAAAATAATTATTAAAAAAACAAATAAAACCTGTTCTTCATGACTTTGGATAAAGACTTTGATTAAAGAATGTTAATAAGAACAAAACAAGTAATAAATTCGTTTTGATGTAAGTTTTACGCATTCACAAACTTTTTTATTATTTATCTATATTTGTGCAAAGCTTACCGTTTTTCTGACTGACATATAAATAGAATAATACCTTTTGATATGATTTGGCAGTAAACAAGTATCTAAGGTCATAAAATCAAAATTATTTGAAGCCCAGAGGACTTGGGATAACATATATATGCATTCTTTTAAAATAACAAGTCAGTCCCGTCTACAGACGACGCAAATCCTTTGGTCCAGGAGTCTTGATGAATAAAACACTCTGTAAACAAGAGAAAACCTATGACCCAAGTTCTTTCTTCAAAATGTAAAGCAGAAGCAATGTTGGAGTGAAAGAGAGAGATAGAGAGGTTTGTGACTGTGTCTTAATATCTTGCGCCGTTGAAATAGTTCTATGTCGATTGTCTAATATTAAAGTCAGCTGATTTCCTCTTTCTATCTCAGGTCGACTTAGGGAAAAGTTAGCTGTTTTTTCTCTCTCTATCACAGGTCGGTGTAACATATTTTTAAACGTTTGAACTATGACATAATAATAATACATCACAAAGATATTTTCTCAGATATATACATGTTCATTCTATGGCATCCCTTCCTTGTTACATTATTATTATTATATCTTATTTATGTGCCTGGAAGTGCTCCTTTCATTTCTATTTTTTCCTGCTTCTTCATTACATCTCATATGGTCTTATACTATGTACATATAAGGGGCTACATCGTAAAAGTTAATATCCGAATAAATAACCCATAAAAACACATTCGGCTCCATTATTCATCAAATATAGCAGAGCCTCCGTGTGTGTTATACCTGCTGTGTGTGAAAGGAAAAAAAACCCTCTCCTCCTTTCATTTTAATTCAATAGACAACTTCATGTTTTTTGAGAAGGTCATCATAATATAGGGTATACTGTCATTTGATAAGGGCGTTCTTCTTCCCAGGGGAGGTGAACTTTTTTTTACATGAGCACCGCCTTTATGGCATTAACATTAATGTAAAAAGAAAATTTGCGTTTGAAATAACATAAATAAACACTTAGGAATTAACTGATTTCAAACTTAATTATTCAAAACATTATATTATATATATATATATATATCACACTTGTGAACGGAACGCAAAATTGAACGCCGTTCAACGAACGGAACGCAAATTTTTTTGAACGCTGAACGGAACGCCAAGAAATAGCCTTTCGTTCAGTTTTCAATTTTGTATATAATACATATAATAGTTAGGTAGAAATTTTTATGCTAAATTAAAAGCATTCATTAAAAAAATTTGGCTTGAAAAAGTCAACAATTCTAAAATAAGAATCCCTCAAATGCCCGTTACGAACCCTTTGGACCATCTGAGCCCACGAGCCACAATAATGGGATATTGAGATTACAAATCCACCGCCAACAGTTAAGATACGCACAAAGAACCCCTCAAATCCCTTTTTGCTCTCATCGGATTATTGGATCTCACGAGCCAAATGCAGAAATATTTGGGACTTCAAACCTACTACCAACAGTTACTATCCGAATAGGGAATCTCTCAAATTATATTTGGACCTCCAGCTTTGTATGTACTAGCTACAATAATTACGTATTGACATTTCAAACCTAGTGTCTAAGGTTAAAGTACGCAAAAATATCAAATACATATTTTATTGTGTTAAAAGACTAAGTTTAGTCCCATTTTGTTACTGGAGAGTTTCGAAGTTCTGAAGGAAGAAAATGAAATCTAAGGTGTTCCCTATGTACATATATCTTATCTGTAGGTGGTAGATCTGAAAACCCAATACCCCAGTATTTAGACTGCCGGGGTTTGGGGGCATAAAAAATTACATTTCTGGGGGTTCTTTTACGTATATTAACTGATGACGGTGTGATTGGATTCCGTACACTTTATTATTTTGTCTCTATATAGACCCCAGTCTTATTGGTTCATCAATTTATAGAGAGGCATGTCATTTGTCCCCAGTTTTTTAAAAGAAAATATTTTGCTGTTTCAATAAAAAATACTTTTGGGATGTCTAACATAAGTCTCAAGGGCCTTAAATGACTTTAGATACATGGGACTATGTGCATTTTTCTTTTTTGATGGAGGAGAATAAAAGAAACGTAAAATAATATGAAGGGGAGCAATAGGATTTTCTACTATTAGAATGGAAAAGTTATAAAGATTTGCCCCCATTTTGACCGTACTGTATGTCAAGATCATTTCCAGGCTCTCCAAATTACCCACCAGGTATATTTCTACTTCCTTCTTGGCATCTTCGGAAATTTACAATATGATGCTCTTCAATTGTTGCCTGTTTTTATATAAAAACAACAACAGATTTAATGTTTCCATAGCCTATGAGCTCCAAAACTCTGTCTTTTCCATTGGCCTTTTTTGGTATGTTTGAAGACAAAAAAAAAATCAACATTAGTGTTTCCCATAGCCTATTTTTCGTGTTGTAAGAGTGCTAAATGGACATGACTAAAATTAACAAGTATACAAACGACAAACATGGTTTAAATTGGACGCTGAACGGAACGCCAAATAAGCTGAACGCTTGGAAGCCCGATATATATATATATATATATATATATATATATATATGTGTGTGTGTGTGTGTGTGTGTTTGTGTGTGTGTATATATAGGTATATATCAGTAAAGCTAGTATGATAATCATGTTTGTTAATCATATACTACATGGGGATAATAATGAATAATGAGAACAGCTTCAATATACTTTATTGTTTCTAATCGTTTAAACTGACTTGTATCTGAAATTTAGAAGAAAAAAAAGAGCTTAGCATCGAGTTATCATATCTGAAGTTTTTCTAAAAAAAATAATGCAACCTTTCGTATATTAATGTAGTAATAAACATATTTCAAAGTACTGGTACAAAGTGGCATAGTGTTTAAATTTCAGACGTAATGGGCTAAGAATAACAAATTACATAAAATTTAATATAAGTTTGGCTACAAAAAGGACAAAATATTTATGAACAAATAATTTTTAACAAATGACATTTTAATAAAAAATTTAATGTCCATTTCATATTTAATTTTGATTAAACATTAATTAATAACATTTCTAGAATATATTATTTCGTTAATTTTGTCATTTCATTATCATAAATGACCCAAAATAGAAAATATTGTTTATCATTATCGTTTACTGCAAAAAAAACATATTTTTATTTTATTCAATTCTTTACATAAAGCTGTCTTACACATTTTGAATAAAAACTTCGATACTGCAGCTAAAAAATTATGTAGAAGAGATACATCAAATGTATTGAAGGAAGTAAAGTCATGAAGCTAGAACATAAAGTTTTTTAAACCTCCAATATATATATATATATATATATTTCTTGTTGTTTCTTCAAATATTATTTGCCATGCAATAGTTAAATACCAGCGAATTCTACTTCTTTTATTTTCGTCAGAAGGTTCTCTCAATGATCCAAGCTGTATAAGAAGAAATAGTAAGAGCTTAAGGAACACCATTGTAACAGTCCAACTGGCTAGTTTCTACTTCACCTCGATATTGGAAAGCCTTCCACATAGAATAAGTGGCGCCTGCAAGGAAAAAGTAAACAAAAAAAAATTGGCCAAATTTTGGTAATTTCCTTTAATGATAGATGTCGTTGTCCATGAAATTACGTCACAATCCTATTTAAAACCGGTTTAAAGGGATTAAATTTGATGATTTGAAATATATCAAATCACTACTAGATACAAAACGTCTTCAAATAAGAATAATAAAAGGACTGTTATTATTTTCAAAGAGCTCTAGTACAGAAGCGCCCCTTACGGACTAAAGAAGAACTAAAAATTTGGCCAATTCCTTTTGGGAAAAAGGAAGATTTTTAGTTATGCATGCGCTACTTTACTTTAACGCTTTACCCCCCACCAACCCTTATTTATTTGGTTACCTCCTTTTTGAAAAACCCGATTTTAGTTATCGATTTATTGTAGAACTGTAATTATATTCGTTAACATTGAATTCATTTGTAATATCATTATATTAATCCCAACTATATAGTTTTTCTAATTTAATTCACTTTTTTTCTTCCATCAAACACATTTCAAAAAGTACCTTAAGAGAGTAAATATCGGCAAATATACCTATGATATTTATTATCATCGAGGAAAGTTAACATATATATTCATCATTGTTTTCTAGCCAGCCCATGAAACAAAGCCATTTATCCAACTTTTATTCCCTCAGTTAAATCAGAACTTTTGAGCATGTCTTTTTTTTCTTCAACACTACCTTTAATGTGCATATCTTTGGAACAATGTGGGCATTCCCCATTTCAAATGAAGTAACCGTACCTTCCTACATGAGTATGTATGTATATATCGTTGTCATGTACACTACATCATATGTCATCGCTGTACATACAACGCTTTTAATACATTTAAAAAATCGTGATATTGGTGTTATATATAAATCAATAATATTTTATTACACTATACGACAGAACTAACAACTTCATGTTAAATGGCTAATAAATATGGGAATGTGATTTAACTTTCCGCGTTCATATAACGGATTTTTTAAAGGCCTTTATTTCAATTATATCTGGGGATACAAAGTAGTAAAGGTGGTAGAAGTAATACATAAATAAACATTATAGTTTCAAATTAGACTACCCGCCAAAAGACATAACTACAATGAGGATATTTAAATTTAACTGTTCGCGTACATATTACGGATTTTTTTCGAGGATACAATACGATTAAAGACTTTGATTATATGAGAGTAATTTGGATTACCTTAACATATAACTAATTTAGAATTAGGAAAGGACTATATTAATTAGTAATTATAGAGTAAGATCATTGATTTCTCTATTGATTATATTCCTTTCATATATAATATTGCATGTGAAACAAATGCATCTCAAATATTGCATTTGCAATTTTTATTCCTATTTGATTCGAAATAATTAGAGGATATATGCGGATATGAATAAGCATACTAGTTTGTAAATATGTCTATTAAACCTATTTTATAATTGAAGAATTTCTCAATTGAAACGGAAGTGATATAGCCGTGTGCGTTAAGGGTGTTCAACTCTCTATGTTGGGGTCGCAGGTTCAAATCCAGAGAGGGGATGATCATTTTTGGTCTGCTACCTCATTGATAAGATCCTAGGTTCTTTTGATTAATTTTAATGCTAGTATGCTTATTTATATCCAGTCAGATGCGCAAATTCCATCGAACCATTTAGTCACACACAAAAGACATAATCTTATGTAAAGATTTAATTATTGTTTAATTAATTATTATCCATTCTTGGGTATGACAAACCATATATGTAAAAAGACTTACGTAGTCATATCTTTTCCGTCTAAATAGTGATCAAGACTTTAATATAGCAACGTATAGTAATTACATGTGAGAACCCTTTTTTGGTGTATTTTGTATACTCCCAACCCCACACCGAGGTCTTAATTTATGACTTTTTAATTTTTTGCCTCCCCCCCCCCACCTTCCTTTTTATATTGCTGTTCAGGCATTAATCTGTCTTATGGAGGCGAAGAAATTACTCACAGCTACTAATATAGAAGATACAGACATTTTGTATTATTTATGTTTATATATCCACCGACTACTATCCACAATGTGCTTATACTTTTTGTTCATGAATGAACCAAAGGCGACGACAAGACTGAATGTATATATTACTCACATGAATCTTCGTTACAGAGAAAATGTATATATTTATTTTGGAAATTTCTATCTCATTTTTTAGGGGTGCGGCATGTGGGAAAAAGGGAAGGGTTTCACATCTCGTTAGCAATTTCTCTCTCTCACACTCCTCTTGATGCTGGATGTATATTCAAAGCGATTAGTTGTTTTCTCTTTGATACCAAATTTGGCATCTATTTTTATGCGTTTCACTTCCTAATGGGACAGTGTAGAGAATAAATATTTGATTAATCCGTCTATATACCAATTAATCGGTCTAGAGCAGGGATGAGCAAACTTTTTGACTTGCAGGCCACTATGGGTTATAAAATTTGAAAAAGGGTCCATAGCAGTACATTCCTTTTCTTTGGTCCGCTCATTTTTAACAGAAGGGCTCAAATGGCAATGAGAAAATTCAAGAGATATATAAAAAGTAAGACGCGGCCTAAATGTAAACGCGCCATCTATTGGTGAAACTCGGTATTGTATGGACAAAAGGTAATGCTGTAGCGAATTGACCTGCTTACTAAAAGTAGTCAACCTACTTCTTATCTAATAATACTTATAATACTCTATCTCACATTTCAGCAGGTTCTTAATCTTAAGTACTCTTGCCTGCGGCTATATAACTGCCGCACTCTTTCACTTCATCACTGAGTTGTCATTTCTCCTCCTCCTTCGCGCTACATTGGTACACACTCCCTCAGTCGCTCTCTGAGGGACCCATGGAACACGCCCGCGGAACGTCACAATTCAACACACCCGGCTTCCACGAGGTCCAACCGGACTTCTCCGTTATCGTGGAGGAGGAGGAGGCTCCATCCCTCAACTCCACAAAAGAAAGGTTCGAGGCCCGCGGCAGCAGATCTTACGCTGGATCCCCGCAACTAATGGATCCCTGTCGCTCTCAGGATCCATGGGCGCTCTCTCACCTATCTTTTGGAGCACCCCTTCCATCCACGGCGAAGGAATCCTCGCCGGATGACCCCTCACCCTTCCATCCACGGCGAAGGAATACCCCAACGGACCTTTCCGTTCACCTCGCCGGATGAACCCTCACCTTTCCCATCAATAAAATATCTTATCCTGAGGTGCTGGGGGGGAGCTGTGTAGCGGATTGATCTGCTTACTAACAGCAGGTCAATCTACCACTTCTTATCTCACACCTCAGCAGGTTCTTAATCTTAAGTACTCTTGCCTGCGACCATATAAGCAGCAGGCAAGAGCTTAATGAACACACTCTTTCAATTCATCACTGAGTTGTCCTTTCTCCTCCTCCTTCGCGCTACAATGCATGATTTATGAAGCATTATTATTTATTTATTGAACACACTCGGCAGGCCAGATTAAGTTGTAAAACGGGCCGTATACGGCCTGTGGACCTTAGTTTGTCTGGTCTAGACTGTAAATATGTGGTAGGGAATTTTAGAATATCTCAAATAATAATTTGATGATTTTTTTAAATATACAATTGCGAAGTAAATATTTTATTTACATTTATACTGGACCGTACCAAGAAGAGATTTATTTTATTACCTCCAAAACTCAATAATTGATTTATAAAATGAGATCTACTCGAGTTCATTTTCCTAAAAAAAATAATCTCTGTTTGATATATAGTTAACAACACGCCAATTAATATTTTTATGAGTATTATATGATATAACATTATTTGTATAAAGTTGTACCTCTGTACAAAAAAGAATAATTAATCGGTCTAAATTCAATATAGAAATTAGAATTTCGACATCTTAAACATGGATTACCAATTGAGCAGATTAGAAGTTCTGACTCTTATGCTTCCGAGTGTTTAAAACATAAAAACATTCCTGCGGCCGGTTTATTCGACCATTTTATTGCTCAATCAGTTATCTGCTGGATCATCCACCAACCAATGTAATAACTGGATATACAATAGACTGGGTGAAAAAAAAGGAAGAAGAATTTCGGAGACAGCAGCTGAGGGTAGCCATTTTATTTTATTATTAAATATATATTTTTACAGTCGATGAAACAAAGAAGAGAAGGAAGTATTATTATTATTATCCTTTGATTGTGTTAAATTACACTGTGTTACAAAATTTTAACTTTTTTCTGTCTTTGGTCAATAAATGCTATTTTCTATTTCCTTTCACTAAACTTAAGAAAATAATGATTATTCTCTTAAACTTTGATTTTTTAAGGCTAGCCAGCGATTTTTTAAAACTAGCCTATTATAATAAGTTTTATTAAATAAGGCTAGTTTCAATTATCCCCAGCAATTCAGACAGATTCTGCACTAATATGGTGAATTAAATAACTTTCTGGATGACTCCAGAACCTTCAAAACTATTATTTCTAACGTTTCACGAACTTCTAAAACATTCTTGCAACCAAAGATGGCAGTATGCTCAACAGGTCAGCTTACTTTTAGCCGTCTCTGCGTAGACAAGTCGATCGTCATGAGAAATTCCTATCTGCATTCTTCAAGCATGGCATCAAGAGGTTGTAAGCATCCGACAGACGCATTTTGCTACGTCTGTGGCGAGTTTATCAAAGCTAGAGCTAAAAGTATTCTCTGGAAAGATCACCAAAAATGCGCGAGGCCTACAATGCATATTTCGGCATGCCTGTCGGGGATCAGGACAAACCTTGGGCACTTCATTTCACCTGCGAACGCTGCAAAAGAACTCTGGAAGGTAAGAAAAAACCTAATATATATATATATATATATATATATTTTATATACAATTAGTTTATAGCAAAATTTATTTGTAAGTGTTTTATTTTATACTTATGTTTTCATTCTGCTTTTTTACAGGTTGATACCGAGGGGCAAACAGAGCTATGAGATTTGCAATCCCCCGAATTTGGAGGGAACCAACTGATCACTCAAGCAATTGCTTTTCTGTATGGTAGACCCTTCCAAACGTCGACGAGGCAAAAATGCACCTGCTATTATATATCCTGACCTTCTGTCATCTATTGCGTCAGTGCCACACTGCTCTGAGCTCCCGTACCCACTCCATCCAAGAGAGAGCAGCAGTGTTTACAAAAGAAAAGTAGTTCAGAAGAGCATGAAGACACTGATGCAGAGTTTAGAGACGCAACTGATGAGAGAAATCCATACTACCCCAACCAAGAAGACATCAATGACCTCATCAGAGATCTTGGCCTCACGAAGTCAAATGACGAACTTTTGACGTCGAGACTCAAGCAGTGGAATTTGCTAGATGAGAGTGTGCACATATCAGGTCAGAGAAAGCGTCACCAGCCTTTTTCAAGCTTTTTCACTAGTCAAGATGAGCTTTGCTTTTGCCACAATGTGACCGGTCTGTTTAAGGCAATTGGAATTACCTATAACCCCAAAGAGTGGCGGCTCTTTATCGACAGCTCGTGCAGGAGCCTCAAAGCAGTGCTACTTCATAACAGGAATATGTACCCATCTCTTCCCCTCGCCCACTCTGTCAAGCTGAAAGAGGAATACAAGAGTGGCAAGATCTTGTTAGATGCCTTGAAATATGAAGAGTACTGTTGGGAGGTTATAGGAGACTTCAAAATGCTGGCTTTCCTAATGGGTCTCCAAGGCGGCTTTACCAAGTATCCTTGTTATCTTTGCCTTTGGGACAGCAGGGATACCGTGTCACACTACCTCAAGCGGGACTGGCCACAGCGAACCGAGTTTAGTGTGGGGAAGAACAACGTCAAATGGGAGCCATTGTTGGATCCCAGAAAAGTACTGTTTCCTCCACTCCACTTAAAACTGGGCCTTATGAAACAATTTGTCAGAGCTCTAGATAAGGAGTCTCCAGCTTTCAAATACCTCCATGATTTCTTCCCCAAGTTGTCTGCAGCGAAAGTTGAAGCCGGTGTCTTTATTGGTCCACAAATAAAAAAGGTCATGGAGTGCAAGGAGTTCCCAAAAAACTCACAAGGACAGAGAGAGCAGCATGGGACAGCTTTGTTGCAATAGTTCGTGGTTTCTTGAGACCTTGGTGACAAACTACGGCAAAATGGGTTGCAGGATGTTCCTCAAAGTGCATATCCTTGACGCCCATATTCATAAATTTAAGAAAACATGGGAGCGTACTCCGAGGAGCAAGGAGAACGCTTCCACCAGGGTATATTGGACTTTGAACACCGCTACCAAGGGTCGTATAATGAAAACATGATGGGAGACTATATTTGGGGCTGATTCGTGAAAGTAATCTACAGTATAAGCGTAAATCTAGAAAAACTACTCATTTCTAATGTGTCTATTGTCTCACTATTGTAAATTTATAATAAATAAATGCTATTATTGCATTGTATATCGTTTTGTGTCTATTTTGTTCAAATCAAATTTCAAATATTCCACTTTGTCCCTATGAGAATAGGTAAATTTCCCAAATATCCTTATACTGGACAAAAATTAGAAATGAATAAAAGTATTTTTTCATGTTTTCTGGACATAAGCAAAAAGGAAATAACAGTTTCAACTCAAGGACAAAAACTTTGTTACACGGTGTTTTTAAGTCCAAGTCTTAAGGAAATGACTAAAGGTATATCCAGTCATTTTAAGAGACTTTTTTTTGTTGAAACATAACTTACGATGGCATTAGTGGATATATATATATATATATATATCAGAGCTGCGACTACCGATTGTAAATCGGTATTCCATACTACCGACGATAGATTTCAAATATCGAACCGATTATACGATATTCGGTAGAAACTACCGAATACCGTACCGATTGTCAATCGGTACGGTATATTTGAAAGTATGACTTTTGTAGCATTCACATTGAACATAAATATATAGAGAGCTTATTCCCTTCAATAGCAGAGAAACATCGTTCAACTGTCGCTTTGCCCAAGCGCTCCTTTTCTGTGAAGAACTTGAACTTTGAAAATAAATAAACAACTATAACTTAAAGTATTATAGAGCAGATACATAAATAGACATT
This sequence comes from Caligus rogercresseyi, assembly GCA_013387185.1. Lineage (NCBI taxonomy): Eukaryota > Metazoa > Arthropoda > Copepoda > Siphonostomatoida > Caligidae > Caligus > Caligus rogercresseyi. The sequence goes on along the minus strand of CP045890.1, from coordinate 5,021,462 downwards.
CAATATAAGCTTATGCTATGCATTGAATACTAGAGTACCTGAAAGTGCATTTAATTTGACAATAAGAGACAGTAAATTAAAAAAATCCATAGCCTTCCTTTTCCTACAAATCCAAGTACATATAAATTTATATAAGATTAGTATGTATTGAATTTCAAATAATCTCTAATAAATTATAACATTATTGATGTCAGGTGGATACAATGCAAATGATCATGAAGCTTGCAAAGATGTTGAGTCATGTAAAAATATAGCTCAGGAGGTGATTATCACCCCATCTGAAGTTGATGTTTCATGTAAGAACAACAACATGAAACTTAATACTACACAGGAGGAAATTCATTATTCACTTGAAGAACATATGGATGGTGAAGATCTTCTAGAGGAATCAAAAAGCAAAAATGCTAAAAGGAAAAGGGAGAAAAGTAAAGCGACTCCAGAGGACCAAATTGATCCTGCTATCGAGGACGTGCCAAAAAATTGCCCAAGCATAGATTCGAGTCGTGAATCTACTAACGGACAAAAGAAAAAGAAAAACAATCATTGGTTGATGGCGGTATGCGGAATTGTCTGACATTCTATTATACAAGCCCAAAAAATAAATACAATATAAAGAATAAATTAAGTATTAAATTAAAAGTACTACAATCCCTATAAGTATATACACTATGGAATCTATGCTCAAAATAACGATATAAACAACACAACGACCACT
>CP045890.1:4932854-5020647 GCA_013387185.1 Caligus rogercresseyi | reverse complement strand
AGTATATGTATCAAAAAATGTTAGTTGCTTTAAAAAAATACTAATTGTTTAAAACTTTAAATAAAGTAGATTAACTATTTTTTGTGTTTTGATCATTTGCAAAAATCCTTATGTGATAGAAAAATGGTCATCACTTTTGAAATCAGCCTACTTTAAAACATATAATTCAGTAAAAATACTCATGCAGTTTGGCAAACAAAAAAATTATTCGCAGACCTGTGTATTATAGCTTGGATTAATTTTAGCCATTTGTGTAAAATTAACAAAAAAAGATTTTTTCCGGTTTATAGTAATCAAGTTGAAAAAATAATTACCCTTTTTTAATGAAAAAGGTAACAGATTGTAACAAATCTATAGTGTATGTGAATGACTGTTTTCGGCGAAAAATTAATTAAATTAAGAGTTAATTTTCCAACTTTTTTTCTTTCTTTTGGAGATGGATGAATCAGAGAAAAAAGTAGAAGGTTAATATTTAGTATACCTATAACTAGGTCAAGTTTTAATTGAAATGAAATATCGCTCTTTTGAAATGTAATGATGGGGGGAATTTCCCTCCTTAAACCGATAGAATTATGGTTCCTTGTAGTATGTTGAGTTGATCTATAGTTTATTAAAGAAACAATTTTAGGAAATACTAAAATAAGTAGATGGAATTGGAATATATAAAATATATAATCAAGTATAGAGGACATATAAATACCCGGATGGCGAATATCTTACTCACAAGAACGTTCTGTAAGAAAGTGAACAAGCAACTACTTCACATTAACAGAATCTGGAAGGCACAAGAAACACATCAATTTCTGGACATCAATAAGACTTTTTTTCTCATCAGCAAGGTCTTTATTAAACAATTATATAGATCCTAATATAATAAAGAAGTACCAATATGGAATAACTAAAGGAATTTTTTTTTTTCATAAAACATAATAACTTATAAAGGGCAACAAAAGACTACAATTTTATAATGTATTTGTATTTGCGAAACTGTCCAGTGAGTTTTTATTTCATTGTATTCCTACTTTGTTTTTAGTGTATATATTTACGCTTATATTGTGGAAGGAAATAAAACATATAGGTAACGAAAAAAAATCTTGTTTTAACCCTTTAAATACCTGTATAATCGTCATTAAATGTTGACATTCTTAAAGCTGTTGTCCATAATATTGGGTGCTATGCTCTCGATGACTCGATTGGTGCAGAGTGCTGTGAGATCGCCTAAGCTGTTGTAATGCTGGAGGTAGTTATATCTTTTTGTAGTTGATTTTGTAAATGCAAAAATTGTGTTTATTTTTGTTCCTGATACCTTAACAATAACTTTATAACTGAAAACCGTTATAAGAACAGTTTTCTCGGTACACCGAGTATATATATGTTTATAATCTATGTGAAAATCAGGCAATCACATGACAATATTTTTAACTTTGACATCCATTTAATGTTACATGCTTTTATTTTAAATGTTTTAAAGTGTCAATGTAACCCCGAATGAAGGAATGAAGTAAGAGAGGAAACTCAACTAAAAGGTTTTAAAACTTTGTTCGGAACAAGTAAGTTAGACATATTAGATCCTTGGAGTTTATAGCTAATAGTACCTTTGTACCCCTTGTTGTGGTCGTGTTCTTTGCTGTATGTATGTATTTGCTTTTATCATTGTATAATTGTAGTATTTGTATGTACTATCGTAAGACAGCAATAAATTCTTAACACAAAAAAAAAGTACCTTTTTACATAATTTGAATATATATATCTAATTTTGGGCTTCAGGAGATACAACTAGACCTCATAGACGGGCATTTAAATGCCAAAACTCCAACATAGGTTGCTATATTTATAAATAAACTTAAGTTTGTATTGTTGAAATATAAACATATTAAAACCCATTTATATATATATATATATTTATTTACATACTAAATTGTACATACATAAATTGTACAATGTATTTATTTAAGTAATAATGTTTGAGTGGCAAATTTTTATTTATGGGACATTCTAACTTGGGTCCATGAAATCTAGTTTTATCGCCTGAAACCCACAATGAGATAAAACAAATAAAAGTTATCAAATTTCCTCTGTATCATATTCATTGTAAAATATTTACCTCCGCCAAAGGAGGTATTATTTTCACTGGCGTGGTTTGTTTGTTTGTCAGCAGGATAACTCCAAAAGTACGGAATTCGAATGGATTCGAATGAAACTTTGTGGAGTTGTTGGAAATGCCAAAAGGAACAAGTGATTAAATTTTGGCATCTCTGAGTGCTTTTGTAAGATGCAAAATGAGCTAAATTCTATTAAAATATTTCAAGTTAGCCTACTCTGCCAATAGATGTCGCTGTGTTCTCAAAGAGTAGAGCACAGCACAGCGACATCTATTGGCAAATGACAAAAATACCAAGTGATTCATTTGGTGGGGATCGGCGGAGGTTTGCACTCTCTGAGTCCTCTAGTTATAATTGTAATTTGGTGGTCATTATAATCATTTTATTTCATTCTTTACTCTCCTAACAACTCCTTATAATTAGCAATGTATGTGTTTTTATATATGTTCAATAAATTGCGAGTGAGCAAAAGATATCTTATCTTTTATTGAAATCAAGGATTTTTTTGAGTTTTTTAATAGTCCACCGACTATGAACATTTATTCTTTATTTCAGGACAAATACAGAAATAAAGTTTATAAGAATGACTGTAAAATTTATAAAATAAATAACATTAAATAAAATATGAATTTCAAATACAACTATGATTTTTTTAAACTTTTGAATATTTTTTTATTACATTTATCATAGAATCATTTAAAATTCATTTTTTTTTTTACTTACAAATAATACTTAAATTTAAGTATTATTTAAATAGCATAAACCCAATTGATATATTTCTTTTATATACGTAAATTGTACATGCATTTAATGAAGTAAAAAATGTTGAGTGTCAAATATTTAGTTATGGGACAGTCTAACTTCGGAATTATATAAAACTAAGAAAAACATTGAATTTTAAAGATACACTTTTTAAGTTTGGGTAATAATATTATTTTTTGTGTATTAGTGTATTACACTAAATTTTAAATATAGTTACGTTTCGTACTCAAACATCAGTTACATTGTTCTCTTATAATATGATCCCATGCACAAAAAAATTATTTCTAGTAACATTTTTTCTAGTATAAATATTTCAATTAATTATAATGAACTTTACTGAATCACATATTTAATATCAATTCGAATGGATCAAACTTTTCTTTGAAAATTATTATTGTATGCTATCGTACTATATGAGTCAATTGTCGATTTACTGATAGACTAATATATTCTTAAAAAATTGAATAAATGGTTTAATAATAATAATAAAAAAGTAAGGAGTCGAACAAACTTGAATCCAAAGAGATAAAGATTTTTCTATATCTATGCCAAGATCTCCTTTCCATTTGATATTGTTTTGAAACGTATACTGACAAAAAGAAACTTTTGATAGCCAATCAAACGGTTCCAATGTTGTTCCATAAGCTCTTACTATTTCTTCCTCTACATACAGGCGTGGTTCCCAAGTGGGGGGCGCACAGTAGACCAAATAACACTGCTAGCATACATGTACAAATTTTGACGCAGCTGCCACGTAAACGCAAAGCAGTGGATGAAGCATCATCATATGTGATTCCAAAGCAATTTTCTTCCAAGGCAAAGACAAAATGGTTGTAAGTCCTCCTTTTTTGAGGGGGGGGGGTGCAAAAATTTATTATGTTTGGGAACCACTGCTCTACAGGATGGATCACTGGGAGTAAAGAGTTAACTAAAGTAGCGCATGCATAACATAAAATTCTTTCCTTTTTCCTAAAAGGAACTGGCCAATTTTTTTAGTTCTTCGTTAGTCCGTAAGGGCGCTTTTATGCTAGAGCTCTTTGAAAATAATAAGTCCTTTTATTATTTATATTTGGAGACGTTTTTATCTCGTAGTGATTTGATATATTTCAAATCATTTAATTTAATCCCTTTAAACCGGTTTTAAATAGGATTGTGACGTAATTTCATGGACAACGACATATAACGTTAAAGGAAATTACCAAAATTTTGGCCATTTTTTTTGTTTACTTTTTCCTTGCATGCGCCACTTTACTTTAACACTAGAAAGACGGTGAAGTCAATTTGACTGTTTTTTTTACTTTAGAAGCTAATATCTTAAATGTCAGTGGTCCGATATGCTTCAAGTTTTATGACTTTTAATTATTTCAAAAAATAAAGGTTTCTATCAAATATCTCATAAATATTTTAACTCAGTGAAGAGTTATGACAATTTATACCTAGAATGACGGAGAAGTCAAAATGACTTCTTTTTATAGATTTAGAAAACATACTGTTTGTGTAACAAGTATACACCTGTTAAAACGATATTGCTGCAAGTAGGTATACTTGTATGTACAACAAGTTTGAATCTCTTATGATTCATTGCCAAAGGACACCCAATTAATGATCTTTGGTCCAAAGTTTGGGGTCCAAAGTATTTCAGAGAGACCATGAGTTGCGATCGATGTAAAGAGCTCCTGAAATGTATCCGGTTCGACATCACATCTTCAGAAATTCAAAGAGATCAATGTGAAAAATTTGCATTGATTTCTACAATTTGGAACCGATTGATAGAAAATTGCATTGACTGCTGCAAACCCAGTGCCAATGTCACGGTCGATGAGCAATTATTCCCAACGAAGTCACGTTCCCCATTTACACAATACATGGCAAAAAAGCCCGATAAATTCGGATAAAGTTTTGGTTTGCTGTAGATGTTGAGTCCCATTACTTAGTCAATGTATCCCCTACTTAGGAAAAAATGACCATCGGCCAAAAATCAGTCGTTCTCAGAGTACATTGTAATGAAACTTGCAGAGCGATATCTCAACGAAAACGAAACATCAACAGTGATAATTTCTTCACTTCACTGAAACAGGCTAAATCACTGAAAAAAAGAATACGAACATTGTGGGAACTATTAAAAGAATGAGGAGGGAGGTGCTCAAAGCAATCAAGAACATGAAACAGCCTCTAAATTATTATTGAAATTCGTCACTCTTAAAATGTAAACCAATTACTGTAAATAATAATAAAAATCTAGCTTATATTTTTTATTTGACTCTTTTTATTGACGAGATTTTATAGTCTCAATATATTTATAAATATTCATTCCAATATCAAGTATTGTTTGAGAACAAATTGAAAAATTAACAAAGAAGTCAAAATGACTGTTTCGTCTTTCTAGGTAGAAATACTTTGCCGTCTTTCTAGTGTTTACGCTTTAACTAGGAGAACCTTTTGACAGAAATAATAAGTAGAAGGATGTATCCTTCACTTCTTTACAACAATAACATACCTGATCTTCTGGATGCAACCTGACTTTGCTCAAGAAGAACGAGGAAGTGACTATCCGGTACCTGAGCCATTTCTGTTTGAATTCGGTGTATAGATTTCGCTTAATTTTAGTAAATGGAAACAAACTATAGGTATATTTTTCACATCCTAGGATTTCTCTTCGTCTTTTTTTTTTCGGTTATATATTTTTATTTATTTCTACAATACAAGCGTAAAAATATACACTAAAAACAAAGTAGACATTGAAAATGAAATAAAAACTCACTGGACAGTTGCGCAAATACAAATACATAAATAAACATTATAGTTTAAAATTACTATCCAGTGAAAAATAACCTAATATAAAATTATATTTGTTAACGGATAAAAATTGTCAATGTCTTCTTATCATAGACTTGATAGCAGTCATATATTGGACTGAACTTGATGGCACAAATCGGACCAGGTCTCCTGCCCATTTCCATTTAGTTGAAGATGACGATGAGGGGATTTTCAATTCAAAGGCAGCGTACCTTGCAGCAGCACTAATGGATATCGCTTTTAGGTCTTCGGCGTCGACGAAAGAGTTAGTGGTCAGTTTAGATGCAATTAGGGCCTTTATATTCAGAAGGGTAAATTCAATCGCTTTTTGTATTGTTTTTTTTTTCTTTTGTACACACCAAATAAAATGTAGGCTGATATTAATTTAGAGGAAATATGTTCTTCATTGCACACGTTTAATTGGATTAATTGCTTTATAAATTTTAGTTTTGGGCACTCAGCAAATGCATGAATTATTGTATTATATAAAGAGCCGCAATTATTTCAAGGATACCTAAAAAATTTGGTATCTTAGCTGAAGTTTGAAGTTGTGCTGTAAACTTAGAGCCATCAAATATACTACAAGTTGATTTTAAAATTTTCTGTCTCCAAGAGGGTGGAAGATTGAGCAGCTTTATATACTCGTCCGACACAGATTCAGCTTCCGGTGGCAATCCATTATTAAAGTTAAATTTTGAGATTTATGACCTCACAGGACATTGCGAATTAATCGCTCTTTGTAGAGGATGGCGAAACCTTCCAACGTTAAAGATAGAACCACATATCAAATCATGGACTGTAAATGTTTTTGTATAAAGGGCGTGTTTTTCTAGCAGTGATGGATCACCGAATTTATTCACGAAGGGTTGCATATCTTTACATTGGGACACTATATCAGGAACAGAATCGGAATAAAATGTCGGCTCAGCTGACCACACAATTCTTTGAATTGAAGCCCGAAACGGAGAAAGTCCAACCAAGTCTGTATTGGATAGTATAATTCCCATATGAATCCAATTATAAATATCAGATGACGAAAAATATATTCTCCAATCTCTGTTGGGATAGACACCAATTTCCTCAACAACTTTCAGATAACATTTGGGAATTATATTTTTAAGGAGACAAAGACCTCCACCCAAAAACTTATTTTCTCTTTTAACGCAGGAAGATATATCTTATGAAACAAGGAGTGCAGCCACCTATCCTCTTCTGCCAAAGCACGCTCTGCTAGAGATGGAATAGAGGTGGCTCTATACAAAACAAGTGGAAGAACTCGCATATTATAGAGATCTATCCTTTTTTGGAGGGAGAGGCCACGCCATTGTCGTACATGAGAGTATATAATTCCATTAATTTGACTCCAATTATTATTTGAAGGTCCCTCTCTCAACCATTCAATTCCAAGAACATTGACGCAATCAGCAATTCGACATTCTCTAATCAGAAGTGAAGAAGCAGGTATCCAGGATCCTAAAGGGAGAATCGTAGTTTTTTAATAGTTAATCTGCAGCCCTGATTTGCCTTCAATTTTTTTGAAAAAGGACAGCACCACACCAATCCGTGATACTAATTGTGCCTCAGAGTTGGCCTCAATCATTATTGAAACATCGTTTGCATATAAATCTAAGAGATGCTTTTCTCCATTAAAAGATATTCCGAAGCCTCGATATTTTCGCACTAAGGACTTTGTAAGTGTATCAATGGCGGATATAAAAAGAAGAGGAGCTATAGGACATCCTTGCCTACAACTTCTTTTCAGTAAAATTGGGGGACTGTCTTCACCATCCAAAGAAATAATGGAGGAGCCATTCATTAATAACGATCTTATAGGATTAAAATAGCATTTCGGGAGAAGCTTGCTAATGGATTTTAAAATATGACAGTGATTCACTGAGTCAAAAGCTTTTTTAAAGTCTATCACAACCAACGCACCAAATTTACCAGAGCTTTTTAAAGATTCTATGGAAATAGCTATATTCCTGGATATATCTGTTATTTTTCTTTGTTTTAGGAAACCTTTTAGTTCAAAATTTAGTTTTGCATTTAAGATAGGAATAAGAGCAATTCTTCCTTTTGAAAGAGATTTTGGCATCTTGCCAGACTTTTCCATGCCTTTTCCTATTGTTAAAAGATAGTGGGCTGTCTCTTCAGGTGCAATAGTAAAAATATGCCCACAAATACCATCTGGACCAGATGCTTTTTATCTTTAAAATGTTTTTTGATATAATGTACCATGTTTTCAATTGTAAAAACCTCTGTAGTTCCAGGTTTCTTTTTCTTCGAGAAGTTTAATCTTACTCCGCCTAAAATTTCATCAAAACGTTTGTGAAAATGCTGCAGGATCTCTGAGGACTTAGAAATAACTTTACCGTCAGACACTATTTTTTTAATGACTTTAGCAGAGTCGTTAGGTTTTTTAAATAAAAGTTTTGATCTATGAACATTACTGGACTCACAGCAAATCCTTCGTTTAAATTCAGTTTCGGCGATATCAACAATCCTATACGAGTTAATGAGATCTGCAGTATAATTACGGATAAAAATAGAAGAATTGTCTAAAATATTTTCTAAGTCTCCTTGAAACTTTACAGCTCTTTTTTTTCGTGTGGCTGTATATTTTTTAACACAATTAGAGGTAGTTTGTACAAGTAGAGAATAAGTATTTTTTTATTGATACCGGAAATGCATTTATTTAACTTGCTCTTTAAATATACTTCAAAACTTTTGGAGAAGCCATTTTGGAATTTTAAACTTTTTATATTAAAAGATGGACCTGGACTTTTTGTGTCTATAAGATATCTCCAAATGGTTTTCTTTGTAAGAGCACCAAACCTTATATAAAACAGAATTTAACATCAATATTTTCCTCATAATAATGCAATACATTAATTTAAAGTAACAATTGTAAGTAATTGCAGGGGATAAAAATAATTAATTTGCTACTGTCATCAAAACGCCAGGAATTTACTCCACATGCCGTGTTATAAATGTTCAATAAGCGTACATACATATGTGGACAATAAATCAGAGACCTCCATCGTTTTTAGAAGTATACACATTCTGTAAGTAGAAGTATACAAAGCCATGATAAGGAAAACAAGGTCAATACTTATTGCTCTCGGAATAGCTGTAGTGATCTGTATTATTTATGCCAACGACATATTCGCAAAATTCAAAGCCCCTTGGCTTCAGCCTAAAAATCCCTTAGATGGATGCAAGCACGTTTATCTGGACGTTGGAACTAATATCGGCATACAAATACGAAAGCTCTATGAACCGGATCTATATAAAGGAGCCCCTATCCATAAGTATTTCAATACTTTCTTCGGGGATCTGAGCAACCGACGGGCTTCCGTGTGTGCCGTTGGGTTTGAACCTAATATAAAATTGGAGAGTCATCTAAAGAACCTCCAGGCCGCCCACAACCGCTGCGGGTTCCGTACCTTGATTTTCACCCGAACTGCTGTGTCCCATATGACGAAAATCAACGGGGCATCCTTTCGTCCAGGTAATTCTGAGAATTATATTGGAGGGACCCTTTTTGATGTAAAAGCAGTGAGGGAATCAAGAAAACAAAGCGTAAATCTTCTTCGTCTTTCGGATTTTATAAAGAATACGGTGCTCACTCGGGCTATACCCCATCATCATGACGACGGTCGAGCTCCCGGAATTCTTATGAAAATGGACATCGAGGGATCTGAGGCCACTGTGGTTTTGGACTTGGTGCTCTCCGGGGTATTCCCCAGGATTAATCTTACACTACTTGAATGGCACAAATTCCAGAAATCAAACTCTGAGGCAAACACACAAATCAAAAACGCCCAAAATATGTTGGAGCTTCTGAAACAAGCCGGAAATAATTTTAGTTTCCAACAGAAAATTGAGTGGAAGGCATTTGATGATGAAAGTTTTTTTAATAGCAAGGATCCATACCCAACTTGCTAAAAGGACACACACAAAATACACCTGGACACAAGTTGGAGCTACACCGGAGACTTATAACGCTTTTACCCAAATGGTTGTTAAATATTCAGTTTCCGAGACATTTATTATGACGTTTCAAAGTTTTTCAAATAATTCTATATTTTTATATTTTGTAGTATTTTGTGAAAATTATATGGTGTACAATTTACACACTAAATGAATAAATTAAATGGCATTTATTTATTGAATGAAAATATTTAAAAATATAAATACAATATAACATTTATATTCAATGATAATAACTTTTGAATAAAAATGATCATTTTGAAATAGTTCTTTTCGATTATTAATGGTCAACAATATTCATAAAATGATTTCTATGTTAAATTTCCTTTGATACTAGTTAGTTAGATAGAAATTTATTGCCGATTACAATAGTACATACAAGCAATAGACACTAAGGTAAAGAACACAACCACACAATGGGGTATTTGTGTTACAACAGCAAAATGAATTCCTTCTTAAATACTAAAATTATTTACAATAATATTTTTCATTTTTTTACATTTTTTTTTTACAATTTGGATGTCCGCGTCTTCTTCTTGAGACACTTCATGCCTTTCGAGGGACAGAGCAGGGCACCTGTTGATCAGGTGGTCTGCAGTCTGTGGCTCTTCCTTGCAAAGATATCACTTGTGTTTTTCCATTTACTTAGGTATTTTGATACTATTAAGATACAATTAAAGATGTATTCAAGGACTGATGGTATCAAGAAACCCAGAATGAAAATCAATATAAATTGCATATTAATCGTATTATACATATATTAAACGGTATAAATAAAAATAACTTTCTAATAAACAAAAAACTAAAGATTATTATAATGAAAATTCAAACAGGACAAAACAGTACTATAAACTCGTTTTAATTATTTCAATTGAGGATTTGCATAGTTCTTCCTATTTATAACATCAATTTCTAATCCAAAGAATTATTTTAATTTATTTATATGAAATATTCTATTGAGTTCGTTAAAATTATGCCATTTTTTGGGACGCTTTCCTTATTACATTGGTTTTTAATGGCATTTTTATATTATAGAGAACATTTTTTTAAATAATGCTATGAGTTCTTTATCATAATGGATTCTTAAGTAATTAACCAATATATGCACGATTCTCTATTATATATAGAATACCCCCTCGGAAGCAAATATATAAAAGCATTATTTAAATAAGAAAAAATTGTATATTTGCACGTGCACGTGCATAAAGTATTCAAAATGTGCATATCTAATGTAAACACTTATATAGATGCCATATATTTGATAAAAAATAATAGTCATTATTTTGATTAACACGTTTAAAACTTTAAACGCTTTCTAACTTACTAGCCCATTGCCGCTCCACGGCTGGTGCTAGGCCCTCCGGGCGGGTGGGTGGCCTACGGCCACAGCATTATACATGGTAACATATCTTTGGATAATATGTTGAGGCAAGGGTTGAACCTTGCATCAAACAATGAAGTTTTTGAAGCTTATGATGATGGAGACGCAGGGGCGTAACTATCGGTAAGCAGAGGCGGCAGTTGCTTAAGGGCCCACGACCTCTTCGGGGCCCCCTCACGGACATCTGTTGGGCCCCCAACGCAATTGTGTACTAGGGCGTTTCTTTACACTTGAGATGGTGCAGTAAATTCCTCTCAAACCCACCTGATACATGCGTTCCTGGCCGGACCGTATTTATACCACAACTCATGCCAGATTTCAACATGACGGTGTGCCGTTTAAAAACGACACCAATAGCAAATCAGTGGTACTTTTAATACTATGTTAGTAACTATGTATAGTTCATTAGACGGTTGGTATAAAATACACTCATACAATATGTTTCAAACCGCAATAAAGGTATTGACAGAACGATGTATTTGAGTATTTTATTTATTTTTTACGCTACGACTTGGAATTATGGGTTATGATGAACTGACTGGACATATTACGAATTACGTACACAACGTGCGTGCAGTGTGTTAAGACGTCACATTACGTTACACTAAACCAGAGCGTAGATTAAACCATAACATTGTATTAGCGACTGTAGGGTTGCCTGACTACAATGTATAAATATATGTTCCGATAATAACAAATATATATTACCATACGCTATATCTTCTTCGTGCGTGTAGGGATAAGACATTAAAGATAGATTCCACATAGTTAATTATTCCAATCTGGATACGATCCCATCAAGGATACGAATACATCAGCGACGATGGATAACAAAAAGAAGTACCGAAGCGGCTTTCACAAAAGAAAAAGGCATGAAGAGCTGCAGGAAGAAAGGAAAACACTTCCGAAAATAAACTCCTTCTTTCAGAGACCCAGAGAGGGAGAGGTGGACGCTGTTGCTGCTACTAGTCGAGTGAGTGAAGATTGCAACCAAGAAGAGAACAATGGAGAGAGCGTGGGTGAGGAGGGGGGCTGTGAGGCTCGAGCTAGTCCTTGTTGCGCTAACAGTGGGTCTGAAAGTGACAGCTCCTTGACCGAAGTTGAAACCCCTCCCGATTTAACATCAATGAGGGAGTACCCAACTGACATAGGACATTTCCCCGAGAGCCTTGATGCAGACGTGAAACGTTTTATAGTGTCGATGGGGTCGTGTAAGCCAACAGGTCCTTTCCCTTGGAACCCTGAACAGCCAAACCGGCGCTTTTCTGTATCGTTCTACATTAGCAGAACCAAGTCTGGATTGGAGATATCGAGGTAATGGCTATGCTACTCTCAGATCCTAGACGTAGCCTACTGTGAGCCCTGTTGGCTTTTGCAAAGCACACCTGGAAAACCATTTACCTGGTGCAATGGTGCGAGAAAAATTCAAATACACGAGACATCTACTGCGCATACAGTTGCATGTGTGATCTACGACCATTGGCGTCAGAATAAAGTCATGGATAAGGAAATGGAGAGAAATATACTTCAGGAGGCAAGCTTTTGGAGACAGGTAATAGACCGAGTGATTAATCTTACCCTCACATTAGCCATGAACAACATCCTATTTAGAGGGCACTGGGGAAAAATTGGCAAAGCCAATAACGGCAACTTCCTTTCCATCATCGAACTGTTGGCAAAATATGACCCAGTGCTACAGGAGCTGATAAGCCGTCCCACTCGCTCGATCATGTACTTAAGCCCTCTGATACAAAACGAACTTATCGAACTCCTTGCCAAACGTGTCCAGAAAGACATTCTAGATGAACTACGCTCATCTCCATTCTTCTCGGTGATCATGGACACAACAAACGATGTGGCGAAAGTGGACCAGATGAGCCAAATTTTTAGATATGTCGTTATTGAGCGAGATAGCCAAGGGGCTGCCACTGATGTTGCAGTCAAAGAATCTTTTGTTGGCTTTCGTGAAGTTACCGACTCATCCGCCAGTGAACTAACCAAGGAGATAATCGCGTCTGTGGAGGAGAGCGGGCTGGACCTTTCTTAGTGCAAAGGGCAGAGGTACGATGGTGCCGCTAATATGAGCGGCATATACAGTGGTGTTCAGGCAAGAATAGCTGAGAAAGAGTCGACTGCCGTGTATGTTCATTGTGCCTCACACAACTTGAATCTTATCCTCAATGATGCGGTGAGGATACAAGAGGTGAGACATTTTTTTGATGTTGTGGAGCGTATTTATACGTTTTTGGACACATTATAAAGAGATGGGCAATACTCATAAATGCAGATCGGAGTGAGACAACAGAAAGCGGCTCCAACATCACACTTAAGAAGTTATGCCCGACGAGATGGGCATCCCGCTACAATGCAGTCAGTGCTCTACGACACAGATATGGGGACGTGATGAAGGCACTGTCAAAAATCGGTCTGACGAGCCATAAGAAAGAGGAGCGGGACGAAGCAGCATCACTGAAACGCTTAATGGAGAAGTTTTCCTTTGTATGTCTGGTTGTCCTCCAAAGCAAAATCCTGGAGCGAACAAATGTGGTGTCTAAACTTTTGCAGTCTCACGAAACTGACCTGTCCATAGCAGTCCAGCTACTGGACTGCGCCATCGCAGACCTGTCTGCTTACCGCGAGCACTTCGAAGAGTCCAAACAAGCAGCACAGGGCCTCTCGGAAAATGAGGGGTTAGCAAGGCCTTTGAGAACACTCGGGCAAGAAAGGTGAAAGCGCATTTTGACCAACTGAGTCAAGACGAACGCCTAGCAGATGCAGACTCTTACTTTCGAGTGCACGTCTTCAACACCTGTCTGGACATCGTCATCTCTCAGCTGACCCAGCGATTCACTGGTCTACGATCAACAGCAGAACGTTGTAAAGCTATACAGCCCATGACACTCTGCACCGCTACAGACGACGAACTGTTTCGGTAAGCAAGCAAACTGGTCGACATCTACAGAGATGACATTACTGAAGATTTCCCCATTCAGTTGCTGTCATTCCGTGCTTGCTTGAAACAGCGTATCTCACAAGTCAAGACAGTGAGAGAGCTCGCAAAGATGCTGCTCATTGAGAAGAGCTGCATCACAGCAAGTTTAGGAGAGGTTTGCCCAGTTCTCATGGTCTTTCTTACAATACCAGTGACAGTGGCCTCCTCAGAGCGCTCTTTTTCAAAACGATAGCTAATTAAAAGCTACATGAGGAGCTCAATGGGACAAAGTCGTCTCTTTGGACTCGCCATCCTGTCGATTGAGAATGCTCGTGCCCGGCAGCAGGATGTACAGGACCTGATCGAAGAGTTTGCGCAGAGTAAGGCCCGGAAGCTGCATCTATGATGTGAGTAAAAACTTTATATATCTTAAAATAGTTATAGATAAAAAAAATAGCAACACAACACAGTAGTAGCAAGTGGGGTCCTGGATTGGTCTGTCGTGCGTTTATGTGCGCGCTGCACGACAATAGCCAAACATCGGGTTGGTGTGGAAGAGGCTTCAGTCAGTAGTCTACTGTGAAAAGTGATAACGTTTACAATATACGCTTTGAACTTTAGCTCGTCTGATTTTTTTCTGGGTTTTATGATTTCTGCCACCAAATCACCAAATAGCCTATGTTTTCATGGACATGCATGGTGCGCCATCAATGTTTTAGTGGATGTGGTGGTGCGCTGTCACCAATGGTTGCATTCAAGATGCGCAGTCGCTATTTTCCCGTATGTGATCATATACTAATGATAATTGCATAATTGGATTTGTTTGGCCAATTTATGGAACTGCCACCCTATCCTGGACCTTTACACCTGTTGTACTTCATATTGGGCCCACGCAGATAATGTTGCTTACGGGCCCATTGATGTGTCGTTACGCCACTGTGGAGACGTCGTATAGAAAGAAGTTTTATGATATGAGTATTTTTCAAAAAAAAGTAGAGGGAATTTTTTTATATTATCCAGTAAATTCGGATTAAGTTCCTCTCCTTTTAACTACAAATATCCTACATATGTATTTATTTTACTTATTTTCCCCTTTTCTTACTTTAAAAAACCTCTATCGTCTCATTAAAAAAAAGTGGGCACAGATACTTAGCAACGTGCAGCGAGGCAAATATGAAGCAAAAGACTTATGCACTAAAAAGTTTAAGGAAATTATATATATCTTGTACTACATATATTTACTTCTAATGAAATAACGCCAACTTAAAAAGCCTCCTATGTGAGCTAAGAGGCAAATGCTCTTCTCCGTAAGACCTTCTTCATGATTTGGAGGGAAAATCAACACTATAAACTTTGCGCGGGAAACTTTTTTCATGATGTTATCGTATTCATGAGTACATGTCAAATATTCGGGAACCGGACTTTTATTAGACATCCATTTCTTAGACGGACACTTCTTAGACGGACATTTCTTAGACACGGACACTTCTTAGACAGCCATTACTTAGACGGACACTTCTTAGACACGGACACTTCTTAGACAGGGACATTTCTTAGACACCCATTAAAAATGTACTCACAATTAAAATATGCCCTCGGGTTCTGCCGAAAACAATCATGGTGTTTCGGAATTACAAATCCTCCACCAATGGGCCCTCGGGTTCCGCCAAACACAATCGGGGTGTTTTGGGGTTAAAAATCCCCCGCCAATGCATTGGCGGGGGATGGGCCCTTGGGTTCCACCAAACCTAATCGGGGTGTTTTGGGGTTACATATCCCCCACAAATGCCAATGGGCCCTTGGGTTCCACCAAACCTAATCGGGGTGTTTTGGGGTTACAAATCCCCCGCCAATGGGCCCTCGGGTTCCGCCGAATACACTCGGGGTGTTTTGGGGTTAAAAATCCACCGCCAATGGGCCCTCACGTTCTGCCGAACACAATCGGGGTGTTTTGGGGTTACAAATCCCCCACCAATGGGCTCTTGGGTTCTGCCAAACCCAATCGGGGTGTTTTGGGGTTACAAATCCACCGCCAATGGGCCCTCATGTTCCGCCGAACACAATCGGGGTGTTTTGGGGTTTCAAATCCCCCGCAAATGGGCCCTTGGGTTCCACCAAACCCAATCGGGGTGCTTTGGGGTTACAAATCCACCACCAATGGGCCCTCAGGTTCCGCCGAACACAATCAGGGTGTTTTGGGGTTACAAATCCTCCGCCACTGGGCCCTTGGGTTCTGCAAAACCTAATCGGGGTGTTTTGGGGTTACAAATCCACCGCCAATGGCCCCTCAGGTTCCGCCGAAAACAATCAGGGTGTTTTGGGTTTAAATCCTCCGCCAATGGGCCCTTGGGTTCCGCCAAACCTAATCGGGGTGTTTTGGGGTTATTTATCCACCGCCAATGGGCCCTCAGGTTCCGCCGAACACAATCAGGGTGTTTTGGGGTTACAAATCCCCCGCCAATGGGCCCTTAGATTCCACCAAGCCCAATCGGGGTGTTTTGGGGTTACAAACCCCCCACCAATGGGCCGTCGCGTTCCGCCGAACATAATTATTATATTTTCGGGTTACAAGTTCCCTGCCAATGGGCGCTCGGATTCCGCCAAACCCAATCGGGGTGTTTTGGGGTTACAAATCCACCGCCAATGGGCCCTCATGTTCCGCCGAACACAATCGGGGTGTTTTGGGGTTTCAAATCCCCCGCAAATGGGCCCTTGGGTTCCACCAAACCCAATCGGGGTGCTTTGGGGTTACAAATCCACCACCAATGGGCCCTCAGGTTCCGCCGAACACAATCAGGGTGTTTTGGGGTTACAAATCCTCCGCCACTGGGCCCTTGGGTTCTGCAAAACCTAATCGGGGTGTTTTGGGGTTACAAATCCACCGCCAATGGCCCCTCAGGTTCCGCCGAAAACAATCAGGGTGTTTTGGGGTTACAAATCCTCCGCCAATGGGCCCTTGGTTCCGCCAAACCTAATCGGGGTGTTTTGGGGTTATTTATCCACCGCCAATGGGCCCTCAGGTTCCGCCGAACACAATCAGGGTGTTTTGGGGTTACAAATCCCCCGCCAATGGGCCCTTGGATTCCACCAAGCCCAATCGGGGTGTTTTGGGGTTACAAACCCCCCACCAATGGGCCGTCGCGTTCCGCCGAACATAATTATTATATTTTCGGGTTACAAGTTCCCTGCCAATGGGCGCTCGGATTCCGCCAAACACAATTGAGCTGTTTTTGGGTTACAAATCCTCCGCCAATGGACACCTTGAACGTATTACTTACAATGTATAAAATAAAGTTATGTGTGACAAACAAAAATATATTCATTTATTCCTCATGAAAAGGCAAGCGTAAAGCCATTTTAAAGAAACAAGAAAACGAAAACTATATTTTTAGGCTATGCTAGGCAATTATACTCTTGTATGTGGTAGTGCAGTAAAAAACATATTCGCAAAAATGTTCAACATAAATGAATGCCAGCAGCATCAATTGCACAATTAGAATTTTCGATTCCTCAGTCACAATTATTAATAATTAACGGCTAAAAATTAATTACCCCATGGAAATAAAATCCAACTGATCATTCATCCATACTTAAAAAGACCCAAATAATGTATAACACAGATAAGACCCCAGATTCTTTAAGCGGTGGGTTTGAATTAGGGAAATTGACGTGGGATTAGGTTTTAAAACTCAATATGTTGTATATACACTTGGCATATCGCGATATTTTGTTTGGAGCTTGTTTAAAACACTCATAGTCGCAAGATAAAAATCTAAGGGTTCATTGGCGGTATGTTATGAGACATTTCTTATGGGATTTGTAACTCGAAAACAGCCCAATTGTGTTTGGCGGAACCTGAGGGCCCATTGGCGGAGAATTTGTAACCCCGAAACACTATGATTGTTTTTGGCAGAACCCGAGGGCCCATTGGCGGGGGATTTGTAACCCCAAAACAGCCCATTTGTGTTCGGCGGAACCTGATGGCCCATTGGCGGGGGATTTGTAACCCCAAAACACCCATATTGTTTTTGGCGGAACCTGAGGGCCCATTGGCGGGGAATTTGTAACCCCAAAACACCCCGCGTGTGTTCGGCGGAACCCGAGGGCCCATTGGCGGTGGGTTTGTAACCCCAAAACACCCCGAGTGTGTTCGGCTAAACCCGAAGGCCCATTGGCGGTGGGTTTGTAACCCCAAAACACCCCGATTAGGGTTGGTGGAACCCAAGGGCCCATTGGCGGGGGATATGTAATCCCAAAACACCCCGATTAGGTTTGGTAGAACCTGAGATCCCATTGGCGGGGGATTTGTAACCCTAAAACACCCCAATTGTGTTCGGCGGAACCCGAGGTCCCATTGGCGGGGGATTAGTAACCCCAAAACACCCCGATTGTGTTCGGCGGAACGTGAGGGTCCATTGAAGGGGGATTTTTAACCCCAAAACACCCCGAGTGTATTCGGCGGAACCCGAGGGCCCATTGGCGGGGGATTTGTAACCCCAAAACACCCCGATTAGGTTTGGTGGAACCCAAGGGCCCATTGGCATTGGCGGGGGATATGTAACCCCAAAACACCCCGATTAGGTTTGGAGGAACCCGAGATCCCTTGGCGGGGGATTTTAACCCCAAAACACCCCGATTGTGTTCGGTGGAACCCGAGGGCCTATTTAAATTGTGAGTACATTTTTAATGGGTTTCTAAGAAATGTCCCTGTCTAAGAAGTGTCCGTGTCTAAGAAGTGTCCGTCTAAGTAATGGCTGTCTAAGAAGTGTCCGTGTGTAAGAAATGTCCGTCTAAGAAGTGTCCGTCTAAGAAATGGCTGTCTAATAAAAGTCCTGGAGCCAAATATTCATATTCATAGAGCTTCTCCCTTCTCTTTCTTTATACTTCGGAGCGCGTCCACTTGTGCTTCCTGTGAGAAAAGGGGGAAGAGTTGGAAGTATTCAAACTGGTTGATAAGATTGGTGAACCCAACATAGAGATATTAAGATATAGAGAGCTGATTGGATCCTTCAGAAAAATACGTCATTGCGACCGTAAAAAACTTCTAAAAAGATATACAGTAAACCCTCGATATAACGAACTATATGGGGGGAGGGCAGGGTCGCTATATCCGAAAATTCGTTAAAGGAAGGCTCTGGAGTGTAAGGTATATCCTGCAGGAGTGACGATGAACTGCCGCTGGACAAATTTGGCAGATTAGTGGAGGAGGTCGAAGTCACAGACACACTGCTGGTCTCAGACTCTGTCCTAGACCTCTTCTCGGCTGGGGAGGGGCCAGCCTTGAAGAAGTCAGAGATCTTCGTCTGCGTCTTCTTCTGCTGCACCTCAGGCATGAGTTCAAACCGCATGATCCGCAGCAGCTCATAATTCGGGTTTGGTAGCCTTAAATATAGCGAACTTAGGTTCGCTATATATGAGGCTTGTTCGGCCAGCTCCACGAAGTTCGGTATCCTCAGATATAACGAACTTAAGTTCGTTATATCTGAGGCTTGTTCGGCTAGCTCCAGGAGGTTCGTTGTATCCGAAGTTCGTTATACAGAGGGGCGTTATATCGAGGGCTTACTGTAGAGAGTTTATTCTCTTCATCATTCATAGATTCTATCTCTAAGATCAGCTTACGATGACGTCGTAAAAATTACTTTGTTTATTTTGCAAACACAAAAACATTAGAACGCTGTTTCTCTGCCATTGAAGGGAATCAGCTCTCTATATATCTTTATATATCTATGGATGCGATTAGTTTTCAAAAAAAGGAGAGGGGAAAAATATATATTATCCAGGAAATCCTGATTAAGTTCTTCTCCTTATAACTACAAATATGTATATATGTAGTTTTTTTTTCTTTTTTCCCCTTTTCTTACTTTAAAAATAACTTTGTGCTAACGTAAATACATAACATTTATCGTCTCTTTTTAAAAAAGTGGGCAAAGATACTTAGCAAGACGCCATGTTTGAAAACAAAGATAAATTAAAAGGAATAAAATATATATAAACAAAGAGGAAAGAATGAAGAGGCAGTGACATATCAACATAAAGTACAAAGTACTCATGAGAGAGAGACAGACGCCATGTTTGAAAACAAAGATACAAAGAGAGATTGATATATCATTAACAAAGGACCGAGAACTTTTCCTTTTCTTTCCCCACAACAGTGTTGATGAGAAAATAATAAAAAGGTAAAGAACTACAAAAATATAGAATACATTAGTTGAATGATTTTTACAGTCAGACTCAAAAAAGATGATCGATGATTCATATGTCAACAATGTCTTGTAATAAGAGTCATAACAATATCTTTATAATCTCATTTTATAAATAATATAGATAAATATGTCAACAGTGATAGTATTTATATGTTTAATGTATTATCGCAGTGCCTTTCCGTCAATTCCATCATGTTTATGACGGGGATCATAAACATGGTGACCTTTCATCAATTTTCTTAATTTATTTAAAATATTTTCAATAAAAATACTCCTGAACATGCTTGAAGGCTTAATATATTCCAGGGCCATATGTTGCTTACATAAATATAAATAAAAGATCATGACAATAATTAAGATACATTTTTTCTTTAAATATTCACTTCATAAAATGATGTATTATATAAAAAGCTCCCATATCGTTTGAAGCCTTATTATATGCATGAACAACATTAGCATTTATAGATAGACCTTCAATAACATCAATACATAATACTTGTTGCGACAGTAATGACAAAAATATTCAAGATGATAAAGTTATTTTAAGGGAAGACCTTCTTCATGATTTGGAGGGAAAATCGAACTTTGCACTGGAAACCATTTTCAAGATGTTATCGTATTCATGTGTACATGTCAAATATTTTTATTCATAGAGCTTCTCCCTTCTTTCATCATACTTCGGAGTGCGTTCAGCTGTGTCTCCTGTGAGAAAAAGGGGATGAGTTTGAAGTATTCAAACTGGTTAATAAGATTGGTGAACCCAAGGTTGGGGCAATACAAAAACAAACATGTAGCAGTGTGACTACTCAATGTTGAAAAATACACCTTCGTCTAATTTCGTTTGTTTCTGTACTTCAGCAAATCTTGTGAGAACATTGATGGAGGATTTGAAGGTAATCACGATGTACCCATATCCAGACATACAATCATTAATTCTCTTGATTTCATCTCCACAGAGGGCTAACGCCTCAAAAATGCTTTTGTAATGTCTTAGTTTAGGAGAAAATCCTCTCAGAGTCTTATTATTTTCATCCCTCCAATCTATGAATATCTTTTCCCAAAGAGGATCTGTCATAATCCTCCCGTTCTTGTTCAGCCCTCTTCTCGCCTTACTAGAGTAAGAACTCACAGTTTTTTCTTCTCTCTTCTTTTCAATACCACTCACTTCCAGCGGGCGTGCATCTATATTTATTTCTTCTACGATTTCCTCGACCGGCTTATCCTCTCTGTCAGGAGGTTTTTCCTTGACGTCTCACTCATTGATTTTCTTCAAGAGCACCTTTAAAGATCTTATACGTCACAGATTACGTAATAGTTCCAGTTCTTCTTCTCCGAATCCTGGAAAATCCCGAAATTCGAGGCTTTCGTCTACCTGAGGTCCTATTGGGAATCCGACGTCGATATTTAGGCCAATACCAGTAAGCAGATCTCAAATTTCCTCACAATTGTATCACTTATCCGGGGTAAATTAATTTTTCTTTATGACGAAAAATAAACACCTCCTTCCAACGTGACAATACATTTAAAAAAAAAACGTCATCTTTTATTTCATCAACGCATATGGTCCAAACACTAAGTGCCCTGGATTTTTCCGAGCTATGGTGAACTCCTGTAAAGGTGAATTGTTTCCGCACCTAGTTATGGAGGATCTCAGCGTCGATATTTATAATTTGGAGAAATTTTATCACAATAAAACCGCTCTTTTAAAAGTTTTAGTAGATCTGGAGCTGATAGATGTCACTCGAGCCCTCAACCTGAGGACAATATTTCTTGGAGATCTGGAAAGAGATTTTCATGGATCGATCTACCACTTGCTTCTCCGTCTATAATGCCTCAAGTAAGAAATACCCAATACCGCTCTCAACCTGGCTCTGACCATAAAATTTTAGAAATTGATTTAAACTATTTTAAGCACAAAATGCATTTTAAAGCGCCCAAATGAATTTTTGAAAACACCTCTTTATAAATAACCTTCAAGTCAACCTTTAAAAAAATTCAACTCCAAGGCGGGCCAAAAAAATCAGGCCAATATTTTTATGTATGTCGTCAAATCCACAACAATTAAGACTATACAGAAACTCAAAAAAAGAGAAACCCCTTTCCGAAAGGAACTTGACAGCATTCTTAACGATGGCTTTCTGTTTTCCCGGAAAATTACCAACGACACATTATTGTATCTTCAATTCTCCGAAGTTAGAGAGATGGAAATGCTAGAGAAAAGAGATGCTAAGATCAATTGCAACAAAAATTTATTCTCAATAATCGTCAACCCACTTCTACGGTAAACAAAATTTTAGAGAATGGACGTGAAATTACTGACAAAATGGAGATTTTAAAATGTTTTCATAGACGATTCCAAAGCATACTTGGAGTTGAAAGAAGACAGTGTCCTCGTCCCAAAAAGAGAGAGCAAGTCTGAAGTCCAGCTCATCAAACGACTTCAAGTAATTCTTAACTTTCTTGGATCTTTTGGGAAAAGGTCGGGATTACTTGTCAATAATAAGAAAACGGTTGTGTTACCACTTGGAAAATGGTTCCCGGATTCTAACGTAAATATTTCCGACTTGAACATCAAGGAGAGCATTGAAATCTTGGGCATCTCTTGTGGGAGGAATGGCCCTTATGATTCCAACTGGACAAGTATATCTAACTTTATGAACTGCAATATTCCCAGATGGAGGAAATTCAATTTACAAAAAAAAGTAGAAGTTTACAACTACTTAATTGTACCCAGAATACTTTACAAAGCTTCCGCCGTTCCTTGGCTCGCTGAAAAAGCTATCGGAGAGGAAAATGTATGGCTGGAAAAACTGTTCTATAGGAAATACTTACCTTCTCTACAACGTCCCAGGGCACAGCTTGGTGGAGGTTTGTCAGTTCTCGCAAAAATAATCCCCAAAATTTATCAAAAAGTCTTAATTGTCTTGACAAAGAACCCCGATGTGGAGTGGAGGGCTTATATTTCTTCGAGCTGGGCTTACAATGTGCTGTTTCTAGGCACGGACTACTCTAACGACATCCTTGGACAATTTTCACCCGTCTTCGCTACGATTCAAAGGATTCTGTGGAAAGGAAAACCAAGTTTTTGCCAATCATCCATCATTGATATCATTCGATCTAATAGTCACAAACAATATTTTATTACAAATTTAGACTCCACAAAAACTAGAAAGATTGGCCATTTCCTCAAACGTGATCTCTCTTCATGATCTCTCAGAAAAATCAATCTCTAACTGTGGAAAGTTCCTCTTTCAGCTAAAAAGAGCTGCAGCCTATCATCTTGCCCCAGTTCCTTGGCACGTGAGGATGAGTTTTGAGTCGAACGCAAGAGAAGAAGCTGATAAAACTGCGGTTCACTATTTAAAAGCTCTAAACTTACCAAATCGCTGGAAGAGTAGAATATTGTCCTCCATTCAAAGAGTTGTTTCTGGAAAGCGCTTTACAGCTCAGTTCCAAATTTCCATTGGAAACGTGTTCTTTTTCACTCCTTGTAAGGATTGTGGCAACCTTTACGATTCAATCATCCATGCTTTTTATGGATGTCGTTTACTCAAGATTTTGAGGGATTTTATAAGATTAAATATTAAACACATCGAAGACAAACATATTGCTCCGTTAATTCTCTTCGGTCTCACCACGAATATTTGCAAGGCTCCTATCAAGACGAGGGCCATGGAATTTGCTCTCTCAAGCTGTAAAAGCCTACTGTCGGAGCGCTTAGCCTCTGGAGATCTGGTCAAAGAAAGTGACCTGAGAGTGATTATGATATCAGGGGCGGCTCGCAATTCTGCCATCGGCATCAAGATTCCAGGGAATTCGGCAGGACGTTGGAATTTCGTGGGTGACCTGGTTAAATTCTTCCCTTCCTGCTCCGAGAATGCAAAGATCGACCTGAAGCGACTTTTACGTTTTTCCAAAAGATTCTGATTTTAAGTTATGTTGACTTTTGTCCCTTTACTTTGTCTTTTTGTTTTGTATGTGATTTCTTTGTTGATGATTAATGTGTGATGACTTTTTTTGTGAAATAATTTTAAACGAAAATGTTTATTTATATATATTATATTTAATTACACAAAATATCAATAAAGTCGATTAATAAAAAAAACATACTTACCAGGTGTAAGTAATTTTACCCAGTGTTGAGTGAACAATCTTAGAGATATACAGTATGACAATTACATATTGATTTAATTTTTGATACACTTTTTAATATATACATTATAAGCAGGACTGTAGGGCTCTGTTAAATCAACTTTTCTGGGCTTAACCCTTGTGTAGTCTTAAGATTTGGGTCACACTGTTCGTCTTACGAGTCAAAATTGACCCACCTCTACAATTTCAACTTATTACCCATCATGCATAACATGCTCTTTTCACAGTGAGGAAATCCGAAAGTGGATAGTTAAGGACCCATATAAAAATTATAGTTTCAATGAGGAAAAGACTGGTGGAAGTTGTATTGGCCGATATCATTGTTGATAGATATTTCACAGTATTGAATATGAACGTTTTCCCCTTTTTAGCAAATGTCTTGTCCAAATGAATCCCTATACAAACTGAACGAGTTCCCTTTAAGCAACGATCCCTAATTGTGCTAATTGAACATTACAATACGCAATAGATCTATGTAAAATTTCATTCAAATTGGGCCTTACATAAAGACATAATTTAGTATCCTTTTGTGCTAGATTGATGTATTATTCCTTTTTCCTCGTAAGACTGTCAATTCTGAGTGACACACCAAAAAAAAACGAACAGGAAATGTTGACCATTCGTGATCTCAAATATCAGTTCTAATCTTGACTTGACTGACCAAAACATCGAATTGATGGGTCATACGCAGGCTTGTGAACGACGTTCAGCTGAATGCACGTTCAATAAACGGAATGCTGAACGGAACGCAACTTTTTTATTTGAATGGAATTTTTCGAAATACTCTTTTTTTAATGTTTTTTCGGAAATTCGTTTCTATAAAAAAACGTCGTCTCTTTTTTACGGAAATTATTTTCTAAAAAAACGTCGTCACTTTGTTTGGTGATTCATTTCTAAAAAAGACCCTCTTATGTTGTGAATATAGACGTTCTGCGGACCCCAGGTTGGGAATCCCTGGGTTAGATCCAGTCAACAAATTTATATCATTTGAAAATCGGTTCGGGCTCATTTTTATTATAACAGCCCTAAATGGTACTTCCATTTTTCAAAATTACACAATGTTATTTTTTTAAATATTTGAACATTGAACGCTAACGGAACGCTGAACACAAAATCATTGAACGGAACGCTGAATGCAAAAACATTGAATGGAACATTATTATTTTTTTAACGCTGAACGCTCACAAGCCTGGTCATACTCCGTACAGCCCTGACCTGGCACCCAATAAATTATTTTCCTTTCCACACAGAAAGACAAAAAAATGTGCAATCAACGTGGTCAGAAGATGCTCTTGGAGCGTTTAAACAATGTTTTGAGTAGTCTCAATCGGAGGGGAGCTTCGACAATAGGTTTAAGCGAATGTAAAATTTTAACATTTTGAAAGACAATAAAACAATTTTTGATCATAATATTAGCATTTTCATTATTAAGCCGCATATATAAACAGGGTTTAACAGATAAATCCGGAATGATTTCAGCTGCATGCTGATTAATCCATGAGGAGAGTATTGAGGTTGAATTTCCTGCTTTTATTGACCCATATCAACTTATATTCAATATGACAGCCGCCGGCTTCAACCACTCTCTCGATTTTAGAGCTGAAGGAGGAGAAGGCATGGATGATGTGTGAAGGATCAAGATTCCTGGTTTCAGAGATGATGGAGGTCTTCAACGCATCCACGGAGTAATGGGACTTGTTGCAGGCCTTCCCCTCTAACTCTCCCTAAACGTGATGGTAGTCCAAGGGGTTGAGGTCGGGAGAGCGACAGATCGGCACTTCCCAGAAGACATTGGGCTTGAGCCAGTTTGGTACCTTGCGCTGGTGCAACTGGAAAAGGTAGGGGGTGCCCAGCGGCATTATCCATGGTGTTATTGTCGTGTTTTGTATCACAATTGTAACTAATCGATAGAGGAGACACAAAACCTCTCATTCATATCTAACAACTTGACTGTAATACACTCCTTATTTAACTGGATGCCGTTAAAAACATTCTGGATTGACCTGTTAGACCCTGTAAACCATGTATACATATTTCCACCCTTCTCTCTTCAGGCTACGGAAAAGTGTCTTTTTAACTTATTTTCACTATATAAAAACATAACACCTATTTTTACAATTCAATACATCATGTTGTAAAAATTATGCCTTGACAAGAAAATATTTACAGAGATAGTTTTAAGATAGTATCCTTTTTATTTAATGTTATTATTTGTTATATATATATATATATATATATATATGACTTTAAAGAATCATGCATAACAACCTCATTCCGTGGATCAAGTTTCTTTTTTGTGAGATGTGTATGACGAATTTAGTATATATTAGACCTTCTAATAGCAATTTCATTTATAAGAAGATTTTTTTTGGCAATAATGTATATATGTATGATGAAATCTAATATGCATATTGAGCAATTACGTTGTGTTCATGATACACATCCTTGTTCTCGATTGCCCATCCTTAAATGGAGGAACATGTTTAGTAATAATTACATTTGTGCAACCGCTTATGGTCCTCCACATTCGCATTGACAAATATGGTATTGATTGATTTGTGAATATTTATTCGTTTGAGTGGGATATCAATCACAGTTAGGTTAATAAAATATTTAGAATATTTGTTGTTGTAACTAAATTACCATAATCACCAAATAAAATAAATTTATAATATAATAAAATGGCTCTGCTTTATGTGTTTTCCCTTTCGTCATCTCCTCGGCAGCTCTTTTATATACATTGTTGGCTTTATTATTAAGATTGTAAATACATTTAAAAATATATTATCTAATCGATGTACTAATTCTATTATTTTCTCTAGGTGAAAAAGCTGGCTGCTCTTCAAAAACAAAATATTTGGGCAGTCATTTCATGTTGTTGAAAATATATGCTCTTTTAATTTTTCTTAAAATACTACAGCTGTAAATAATGAATGAAAAAGATGGCTACCAATTAATAGTTTATTCATTTTTTAATTTTTTAATGGCTAAATAGTTCTTTGTTGGGTGTTAAAATGTACTTTAAATGGATTTTAATGTGTGCAAAAACAAGGACTAGGATCAATTATATCTCCTATTCTTCGCAAGTGTTGTGGTTAATGAGACACATTTTTATTGAAAGTTAACCTTTAGTCTTTTTATCGTTGAGGTCTGTTTTCATTTTAAATAACACATGGTATTATTATTTTGAGTTTATTTTTTAAACAGTGGTTCATTTCTTCATGAAAAAACAAAATAACTCACGTCAGGTTTTAAATGATCCATGATCGCATGCACATATACAAATAGCGTTCGGAATCATTGGACTCATCGGTCAATAAAAGTAAAGGATTTGTCATTTGTCAATCTTTTTGTCATTTTCGAATCTATTGAATGTACTCTCTTCCATTATCACATGTTATTAGTAATTGAATAAATGAAATATTCAAACCAGAGGGGGGAAATATTTATTTTGTTTCATCCTATATGTCGATAAAAAGACTTGGACTATCGGGTGTAGAAGAAAAAAACAGGGGTATCAAAAGAGAAAAGTCATATTTATTTATGAATTTATGAGAACCACCATTTTGTTATTCCTCAAAAGGAGTACAAATCGCTATGCATATATATATATATTTATATATATATGCAATATATATCTTGTCTCCCGTCACGTCTACCTGCACTTCAACGGCACATGATATATTGCCAGCTCTTCCAAGGATCATATTTATGAATTATATCCAAAGGCTATTACGTGATAAAAAAAGAGAAAACAATTTAAATTCTTTGCCTTGGGCTAAGGAATGCATAGTAAAAATTATGAAATGATGATTTTTATATCCTTAGATAGATGACATTATATATATATAAACTCTAAGAAAAGAATGAGGAAAAAAGCTTTTTCATATATCCATGTATACCTGGACAGCTTTTTTTTCTTTTTTACCTAGAGTATCATTATTTAATATCCAGCCATTATGTATGGAGTATATATTTTTTTCAAGAATGAAGTATGTGTACGGGGTTCTATATATTGCCTACATATGTAAGTACAGGGAAACTTATCTCCTTGGTGTTGATAAATGAAAGGAAGTCGTATGTAATGTTTACACTAGCTTAAATATTATCTCCAAAATTTATCATCTTTGAAAAAAAATAAATATATATCGATACTTGGAATACAGATTGAAAATCATATTACGTTAAGAGAGTCCCGTATTTCTATGGTAGCGTGTTCGACTCATAGAGTTATAAAGATATAGAGAGCTTATTCCCTTCAATAGCAGAAAAACATCGTTCAGCTGTCGCCTGTGTCCAATGTAATTTGTATTACGTCATCTTAAGCTGATCATAGAGATAGAAATATTTGTTTATATTGGGCACAATGACCTATTTGTCTGAAGAATCCAATAAGCTCTCTATGTCTTTATGTCTTGATGGTTCGACTATACACATAAATATATATTATTACGTATTGAATGTTACTACAAATCTATAACAAAACTATACGCATTGTTGCATGCCAAAGCACGGGTATCCAGTTGTTCAAAGCCATTGGACCTGCGACTAGTTATTCTCTCAAATGCAGGCAGACAAACAGCGTGTTCTCTAAGGACTCCATCTCTTCATATTGAAGACATTGCTGCCAAATATCCTCAAGTATTTTCCTACAATTTATTTATAGCAACGGTGTTTTAAATTACAATTGTTAATTTAATATATGCATTACATACAAAATTTTTATTGATGATACTTTTTATGGTTTCTTTTATTTGTCATGATCTATAACAAAGTAATGGTGTTAACCAATTATGTCAATAATATTTTTTACTTAAATACCACTACTTTTAGCGCATAAATATATGAAGAAGGTACTACAAATGAACAAAATTAATGAAAGGAAATGAATATAAGGATTATTTGTGATCGTGCGATATATTAAATATAATTATTTACTTTATTAAGCCTAGTTCTTTGTTTGACTAAATAGAAAGGCGTCTAATAAATCATTTTTTTGGCACTTTTCAAGAATGTCGTCCAGAGGATTGAGGTGCTGTGATAATTTTTTTTAGTTCCAATTGCAACAGTTACCACTGTAAAAATAGAGGAAGAAAAGAAGAAAGAAAGAGGCTTTCATCTTTTTAGGGTGCTATATATCGGCAGCTTATAATGTAAGTCCTGTTTCCCTTGGGCGTTCATGCCTTCGCAGAAAACAACCCTTATGATTCCT
The DNA here is from genome assembly GCA_013387185.1 of Caligus rogercresseyi. NCBI lineage: Eukaryota > Metazoa > Arthropoda > Copepoda > Siphonostomatoida > Caligidae > Caligus > Caligus rogercresseyi. The sequence goes on along the minus strand of CP045890.1, from coordinate 4,991,114 downwards.
GATAGGCCCTTGACATCTCTAGTGATAAGGAACCAAGTCTCCTCGATTTCTTTTAGAAAAAATCATAACTATATTCAGTTGAAAGGTATCGAATCAAAGAAACAATATTGAGGGTATTTATTATTATTATATATGCATACTAAACTTATTCTTGGTTTAGTAGGGACAACAGTGAGTTTGTTGTGCAGTTTTAAAATCCTATTCAACGCTTGGAGATGTCGGGCAGAGTTCGAAGGGAAATAGCATATTATTCTAAATGCATATGTCCAGGAATCATCACGGGCATCGGGGATCTTATTTTCCAGGGCAAAATATCTCGCTGCAGCGGATATCATAATTGCTCTTAGGTTATTAACATCTACACACTTACCATAGGTCAATTTTTGTCCTATATAAGATTTAAAGTTCCTAATAGCTGATAAAATAGCTTTTCCTTCTGGAGAGTTACATTTAAAATGTTTAAAAGAGCCGAAGAGTATATAAGCTTTCAAAAAATCTAGCCTAAAATTCGAAATGAAAACATAATTTAACTCTAAAAACCTCAAAATAATTAACATGGGACAATCTACAAAAGCATGAAGAGTATCATTGTATAATTTTCCACAATTTTTACATGGACTGAAGAAGCGTAGAAGATTAGCAGAGATTAAAAATTGTGATGTAAAATGTCGACCGTCATAAAGTTTTAAAAGAGAATGCCTAATCATCCGATCCCAAGAGGACGGGAGGCCAATAGCTTTTTTATAATATTCAGCAACTTTATTCGCGTCTGAGTTTTCCAATCTTGTGCAAATAAACTTCATGCACCATGGAGTTAGAGGAAGATGATTGAGTGCACTTTTTCTTAGGGGGAACATGAACCTTCCTGTATTAAAAGCTGATTCTCTTTTCAAGTCGTGAATGGTAAAAGTGTTTGTTTGGATGGCTATGTTTTCGAGTTCTTCAGGAGAAGGTAAGTTCCTGAAGAAAGGAGCCTTATTAAATTTTTGACGTATAATATCTATCACACTGTTTGAATCGAAGCACGGTATTAATTTCCATAAAACTCTTTGAGCTGCACCCCATTCACTTGAGAAACGGACTAAAATATTATTGGATAAAGGAGTGCCAAACATAAGATTTTTAAAAACACAAGAACCGCCGACAAAACCTCTCCATTCTTTGTCGGGTTTAATTAAAATGTCTTTAAAAACCTTCATATAAAACCTAGGTAAAATATTTTCTAATAAGGCAAGCCCTCCTCCCAATTGAGAACGTGGCCTTTTCAGAGCAGGAAGAAATCTCGTATGAAATAAGTTTCTAAGCCAACTTTCCTCTTCCTTGATTGCCTTTTCGGCGACTGAAGGAACGGAAGTTGCTATGTATAGCATTTGTGGAATAATTTGGGTATTATATAGCACCACACGGTCATGAAGACTTTTGTTTCGCCAAGTTTTACAAAGTTTTTGTGCTTTTATGAACCGATGATCCCAATTTAAGACTGCAGCTCCCGTTTTCTCCCATACAATACCTAAAATATTGATTTGGTCAACAACTTTACAGCCACCTATAATTGTAGTTGAAAGTGGGGACCAAATACCAATGGGCAAAATAGAGTTTTTTTCCGGATTAGTTCTCAAACCTGACGCTATCGAGAACTTATCAAAGTAGGTAAGCAGTATTTCAATTCGTTTTTTTAATTGGGTAACAGAATTACCCTCCACCATCAACGTAATATCATCAGCATATAAATCCATTAAGTGTTTTTTTCCTCCGAAACAAACACCAAAACCACCATACTTTCGAGTTAGAGATCGGCATAATTCTTCAAGGGACATAATGAAAAGTAGAGGAGACACAGGACATCCTTGGCGACCCTACCTAGCAAAATAGGCTCACTATATTCTCCACCTATACAGAAAGTAGATGTACCATTCAGCAAGAGGGCACGAATAGGGTTGAAAAACCGCTTAGGGAGATATTTCTTAACGGCTTTGAGCACAAAACCGTGGTGTATAGAATCAAATGCCTTACTAAAATCAATGGCAATGATAGCTCCAAACTTTCTACTATTTCTTGTTGAATCTATTGCTGTCTGTACATTTCTTGAAATATCAGCGATATGTCTATTACGTAGAAAACCTTTTTGCTCGGAACTTATTTTTTTTCAAAATTGGCTGTATTTCCTTCGCCAAAACACCTGCTAAAATACGATAAGCCACATTTAATATAGTTAAGGGCCTCCAATGTTTGATATGGGTACCATCTCCCTTTTTTGGTATTAGGGCTATTCTACCCCGTAAAAAAGCCTCTGGGAGTCTTCCTTTTGTCTCCATTTCTTGAGCTATCTTAAGAAGATAGGGCACAATATCACCTGGGCATAGCGAAAAAATCTTCCCTTTGATATTATCTGGCCCAGAAGACTTGTTTTCTTTAAAGAATGTGGAAATAAATTCTGTGATTTTGTCACTTGAAAATATGGAGCCTATCTTCCCTCTCCTTGGCCTAGGGAAATTATCTCTGGAATACTCCACATTTTTTCTGAAGTTATCAGTGAAAGCTTCGAGAATCAAACGGGGGTTTGTTATTACATTGCCATTAATGTTGAGCTTTTTTATACTATTAGCAGAAAGCAAATTTCTAGAAGCAGAGAGTCTTAGTCCTGGATGGCATTTTTGTTCCGCATAAACTTTTTTTCTCATTTCATCCTCTGCAATTTCTGAGATTGATATCTCATTTGCAGTGGCGGAAGTTAAATGACGTGTAAATAAAGATCCCGATTTCATAACATTTTCAATATCTTTTTGAATTTGATCTAAAATTACTCTCTTCTTTTTGATAAAATATATGGTTGTGTCTCGAATGATTTTGCATAAAATTTGGTATAATTTTTGGAAGTAAAAGAAGAATCATAAAACTGCTGGAGCCTATCTCTTAATTTTTGTTTAAAATCAGCTAACTCAGTAACCCATGAGGGAGTCCTAAATTTATTTTTAACAATAGGAACAAAATAGATCAACACAGAGCAATCTGTGATCGGAGGATGGGACATATTTATATACTACTCTCTTAGCAAAAGAGGATAACCAAGGAGTCATGAGAGCATGGTCAATTCTTGAAGATTTTCGGCCGGATTTCCATGAGTATTCATTGTCGGATCCTAACTTTCTCACCACATCCACAAAGTTGAGCTGGCGAATTAACTTCGTAAGAAGCGCTCTATTAGGATAGGAATCCAAATTACCGTTGAAATCTACATTGAGGTCCCCTATCAAAATAGTTGGACGCGAATCACTCTTGATACAGTTTATTTTTGATTGAAAAAATGCAGAGTTTTTTCTTTTGGGACCATAAGCATTAATGACATTTATTTGAGAGTCACCCGAAGTCACCCTGACCAAATGCCACTCACTTTTTGAAGAGTGTTCCTTAATTAGTTGAGCTTCACCAAGGGCTTTGGAAACAAATGTCATCACACCCCTTTGTAGGCCGGCTCCCGTAAAGAAGTAGGAAAAATTTGGCGGTTTACAATAAGTACATGATTCGAGACAAGAAGAAGACGTCGATGAGCGGATATCCTGCAAACAGACAATGTCCGGTTTTAATTTAAACAAACTTTTCAACACAGCATGTCTTACTCTGCGCTCTTTACCTCCTCTGGAATTGAGAGAAAATATTTTGTTAATATTCATATTCCTGTCTATGTCTCCTGCCCATCAAATATGTGGAAGATGATCAACGGCCATAAGTGTTTGTAGTTATCAAGAAGGATAATACATAAGACATAAATACAGGTACTATTCTGTATTTCTATGGACTTTCAAAGGGGTCCTTTTATCAGGAGATAGTCCAGAATCCACTGTTTTTTTTGCCTATTTGGTTCGATTTTGGCAATAACGTTTATGGAGTATAAAGAAATATAAATATACAAATAAAAAACATATATGAGACTACACATTTTGACAGAAAAGGAACCTTTGTAAATAATATCTTACAGTATTATACAATACCCATTAAATATCTTTTCACGAATTCCTACGTGCGTTGCACAACCTCTCTTCCCCCTCTTAGATGCCATCTTCTTTAACTTTATTTGGGTCAAACGAAATATAAATTGCCATTTTTGCAATTTTAAGACTATTTATGTTCTTCAAATATCCAAAAATATATTCCAATAAACATTTAAATTTTGTCAATTTAAATAATAACGAAAAATAACATAAGGACACAATTTTATTGAAAATTCCATTAAACTTGAAAAATTATAGATTGCCACTGGATCGACCGAAAATAATATCACCACCTTGATAGTTTTTTTCATACTAAAAGAGTGGAAACTTAAGTAAGCTATTAAATCATCAGAATATGTAATCAAATATTTAAAAGAATAGCCTTCAGCTTGGTTTTATTTGATAGGAGCTATAATGAAGTTTTTTTAAAGTCGGAAATTGAAAAAACTCAGAAATATATAATTCTGTTCGAACATTGCATGCTATGAGGTGAACCTCAATCACCTGATATCAGATAAAGTTATGATGAGTTTTTGGTCTATCAAGAAGATACACAAAACAGTATATTTATATCGTCAATCTTACATAAAACATAACTTAAATATCATCTTTTCTAGTATCAACCAGTACAATATATATATATATAATATATATATATATACACCAATATATTGTCTATATGGTTCGATAGAATTGCATCCGAATTTATATATAAAAACACAATTGCTCAGTCATCTTCTTTATTCTAGTATATGTACAGTTAGCTTAAAACTTTCGTTTTAATGTGTATGCAAAATCAACCTTAATTTATGTTTCTTATGGTCACATTCTAAGAATACATAAAAGGAACCTTGTATATACACACAAATGTATTCATCACCCGTTGTCAGCTAATAAAGTTTCAATGCACAGACGCTATAAAAAAATCAAAAAAGAGAAACACATTTTATTCAACAACAACAACGACAAAGTAAAAAAAAATACAAGAAACACCTCTTTTTGTGCCCTAAGTGATGTTTCAATGTTGCATGTATATATATGTTTATATATATATATATATATATATATATATATATATATATATATATATATATATATATATATATATATATATATATATATATATATATATAATATATATATATTTGAATTCCCTAAGGCTTTAGAATTGAAAGCTTCCATATTTTTTGTTCTCCTGGACAGGACCATTGAATAAACCATAGAAGCATACTACATGGGAATAAAACTAATTCCTGATAAATAAAAAAGGGGAAAGGAATGGAGAAAAATATAAATGAAACAGAAGCAGGAGGAGCTATCAAAAACATCTTGGGTTACTGAGCAAACAAACGTCCATTCAATTTCTATTTGTTTGTTCCTCAGCTAGAAGAGAAGGAGAAGATGGTGAAATAATACACATGTGTCTGGTCAGCTATAAATGATAATATAAATATTTATTTTGTATATCTTTTTATCGCATGTTTCATTTCATATATCTAGAATATCAATACGATTCATAAAATCAAAAATCCCTTGTGCTCAGTGACGTAAAGGCTGTTTAACTTTTAATGTTGAGGGCACTGGTTCATTCCCGAGAGAATAAGGTCGATTTTGGTGGACCTCATTGAAAATACACTAGATTCGAAAGACTTTTTGTAACGTTATAACGCTTAGTCATATCCCCTGGAATGCAGTTCTATCGAACCAAATAGGCAAAAATGATACAATCTTTCTCCACACAATTATAAAAATCGTATCAAAGGTGAAAATACCTTAAAGGATATGTTTTTTTGAAGCAAGTGACTAGTATACATCACTCTCTGCACTTTTTCGATACTGGCATCCACTTAGTATTTTTGTGGGTAACTAAAACTTGTCAAAATAAGCTTAATCTTTTTCGATCGGATAAATCTCCCAATACGGATATTTAAACTTCGTTAACTTGTTCTAATAGAGGGTGGGCCTAAGAGTAGTTAGCGAACACATGTTTTGAGGTTCATTTTTATGAATTGGCAGAAGATGCACGGGTTGAGTTCGAGGAGTAGAAAATGGAAGACGTGGCAATCCGATAGCCATCTTTGAGCATATGTTGTCTGGAAATTTGTATATAATTTTCAATGTGTTCTAATGATGGGGCCAATCAGTTGTATGCAATAAATTTAAATAAACAATCTGGACGCTAAAGAATATAGCAACAAGATTCCAAATATTTACCAGCAATTTCATACACTCTTGGATGCCCAATTCTTATAATTAGCTGCAATGGAGGAATTTGCGCAAAACATAATTAAAAATACAGTGGATTTGGTGTAGACTTTGAAGGCTCCCGTCACATCATTGACATGTACGCCGATGACGTAACTATTACCGTTGAAGCTAATTCTGAAGCCCAAATCATCAAACGAACGGAAGTAATATTAGATTATTTTATAAAATTTGAGAAAATTTCCGGTTTATCTTTAAATAAGAAAAACATGTGTTCTACCGATTGGCGCCTGGAATCCTGCACAAAATCTTAGTATTCGTTCGTGTTTTATTATTCAGCGAGTGGAAATCTTGGGTGTTTATTGGTGTAGAAAGGGAATAGATGATAAGAATTGGACTGAGATTAATACTAAGGTCAATCAAAATACCATACAATGGAGGAATTTTAATCTTAAGAAGAGAATAGATCTGTATAATTACAAAGTTATCCCTCTGGTTCTTTACAGAGCCTCTTCGTCTCCCTTTATAGCCGAGAAAGTGATTTTAGAAGAAAACAAATGGATAAACTCCTTATTTCATTTTAGTTATGTCCCTGCTTTTAAAAGGAAAAAGGAGTGCCTTGGTGGGGGCATTACCCTATTATCTAATATCGTTCCAAAAATATACAATAAAGTAACTATTGATATATTCAACCGTCCGTCCTTAGAGTGGAGAAGATCAGTTACTCACCATGAAATATCATGGTGGCTTCTGTTTGGCTTGGATCTAACTAATTCTGTGTCGTCAAATATTTCAGCTGTTGTGGGATGCCTACAGAGAATTCTTTGGAGGAATGTCCCATCATATGAGGGCGATTCTACCATAGATATAATACGCCAAAACTACCTAAAAAGATACTTCTTCAAAACTTTAGGAAAGCCTGAAGAACTTGAAGAATGGGTAATTAAAGAGCGTCATTTCACTCTCCACAATGCGTATAACGGATCTATTCTTCATGACGGAAGATTTCGTTTCACCCTACAACGGTCTGCTAATAAACACTTACCCTTAAAGCCTTGGCACCTGAAAATGATTGGTCCTTATTGTCCTGATACCAAAGAAATGAATAAAATTTGCCTCAAATATATGAAACTTCTGAAGCTTCCTGAGAACTGGAAAAAAGAATGTTGGGTTCTTTAAAATATATCTATGATGAAACAAAATTCACAGCGCAACTACAAATTTCTGCAGACTTGATCAGATTTTACGAACCATGTAAAGATTGTGGCAAGATCTACGACGAACCATCCACGCTTTCGTGGACTGTCCCATGGTATCGGTTACCATGGTATCGGTCGATCTCTACACACCACCTCAAAGCTGTTAACAAGGTTTTAAAACATTTTAAATAATTGTGTAACTTCAATTTAAATGTGATGAATATTTGTATTTTAAATGTATGATTTTATTACCATGTTTTTTTTTATTATAATTTTATGATTGCCTTTTATGATATTTGTTTTGTTGTTCTTCTGCCATTGTATTAATTTTATATTATAATATATATTTATGTACTTATCACAATTACTTTGGCATTTGTAGAGAACTGGAATAATTAATAAAAAAAATACGATATTTAGTGTAATAAAAGTTTATTCCAGTAATAAAAAACAATATGTATGGTAATTATCTATATATTTGTATGTATATAAAAGGTCCTAAAAAGGGATGTATATTAATAGTAGTTTTTTATATGGATGTGAAAGCGGATGACATAGAGGCTGTACTTAGACATTTCGGTAAAATAGTTGGACCGGCGAAGGAATGCTCTTATGGCGAGGGTAGACTGAAGGGACTTAAAAACGGAAACTTCATAGTTGTATTGAAACCAAATAAATGTATTCCTGGATTCCTTGGATTTAAAGGGCTCAAGACGCGAATAACCTATGCGGGACAAATAGTTACATGTGCTAAATGTTTCGAAACAGGCCACATAGCAAAAGACTGTGAAAACCAATATGTTAGATGGGTAGAATATTGGAAGGAGATAAGAGAGCACATGAACACTCAAAGCCTCATTTCTCACACAGAGATTGGAAATGTCGATAAGTCTAAACGTCATCATACTTCAATCAATGATAAAGAGGCTCATCAGAATAAAAAAACTGGAGAAGGTACTCATTGTCTCAAGGAAAGCGAAAATATACCTAGTGCAGCTTCAAGTGGAGATTCATTAAATCTTATATCGAATGAGGATGGAAATGATGTACAGAATACGGTTGAATGTGAAAATAAGAAAAATGACAGCCCTGAAGACTTGAATAGACCCATCCCGTCTCATGTTGACATTGAAAGGATAATTGTTGCTCGAACTCGATCCCAATCAGCGGGGAAAAGGAACAAACCCGACACTGATGATTCACCAGATAAAGGAAGTATAAACCTCAAGTACAAGAAAAGTTCTTCTTAGTTTTTACCTAACTGAATCTACAAGACATTTTATCCGCTGCTATTTTATTTCAAAGTGATGATGCTAATATATTCATACATAAGGAAACCTCAGCCTGCGTTTTACGAACATATTTCCCCTGGGGGTAAATACGCTGAGATGAGGATAATTATTTACTTAAAATCGAACGAAATATGATTTCAACTAACTTTGTTCAAATAAATCTCGGGAAAAGAAGCCTGGCTGGATACGAACTCATGAAGCTACTGGAAAAACAATCTGTTGAAGTTGCATTGATAACTGAACCTCCACTACAGAGCAACACTTTGCAAGAGATCAATGGTTTTTACGACGTGTACACGCCAAATAGTCATGATGGGCTATTCTCAAGGGTGAGCATTGTGGCTTCAAAAAAACTTGAGGCCCTTGAACTACTTGAATACTCTTGCAGAGATATGGTAGCAATTTCAGTAAGAGTAAAAGACAAGCAAATTATAATTATATCATACTATGCTGATATTACTTATCCATGTGTCTTTCCTAAAATAGAAAAGTTATGGAATGAATGTAATGACAAAAGGATACCTCTTCTCATAGGAATGGACACAAATGCCCACAGCTCTTTATGGGGATCGGAAAAAACCAATAAAAGAGGAGAAGAATTCGAGGAAATGTGTGCTTCATTACATATGAATGTTTGCAATGAAGGTAAAAAACGCACGTTTGTTGGCGGAGTTGGATCGTCTATAATTGACGTAACGTTTGCAAATGACCTCATGCTTCCGTTAATCTCATTATGGGAAGTCTCTGATATACCCACGTTTTCTGACCATAAATACATTATGTTTCATGTGGATGTACAATTGCAGCGAGTGCAATTGAGAAATTTAAGGCGAGTTAAATGGTCAGAGTTCCCAAATAAACTAAGGCCTTTAAGTACAACTACACTCACAGGAAATGAAAATGAGATTTCATCAATTGAAATAGATAAACTGTCCCATGATCTCACAATATCGCTCCAACGAGCACTCGAATCAGTGGCACCACTGAAACCTAGAAGGCTTCGCAAAACTGTTCCATGGTGGACCGAGGAGTTAAGTGACCTGAGGAAAGCGGCTAAAAAGGCTGAAAGGAGACTCAAAAGGACTCAGTGTGCAGCTGACAAGGATGCTTACTACCAGAAAAAAAGAGTTTACAGGAGAGTGATTGAGCTAGAGAGGAGACATCACTGGAGGAAAAGATGTAACGAATTAAACTCTCAACAAGCTATAGTTGCGGCTGTTTGGAGGCACAAAGAAAAGAATAAGTCTAGATTTGGACTTTTCCAAAACGAGGAAGGAAGTTATTCAACACAAGAAAACCTCAAAAAATAATTTTGACACATTTTAATAACGCTACCTTGCATGGACCTAAGGAGAATGAATTTTGTAATGGGTCGGAAATGAGACAAAATAATCATTCCTTATGGGTTGACAAAATTGACAGTTCCCTCGTTCAGGAGGTTTTTAAATATTTTAAAAATTTTAAAAAACCCGGACCAGACGGGCTGGCCCCAATTGTTTTTAAAAATTTAGCTAGTGAATACTACGTTCGAATTGCATTTTTATATAGCTTGTCCCTAAAGTTCTCTTACGTTCCCAGGATTTGGAGTGAAGCTGAAGTCCTATTTTTGCCAAAACCAAATAAGGAAGACTACTCAAATCCTAAAGCATTCCGTCCTATAACCCTTGCAAACACTCTTTTAAAAGGCCTGGAAAGAGTTGTGTATTGGCACATTGAATCTCTCAAGCTCAATAATCCTATGAGCAATCAGTATGGATTCAGAATTGGGAAATCAGCTGAAACAGCTGTCTCTAAATTGGTTGACAAAGTGGAAAGTGCCGTTCTCAACAAGAAACATGCCATTGTAATTTTCTTCGATATCGAAGGAGCATTTGACAATCTTCCACATAGTGTTATAGAAGAGTATTTAAATAAAAATGGTGTCGATTCGTGTTCAGTTGGATGGTACAGACATTTCCTACAAAGCCGGAAAATCGTTTGTGGGCAACAGGGAGTAAAGACTTATTTCACTCCCACAAGGGGATGTCCTCAAGGAGGAATACTTTCGCCGTTTGTATGGAATTGTGCCATTCAACATGTCATAGAACATAAACCAGGACCACTACTCACCATAGGATTTGCAGATGACATTGCATTGGTAATTACCGGCTTTGACCTGACATCAATGGCCGATATTATTCAAGAAAGGGTTAACCAAATGAACTCTTGTGTATCCAAGATAGGTCTAAGATTTAGCGAATCAAAGACAAAAGGAATGGTGTGCACCTGGGCACGTAAAATACATTTTCCAAAAATAAAAATCAGCAATACGGTTATTGAATGGGTCAACCACTATAAGTACCTTGGTATCCTCATCGATCGTAAGCTTCAGTGGGGGCCACACATTGATTACGTAATTGCAAAAGCTAAGAAACTTTTGTTTTCGGTTCGCAATCTAATCGGATTGAAATGGGGCCTGCGCCCCTTTTATATCCACTGGATTAGGAAGGCCTGTTTAGAGCCGATTATTTGTTATGGAGCCAGTGTATGGGCACCTCGCATTATAGAACAAAATAAGTATATAACAAAGTTTCGGAGAATCAATAGACTTGCATGTCTCCTAATGAGTAGGGCTATGCGATCTACTCCTACAAAAGCTATGGAAGTCATTCTTAACATTGAACCACTCCATTTAAGTATTAAAAAACGAGCATTAATGACTAGATTGAGAACCAAGGATGATGTCCCGATAAACTGGTTGACACATTCACAAACTAAAGGTGGAGGAAGTATCCTTCAAAAGGAATTAAATATGATATTCAAACAGTATGGAGTTCCACTGGAAAATAACTACCATAGGGCGTATTGTTTGCCTAATTTTCTAACCGTTAGAGGGGGGACTTCAGTGGATCCTAACTACCTTAATGTTTTTACGGATGGATCAAAAATGGAGAATGGAGTGGGCTATGGGTGGTGCATTTCCTTAGGGGACTACAGTATTGATGAAGGATTCGGAAACCTTAGTTGGTTCAACACAGTTTTCCAAGCTGAGTTGGAAGGAATCCTTCAGGCAGTACGGGCCCTAAACAGGTTAGAAAAATATCATAGCTACCAAGTGGTCATCCATGTGGATAGTATGGCAGCCATCGAAGCACTATCAAAAAAGCGAGGATCGTTCACTCAACAGCAGAAAAATGTTTTAGAAGAAATAAACAAATCGAAAAGGCCTATTACTATTTCATGGATCAAAGGCCATGAAGATCATACCGGAAACGAATTTGTGGATGCTTTGGCCAAGGTGGGATGTAATATAACATTTCAATCTTGCGTAGAAGTACCACAAATAGCTGTCAAAGAAAAAATTAAAAAAGATATTCGCTCACAATGGCTCAAAGAATGGCAAGGCGATACAAGTTGTCGACAGACGAAGTTTTTCTTTCCGGACCTTATTAATGGATGGAAGTTGCAAACGCATACTAGAACATCAATAAAAAATGTTTTGAGCTTTGTTTCGGGCCATATCCCTATGAAGAAGCATTTGAAGGAAATGGGGTTGACGGGAGACGTTTCGTGTAGGCTCTGTGGAGAAGAAAATGAGTCTCCACTTCACTTTGCGAAAATATGTGACGCTTTGGCTCGAATTAGGAGGGACCTATTACAGGATCACGGAGGCGTTCGTTGGACGAAGGACGAAGTGCTTAAAATGATCAAAGCTCTTATAAGTACCTGTCGCTTCGAAGATGTTTTTGAGTATGAATCCGGGAGAAAGACCACATGATTTTTTATTTAAACTCTTGCCATCTCTTAAAGTTGTATTGTGAGTATTTTAGTTTTTTTTTAATATTGTGATCAGTGTTTGTTTTGTTTTATTGTGTCTTTTTACTTATATGAAATTTTAATACTAATGATTGAAATATAGCTCGCCTTTGGGGTGTATGCATTACGGGTTGCTGGATTAAATTTCAGTTTCCGTGACCCTAAGAGGTTGCTCATAGCATATACTCTTGGGGTAAGAATAGAAAAAAAAAAAAATGTATATTAATAGTATTTTTTTATATACAAAAGGTATAGTTTTATTCTACTGTAATATTTTTTAGTTCAACAATCGGAAGGCATAAGTTATCTAGAGTTATGGCATTGACACAAATGTTTTAGAAATAGGAAATATACACCATTTATGGTAAATGCCTTTTATTATATGTATCTCATGAAGAAACAAATATTTCGTGGGGAATTAATATTCCATCTAACATTTTTTTAAGGGTTTTTAATTTTTTAAAGTTTTCAATCATTTTCACAAAATAAGGGATTTGCTGTATTTCATAGTGATTTACATATATATATATTATATTAATGGGTCAGTATTTTACTAAAACTGAATAAATTGCAATAATTGCACGTTAACCAATGCTCAATAATTTTTATCAATCGGCGAATTTCCTGCCTTTAAGAATTATCCTAAACAATTTGAAATATAATCACTTAATATGAATAATGTGTAAATAAAATATCTTTTTGAGATGCATTCACTAATATCAGGAAACAAACTTTTTTATTTAAGATATTATTTAATTATACTAATTTGAATAATAACTTTCATTTTTCGAGGGAAAGAAACTAAAATTTTCCAGCTTTTAGTTCATCTATTTGGATATATATATATATTATATATAACATGGATTTTTTTTACTTTTATTTATTGTTGTAAGTGAATCCTCCTATAAATAGACCTCCTCGGTATTGCTGCTATAAATTCAAATTGACCCTTCTCAGATAAAGATATATCTTTTTTTCGATTTCTAAAAGACTTTCAGCTACGAAAAAATTAAGAGCTTTATTCAAATAGTTACTTAATACTTATTTATAACTATTCATGATAAACGTAAAAAAGACTAAAAGCCGCCTGATTCAATTTTTTATGTTCTAAAGTAAAATTACACTTGATAAATCTATCAATTTCATATTAAAATCAAGTTAACTTTCAAATATTCAAAAGCAAGCATGTTTTCATTGTTCTTGTTTATTAATTATGTTCCAGGAAATATATATTGATAGTGACAGAAAGATGGCATCCCTTTTAATAATGTTATAATTATTGTTCTAAAAACATCAAAAATAATACAGCTTGGATGGAACAGCCGAAAATAGAGTTCATTAGTCCAAATCGTTAATATAAACATTCATGAGTCCTGAAAATCCAAGTCCTCACAGAATGGATCACAAGCCTTCGAACTATATAATCAGAGTCATGAAAGTGGACGAATCCGAGAGTCCGGATCTGTGTCCGTAGCCGTTAGCACGAATGACATGGCATATATGTCTTATTCATCATAGGAAGCACCTTCTTTGATGATCACAGAGACCTGAGTTCATGTCCTTAAAAGAAATGATTTGAAAAGAAATGCTAGATTCTCCACGACTTCAGCATCCTTATTTGTAACCCGGGGCACTACAGTTTTTCTACAATTTCGAAATGTTTTATTTGCAATCAAAACTTAACATGATCAGGGACTTTACTTATTTGAGACGTCAAGATATTTGAAACATAAAAAACTATTTCGTTATGTAGGTTATTTTGATTAGCATCTAACCAAGGTATATATAAATACAGGTAGGTCACTCTCAAACATAAACAAAATGTGACATCACTGGAAGGATTGTTTACCAGGGTTTTCAAAGGTATGCAATTATTTATTAACACGAAACTTCGATCACTGATATTTGAAATAGTGTTGATTACGTTATTTACTTAAAAAGAAAATATGTATTTACTCTAAATTATTTCAAATTATATTCCATTTTCATTAAAAATGGTTGAGCAAGAATGGAAGTTGGGATTTTTTTAACATTAACAAATGTTTTTCAAGGAAAAATTATATGTCGAAAATAAAAAATGGACATAGGATCATCCAGTTAATTATTTGGTGACGTCACATTCCTCTGTTTCATCAACCAGCTATAGGCAGTGCCCAAGAATATTTTTATTGTGGAGTCCCAAGAAATGATTCCAGGTTTCTTGATGTGGATGGGACTGAGGTCTGATACGTGAATGTCATCCATCATAGAAGAAGCCGCCTTCTTAGGCAAAGCGGCAGATTCTCCGATGAAGGAGTCATCAACTAAGCCCACCCTCGTTTGATGGAGTGAGACTCGACAGACTCCCGAGACCCTGGCTTTGAATACATGACTCTTAATCCGTTCTTTTTTTTTGTAAAAGCGATTAATTGTTTCATTTAACCCTGAGAACATGTGTATTTAACACCTATCAATGAGATAGTAATCTAAGTCAAGTCTGTTTCTCAGAAAAAGGTACGTTTTGATAGAATAAGGATAAATTAATATGTTTGTATTCATGATTGTTTTGTATATATTTTAATTAGTATGGAGCCCCCGAGATAACGGATATGATGTAGTGCAGTCAGTCCAAGAAACGCTTCCTTAGTGCTTAGCTCTGCGTTCACTAAGACTGAGTTAGAGCATCTCGCCCTCAGAAGTTTGATTCGCATAAGGACCCTTGAGTTATGGATATGAAACCCAACAGTCCCACCATTAGTGATACCCCTTAGTGACTGTCTTTGTGTTCACTAAAGCTGTATGAGGACACCCTGCCACTCATGAAGTCCTCTCTACCTACGCCAAAACGCTCCCAAACTGTACATTTGTACTCCTCTTGAAGGCCAAGCCTACTCAACCTTCCCCAACACATGTAAAGAAGAATTGTGCCTAATTAGTATACAAAAGTGGTCCAAGTTATTTGTGAGCTTTACCGAACCGAATTATGGAGGAGGCTGATCCATAGTTAAAGAAATGAACTTTTTAAACACTTGTGGAACAAAAAAAATCACCATCTGCCTCACGAAATCGTAATTGCAATCCACAAACACAATAACCTGCAATTGTACAACCTCTAACACAAATTTCAAAGTCAAGCAATTCGGGTGTAAGATGGACTTGCTGCTATATAGTAGAAGATCAGGAGGAGCTCCCATCCAATGATAATTAGAAATTCAACCTATAAAGCTACTTCTAAAAACGACTCCGAGCGTTTCCTCTGAAGCATGAAGCAATTTTTTCTGGAAGTCATGGTATAGTAGATGCTTAGGCACCAATTACCCCGCTCAACTTGGAGAGTCCTGTGCCTAAAGTCAGGATTCCTGGTCCCTTTTATTTACCCCCGAAGGTATGTGCCCTATAATATTATTATAAATATATAGTATATGTTTATAATAATCTTAATGAAAGCATGCACACCATCATGAAGTTTTTGTACAATTCAATTATTTGTTATGTATTAGTATTCGTATTTTTGAATAATAGTAATAACTAACATTAAATCCTAAAACATTATGATTTGAGGCTTATCAAACTTTATTTAAAGTTATAGAACAGTTATAGGTTTGCTCAGAGGATATTGCAAAAAAAATCTAATTAACTTTTTGTGAAATACATGAATGCATTATGAATAACATTTTTGTTTATTTATAGATACCTACGATGGGATGCCTTGAATGCTCCAAAAAGAGTGAATTCGAGTAGACTTATTCCAAAAATATAACACATTGCAACTAAGTTGTCTGACACCCAGGACGCGATGGAGCAACTCGATACGAAGGACCTATCGACGTTCAGTTCACTGATAATATACAAAAATGTATTATTTAGGATAGGATAGATGACGATTGAAGGAGTATCATCATGACGTCAAAGATTTACGGAAGAAAAATCCCTTTTTAATTTTTTTTCTTTATGAAATTGCTGGGATGGAAAATTTTCGTGAAACTACAATTTACTCTGAAATATATACAATGAAAAAATAATGCTGTTTAAGTTTGTTTAATATAAGTGTAATTATTCGTTTGAGTTCGTCTACAATTCTTATTTAACAAGTATTGGAATCTATTTTATTCATGGAAACTAATTAATTAATACAATATTTTTAAAAACGGCAGGGGTAAATGAATGCCATAAATTCAACCATAAAAAATGCATGAACTTATGCCTTCTTTAATGGAGGTTTTGTTACTAATATTACGCATCATTAATTCTTCAAACTTAATTGATTTATATTCATCGGATGAATCAGTTCAGTCATGTAATTGAATGTTTCGCTGCTTGTACTACTGCTAATAGATTGTGTAAGACACTTCAATGACAATAGATGTTAAATGCGAGTTTCGTTTCTTATTGACATTTATTTTATTCATACATCTAATTATTTTTTTGTATTTAAGCAGATAACTTCATTTGGGTTCAAATGTAATTTATAATATATATATATATATATATATATATATATTATATATGTATTACTGAAATATTGAAAATATTAATGGATTGGAATCTGTATTAATAAAATTGGATTTGTGATGTTAAAAATAATTATTTCTGATAGAGATAATAACAAAATACTGATGAAAAATAAATATACACTACAGTTTATGAGAATATTCACACTTTGTTTGACTTAATTAAATTAATCGGAACATATTGCTAACGAGAGTATTAGCCTTTCGGAGGCCAATTGAAACCATATAAGATAATTTATTCTTGGTATGGGTAGAGGTGCAGCAGAAGACACAGTAACATGTCAATGCCCAGTCAGGGGAGCTTTGAAGTGTGCTTAGTAGCAATTTCATTAACAAAGACGATAGAAAAACAGAAGGAGACACTGAAACCTTATAGGATGCTTGCCCTACAAGATTCCACTTCATGATGATGAGAGTAATCCGAATGGCAAATTATATCAAAAATATAGTTCCAGCAAGATCCTTCAAGTGGCGCCCATATAGTCGATTGAACGTTCTGATCATTCAAGTACAAATCCGAAGTTACGGAGAACGAGAGCTCTATCCCTTGAGGCTAAATTCTATACTTCCATTAACTTGGTGCAACACATGCTTCCTTCCTCATGATTGAGATATAATTTTGCTCAAGAGGCACATGGATGTCTTCTTAATGAGTGCTTAATCGAATACTTCAGTCTGTGGAGTAAACTTGCAGGGACTTTCGCTTTCAGAAATTAATTTGTTCTAGTCATTTTTGTGAGTGAACTCGATTCGGATGATCCGATGTGGGTTGACAAAGATGTCAAATAGATGTTGAAATCATGGAAATGTGAGCCAAGATCCAAAATTAAGTTTCCTCAGAAGATGGATGAGTGATATTTAAACTTAGTAGAAAGGATAACAACCTCATCCACAACTATTCATAATGAAAGTAATAAAATAACTAAAACTAATAAATCAAAGAACGATTTTATATTATTTCTATTTTCTCTTAGAAAAATAACATCAATAATATTATCAATATTATTGATTGAAGTTTCGAGAGTTAAAGAAATTAATCCCTTTGAAAACCCTGGTAAACAATCCTTCCAGTGATGTCACATTTTGTTTATGTTCGAGGTGACCTACCTGTATTTCTATATACCTTGCATCTAACGTAGGATGTTGAGCGCACGCTTTATTCTTCCTTTTTTTGCTTCATATTAAAACGGCGAAATCCATATACTACAGAGTAGGAATACGGCCACTCACATTTACGGCGAGAACGGAAATATTCAAAACAGAAACATCAAAAGCGGGCACGTAAATATATATATATATATCTATATATATATATATATATATATATATATATATATATATATATATATATCAATCCTCACAAATGTAATTGATTGTATCGAAATTATAAGCAGTACCCGTGTCTGTATTGGAAACGAAGTACAATTTCTGTCATGTATGTCTTGGGATAAGAGTGACTGACGCAAATTACTGTATTCACTTTTAACAATGTTTTTTCCCCACTTTGATGAGTACTTAGAAGACTCCACGAAGATATGAAAATGCATTGGCAAAATGTTTTTTGTTTAATAAGTACCTTCGTATATTTTAGGATAGCTTCCACTTCATTAAAATATATTTTCTATAATCAATAAAACTTTATTCATTAGGAGGCCAGTAAAGATTTACATTGAATTAAAAAAATGCTTTAAAGTTTTGTGTAAGGTTTGTCTACTCATATCTCACAAAGGAAGCCTATGGCTTCATGGTTACTGTCTTTCATGTTTTTAAAGTTGTCATTCATTTTCGTTTAATATAAAGTGAAGAATAAAGTTGTTATAAGTCCAAAGAGATTTTATAACATATATCAAAATTTAAAATATATTTAGAGAATCAATTATATTTTTAGGGGAAAATATTTATACAAATTATTATAATTTAAAAATTCAATGCATTAAATATTAAATGACTCACAATATAAAAAATTCAAGAAAATCAGATACATTTATCAATACTTTTTATATATTACGAGATAAGTGTACACTTTTTCAGAGCGAATTTTTTTTAAATCCATCTATCAGAAAAAATTACATACTGTCATAAAAGTTACAATGTTATTTTTATGAAAAATAAGATTAATTTATTTAAACTATAACGAAAAATATCTTGCATTGTTAAATACTTTATATTATATAAATATATATATATAATATATATATATATATATATATATATATATATATATATATATATATATATATATAACGATAGGCTTAAGAACCTCTTTTTCTATCATAAAATTATTTGCAACAATATATTTTTAATCTTAAAGAAATATTATCGATGCGTTTATGTTATAAATGTGTCCAGCAGTATTAATTAAACAGCAAATCCTAGATACATTAAACATATTATATCAATTTAGTTATAATCAATGAAAAAACTTGGTCAATTGAAAGCTTATTATGCTCTTAAGGTTTAAGCGTAGCTTCGCTACCAGAGTTTTATTTTATTATTATTAAACTTTAAAAAACAACACTTTATTTCATGGATTAATTTAAATGAACAGAGCTTTTCAATATTAAATAAATAAAAAATGAGTTTTGATCAATATGATTCCATGAATAATTTAAAAAAAGTTGGATTTATGAAATAGGCTATCAATTCTCTCGTTTTTGTTTAGGTGTGAACGTCCTTTATAACACTTGATGCATTTTCACATGATAATTCATCTTGGCCAGTAGTAATTCGTTGAATTAGACAACTCCAAATAATGTCTATAAATATGAATTTAAGAATGTAGGTTTTCAAGCTCAGGGAGATAATTAATGCTTTATGTGGTAGTATCTTCTTCGTAAGAAAATATACTCACGTTTTGCAAATAAAACAGTAACAAAAATGAGATTAAGCTATTAGCTGAAAACAAGTATGTTTTTGATTTGGGCTGAACTACATATGAAGTATCCATATATGTATATAATATAAATATATATATATATAATATATATATATATATATATATATATATATAATATATATATATATATATATATTATAAATCATATACCTGTACCCGGCTCGGTTTCCGGCCCTTTTTTAGTGTCCCGGCCCGGTGTCTAAAAATCACTGGGCCGGGACTTTTTTAGGAAATTATTTTCTAAAAAAACGTCGTCAATTTTTTCAGAATTATTTTCTAAAAAAAGTCGTCACTTTCAGAATGACGGAGGAACGAAAATATACTGAAGTTCCGGCCCGGCTTGAAAAATTTAAGCCCCGAAAATAAGTGTCCCGGTCGTTTCCTGATATATATATATATATATACTTTTGCAATATTTTGGATTACATAAAATAAAATAAAACAGGTTATATAGATTATATTATAACCCCTGTATATTGATTTCCTTCAAAAAAATGTTACCTTCAAAGAATCTATCCTAATAAATATCTCTAGAACTAGTTTTTCAGCTGAAGAGTCACGTATTTTTAAATGGATCCTTATGGCTTACCACAAACACATTCAGACACATACATCCCCCATCATCAGCAAACCACTTCAAAGAATATTATTTTATGTATATACAATATAAATGAAAGAGCCCCCCTCCCGCCTCTGTTTACTTTGTTACGTCATTATAAGCCATCATGGATTCCTTATCTTTTACATTCCCAAAGAAAAAAAAGGAAATATTTTTCTGTGCCATTGATACATGTTTAATAAAATATACAGTTAAAGATGCTTTTCTTGCGAGTTAAATAATAAAATCATTTGACCAATAACTTTTTCCCTTTTTCTATGTCGTGTCGCCAAAGGGAGGACATAATATGTATCGTCAAGGAAGATTTTATAAAAATCATCATTTTTCGATGAACGAAGAATGACAAAATTTTTGACGAACGACAACTAAAAATTCCTATTGGTCGTCGTTCCTTTTTGGCACCAAAATAAAGATTTTTTTTTCACGGGAAAATTTCCTCTCCTAAAAAACTTCACTAATTTTTTAACGAATGTCGAGAAACGTAAGTTTTTTCAGAATGACGAGCGACAAACGAACGATTCAATTTAAAATTAACGATGAAAGACGAACGATAACTTTTGGCGAACAACAATTTTTAGCGAACGTCAACATGTCTGACACACACACACACATATATATATATATATATATATATAAACCTTTTTGACAATATGGTCGCAAACTATGCTAATAGTCTAAGAAAAAAAATGGTATTGGTGTCTATACAATGATTTTTGAATGTGCAAATGGTCCAAGCATGGCGTTTTTTATAGAAAAAATGGTAAAATTTTGAATTTAAAAGATAGGAAAAATATTTCATTACTTGATTTTACCAAAGCATGTACTGAAACTTTGGTTTTAAAACATGAAGAAAATAGGGCAAACACGCCATTGCCAAATTTAAAAATAAGGCAAACCTTTCATCGATAAAGTAAACAATGTGGACCATTTAATTATCAAAACAAATAAAAGAAATATTTGTGCTTCATGTTCTTCAAGATGTATATATAGATGTAAAAAATGTGATATAGGTTTATGGGCAAATTGTTTTAATGATTATCATCTACAGTAGTTATATTTATACATAGGTATGTATCCATTGTATATAGAAAATACGAAAATATTTGTAATTCATTTATTCCTTAAGAAAATAATAAGAATATAACTTAACAGTCGAACTTATTAGACTCATCATATTCATTTATCAGTTATACTATTCTTGTAGGGGATCCTCCCAAGCGTAGATATATGTACGTGCCCACCAGGGACGCTAGTGTATTATTTGACGAAAAACAACAACATAAGTCTAATGTAAGAGCTAAAAGGAAGCATTGTTTAAAATTTCATGAAAAAATTCCAATGATTTCTACCCCCGGGAAGTAATGGGTTAAAGGACATAATAAAAATAATAACCACAAAATGTATTCATTACACTAAAGCTACTCATTATTACATAATCCCATATCATGAAATCTTTATTGTGACGTAAGATATGACGTAGGTCATTGTAGTCGTGTTTTATGTGAATTATAATTCTTATACAACTTGTTTAAGGCTTTTTCCACTCAATAGATGCCACGACCGATCTTTGTTTGTATACCGACACGTGAAGGAAGAATAATGAATTCCTTTCATTAAACATATAATTATATCCTAAACTATAACAAAATAAATCATTACACATGAGAAGTATTCACCATAATGTTAAGCAAATCTGACATCACATCATTATAAATAGATTGGCATAATAAGATGGTATATTTAATTATAAAATATTTGTTGTTTTTTTTACATTCTGAATAAAATCAATTAATAGTAGTTCAACCAAAGCAACCGACTCATTAGCATAATGTTGGCATCAATCCATTTGATTTTTTCTCTGTCACACAATGAAACCACAAAGTCAATACCATATTGCTAAAAATACTTTTTATAATGAGCAATTGTCTTCAAAAGTAACGATTGTAATTAATAGTTTTTTGGCTACGAAATGGTAGACTGCACTAAAATATCTATGACCCTACAGAAATTACATCGATTTGCTGGATATCAGTCCTGAAAAACATGAATTTCTCCATTTGCAGGCTACCTTCTTACTTACTTCATAATTTAAAATTGACGAGGAAAAACCGAATAATAAAAGTTGGCAAAATAAGTTTTACATGACTCTGTCATCAATATATCAAAAAACATCCTGTTTTATGTTAAAATCAATAATCGATATAAAGTTTATCCTTCATGATTTATGTACGTTATTATTATTTATATTCATATAAACTACCAATATATCGAAATTCTTGACGAAATGGAAATTAACCTTTGATTTATTGGGAGGGATCTTTTGGGATAAAATATTATCTCTTATATCTATAACATTTTAATTTCTACACGATTCACAATGAGAAATGACTAATATCATACAACAAAAAAGGCCTTATTGTCTCTATAAATATCTAATAGAGCCGAATCCACCTAATCTGCGCGTGTCCCCGAACGAGGATGGAGATGGACGAACTGGCCGAGGAAATGCAAAGAAGGAAAAAGCCCATGGAGGAGTATCTTGTAAGAGTCTTTTTGATTTTGTATCAATTTAATTTATTTCGCAATAAGGTTAGTTCCCCGACAGTTTATTACCGGCTGATACCGGATTGAGTTCCGGTGTGGTGGGCCTGATCTAGGAGCTAAACAAACAATATATATATACGAGGTATGATCAAAAAGTATCCGACTTTTGGTTTTATTGGTCAAACGAACAGAGCTATGGGGGCGGGACTTGCTGTGTGGTTGGGAGCATGACTACTGCGCATGCTCATTTTTTTCTACAGCTCCAATACAAGTCAGTCGGCGTCAGGCCATTCATGATTGAACAGGTGCAAGTGAGTGTCGTCGGATTTTATTTTCTTTAAAATGTCAGAAAAAGTCGAACAGCGTTATTGCATAAAATTTTGTTTTAATCTTGGTGATTTGCAAGTGGAAACAATTCGCAAGATTAAAAAAGTGTTTTGGAAATGAAGCAATGGGCACCACACAGATAAAGGAGTGGTACAACCGCTTCAAAGATGGCCGCTTGTCAGTTGAAAGTGAACCACGCTCAGGGAGGCCCTCAACATCGAAAAACGATGCCATCATTGATCAAGTGAGGAACCTGGTGATGCAGAACCGCCGAATCACGATCAGAGAACTTGTAGACGAGGTGAATATTAGTTTTGGTTCCATTCAATCAATTTTTGCTGTTCACTTTTTCTGACATTTTAAAGAAAATAAAATCCGACGACACTCACTTGCACCTGTTCAATCAGGTGACGCCGACTGACTTGTATTGGAGCTGTAGAAAAAAATGAGCATGCGCAGTAGTCATGCTCCCAACCACACAGCAAGTCCCGCCCCCATAGCTGTGTTCGTTTGACCAATAAAACCAAAAGTCGGATACTTTTTGATCATACCTCGTATTTATATATATATATATATACTCATATATATATATATATATATATATGGGTCATTCCAAAAAAAATTTACTTCAATGAAATTTGGGTTCATGGATTCAAATGAAATTTACACCATAGAATGATTAAGTCTTTTTCATTATATGTCTTAAGTTTCAGTTCGAAATTTGTTGTTTGAGCAAAGTTACATGCCTCTTAAATTTGGGCTTTTTCCCGGCCAAAATCCCGGTCTTATTTTTATTGGAAATTTTCGAGTTCCTTATGGAGTTTTTGAAAAAACTTAATAATTGAGCATATTTTTTGTTTATATCTTATACTAGAATTGCCCATTTTGAGCATTTGAAAGCTCTATGGTAATGAAATTAAACTTTTTGTTTTTTGCCTTGATGCCACTTTTTTATAGCCAATCGGCTCTCCTGATTTCCTCTTTGTTTTGGACAAAAAAACTGAGGCCTTGAGTTGATAGAAGAGACTTTTTTCTACAAAATATCAAAAATTCAGAGATGTGTTTTTTGTTTAAGCCGAGAAATTAAGGATTCATTTTGGAAATTGAGTAGGTCCTTTAGATTGCCTTGTCATCATCATTATTTTTGTGTATTAGGATGACGTCAATGGAATCTTGAATTCCTCCTTATATAGAGTATATTGATATAGACACACAGATAGAGAAAGACACAGAGAGAGAGAACTATATAATTAACTTCCTCCCATCCTGAAGAGTCTCGGGATCCAGAAATAGTGAATAGTGACTTTACACATAGAATTGGAATCTTTGGGCACCTGGATCGTGATAAGAAGAGGTTCTTCATGACCTATTCCTACTCATTCTTCTTCAAATATCTACCCTCCCTCCCTCCATCCCTCCTGTTCCGGATCTGTCTCGGATGACTGACTACGGAGACTCCACTCATGAAGCCTCCTCTTACACTTCTCTTGGACTCGTCAATCCCGAAAAAGAAGTCTCTCAGGCATGGCATGATATAAGCAAATACGTACTGTCCCCCAAAAATTGATCTTTTGATATGAGAATATACGATTACCATTTGGCAACGCCAGTTAGTGTTGCCTGGATAGCAAGAAAAAAAGAAGGGAGAGAAGGGAGGAAAAATACCCCCTCCCTTCTCTTTCTCTTTCTATCCAGGTAACACTAACACTATTACCAGATGGTAATCGTATATTCTCATATCAAAAGACAATTTTTGGGGGACAGTACGTATTTGCTTATATCTCTTAAAGTATAGCGATTTTTAGAACACCAAACATATCAAATGAAAGCTTGGTTAACCAGCTTTAATATTTTGGTATACTAAATCATGTGAGTTTAAAAAGTAGAGAGTTATATGTACATTAAAAAAAGCCTATTTTGCGTACAAAATGACGCATATAATGGATTATGTATGCGTCAGAGACAAAGTAAAATTTTGAGAGGATACCTTGACGCAAATCTAAGAAACAAATTATTATTTATTTTTTTCATAATCGATTTCTTATAGGTCAATACAGGCTCTGAATCATATGATGTAAACTCAGATTGTACTGAATTCTGAACTGATAGAATGTAACCAAGGTCATTTTTGGATTTATCATCTAAAGTTTTACTAAACTTAAAAGTACTATTTTACTCTGAAGCGAACAAGTCATCTTCTACAGGCGAGTGAAGTTAATTGATACAAAAAAGCTATGAAATAAGCTAACAATACTCACTCCCTTTCTTGCTTTGTTTTTACTGAAAACTTTGTTTTATTAAAAAACATCAAACATACGTCTGGTAGTAAATTAGATTTCCTTTGAATTAATAATTATTATTGAAGTCTGTAACGTCCACCATTTTGAAGAAATTGGCGGAAAACTATATTTTTACTAAATTTTTAAAACTTTGACCTCTTTGCGCGACCTCGTAATGTTGACCGATTTTGTTCAAACTTTGTATGTCGTCTTCTTTTATCACCAAGAAACAGAAAATCCACTCAATGGCTAACATTTCAAACATTTGAAAAATAAGAACAACCCTAATATATATATATATATATATATATATATATATATATATATATATATATATATATATATATATATATATATATATATATATATATATATATATATATATATATATATATATGTGTGTGTGTGTGTGTGTGCACTATCAAGACTAATAAAAACCAATTTGTATTTACAGATAAAAAGAAAGATACTTTCAGTTTGCATTTTAATAAAAATGCATATATCTTGTATTCCATGAAAATTTAAATAATAATCCAATAAAACCAATCATTAATCCAAATTTATTTGTTCCTAAGTCTTTCTAATAAAAATAATTGGCTCAAACATTTAATTATTAGAACAAGCCAATGCTTCGGTTTATTTATTTTATGAAATTATTTGTTCAGTATTTCAAATAATAATTGACTTTTCCACTAATACTCTTTTCAATCATTTTTTCTGATGAAGTATGACTGAATTAATATACATATGTATAATAGGTTCTTTAATATCTCTTAGGTGTTAATTTTTATACAATCAATCATTTATATATATGTATATATATTATATATATGTATATATATTTATATATATATATATATATCAAACGTTTAGATTAAATATGTATGCGACAATGGATATGACCTCCATGATAAAACAGGATTTTGAGAATCAAAATCAGTGGAGGATGTACTTACTTCGACAAAAAAACTAAATACTCTTAGGCTAAACAAAGTTTTTCCATCAAAATTATATCATATTATGACATACATATTTTAAAAATATTATATATATATATATATATATATATATATATATATATATATATATATATATATATATATATATATATAGCTCCTAGATTGGACCCACCTCTAAACCTCTAATATGTATATATATATATATATTTACGTTACGAGTTTCTTAAAGCAGAGTAAATAAAGTTTCCTTTTTTAAACTCTCTAAGTATCATTTTTCTTATCTTTTTTATCATAAAAGAATTATCTTAGACAAACAAACTTTTTTTCCCTGCCTTCTTGTATTTTTCTTAAAGGAGGACAGAATCATATTTAATTAAAAACTTACTTCAATTTTGATAAGTGGAAGAATACAAGAAGGCTCTTAAGGAATGTTGTTAATACAAAGGAGGATCTCTTAGGATGATGATGATGAGGAGGAGGAAAAGACGTCAGAAGGACAATCAAATGTGAAGAGTATTGAAAAAGATGGTTCTGAAGTAGACATATTGGTTTAGTTCATTTTTAATCTCTGATTCATATTTTGTTTGTACCTACGACCAAGAAGCTATATTTCTCTATTAATTCACTTCAGACGATCGTAATTCTTATAAGATATACATGTAAATAAGATAATAATATAAAACAATAGACATTATGACTTCAATCAGACATTCTTTTAAAAATGCTTTCCACACATTTTAACATGTTCTGTGGGAGGTTCTACATTTAAACTTAAAAGAATACAAAAAGTTATTTTTTCACAGTTCAATTTTACAGAATGTACATAAATACATAAAAACCAAAGCTAATACGTTAAAGTGAAACACAAATAAACATTATACTTTAAATTTTTTGTATTGGAGATGAACTAAAACATGTTTTACGAAGATAAGAACTTAAAACAAAAATAAATAATATCAAATCATTTAAAATATCACAAAAGAAATATTTAATAAACTATTCGCATTTTAAAAAGCACTTACAAATTATAAATGTTGTTCGGCGATGATTGCGGGATAAAGATGGATAATATTGGATCTCCTTAGACGCATAGGACCATAGTTCATTCCGAAGAGAGGGAATCTTCAATTCCAACGCACCATACCTAGCCGCAGCCGAGAGAAGCAAACTTCTTAGCTCGTACGGATGAAGAGGGTCCCACGATATAATTTTCTTCGCAATTAAGGACTTCGCGTTCAAAATAGCGAAGTTTGTGGCTTTGGTACACGACGATTGGGCATTTTTTCCCATACCAAATAAAATCATTGCTTTGGAGTATTCGTCTGCCGATTCTTGTCCAAGAGCTTTTACATTTATAATTACAAATCGTTTAAGAAACCCACTGCCTGGCATTCTACAAAAGCATGAATAGTGGAATTATATATTCTGCCACAGTCCTTACAGGGCTTCCAAAACTTAATGCAATCTGCAGATATTTGTTAGTGCTAAGTAAAATTTCCCCATCATATATTTTAGAGAGCGAACCAGTGATTCTTATTTTCCATTTTTTCAGGGAGGTCAAGCAATTTTAAATATTTTTTTGATATATTTGCCACTTCTTCATTATAAGAAAATTCTGACAACTTAAGATGCCAAGGTTTTGGAACACCATGGAACTTTGCAGATCTTGACAAAGGGCATTCAAATCTTCCATCTCGGAAAATTGTTTGACTGCTTAAATCATAGAGAGTTAAAATTCCATAAGTTAATGCGAATTCGTCCTATTCTACTGGGCCTCCAAGTTTCGAAAGAAAAATGTCTTTATAATTCTTTCTTATAATATCTACAGTAGAGTCATTCCCAAAAGAAGGTTTATTTTTCCAAAGACCGGGATAATTTAGAGGTTATTGCATTGTTAGGTTAGTACCCATCATAAGCCAATTATATATTTTATTAAAACATACTGTTCTTTGCCATTCTATTGAAAGATTTTTCGAAATATCAATAAGATTTTTTATATAAACTTTGGATAAATAACAGAGAGCTGAGAGATACCTCCCCCAAGGAGTTTTTTGGCCTTTTCACTGCAGGAATATAATTCTTATGAAATAAGTCCCTCATCAATTTTCCTTCCTCCTCGATTGCCCGCTCAGCAATGGAAGGGATAGAGGTTGCTTTGTAGAGAACTGCTGGAACAATTTTTGTATTATAAAAGTCTATTATTTTCTGAAAATTCAGACTTCTCCACTTAACTGTTTTCTGGAGAATTCGCAGAAATTATATCCCCAGAATTTCTATTCTTCTCGTAACTTTACATTCTTTCATTTTAAAATCTAGGGGTGGGGTCCATGATCCTACTGGTAAAATGGCTGTTTTGGTCGTATTGAGAGAAAGACCAGATATCTTCTCATTTTTGTTAAAAAAGTCGAGGATCAATCTCACACGCTTGCTTCTCAGAGTTACCCACAATCGGTTAAAGTAACGTCATCTGCGTATAAGTCGACCAAGTGGCAACTCCCCTCAAAGTCGATTCCAAAACCCGTCGAACTTATCCTGCAGTCTTGTGACGAATTCTTCAATAGCAAGAATGAATAAGAGTGGAGCAGAAGAGCACCCTGTCTGCAACGCTTGCCAAAGTTTATAGGCTTGCACTCTTTTCACCAATGGATTTAGTGGAAGTGAAAGGACAGGGTTAAAAAAATTTGGGTAATTTTTTTGTAACTGCCTTAGAATATACCGATGACGAATGGTATCAAAGGCTTTATAAAAATCAATTGCAATGATTGCACCGAATTTTTGCCTTTTCTCAACTGAATCAATAGCTGCCTGAATGTTGCGTGAGACGTCATAAATTTTTCGATGTTTTAAAAAGCCCTTTTGATGAATTCCAATATTTTTCTCTAGAATGCTACATTTTCCTGAGCTAAAATTCCGGATAGAATTATGTACGATTCATTGAGGACCGTTATTGGTCTTCAATGACTAAAATCTGAGGCATGATCCTTCTTAGAGATAAGAGTGATTCGTCCCTTTGTTAGCGATTCACAGATTTTACCCTTCTTCTTCATGGCTCGGCCAATTTTTAATAGGTAAGGAGCCACTTGATCCGGAAAAACAGAATACTCTTTACTGACAATGCCGTCCGGACCACACGCTTTATTATCTTTATACTTTATACTGGAGTGGAGCTATTTTTATAACTATTTGCCATGGCTTGATAAAAAGGGAGACATTTTTCGTTAGGTCAATATGCATTTTTTATATCATAAATGCATATGGACCTAACGAAAAATGTCTCCCTTTTTATCAAGCCATGGCAAATAGTTCTAAAAATAGCTCCACTCCATTTTTACTGCTAGGGATCTTAATGTTGACTTAGATAAACCTCCTAGGAACTATCCTAATTGTACAATATTGAAGCACATAATTTTTAAATTGAATCTAATTGGCATTATGGATAAGTTCAAGAACGTCTGCTCACAGAAAAAGAAATATTGAAGAGATTGGAATTATAGAACCCCAACAGTGTGAAAAAGCTCCAGAGATCGAGACTGTGACGGAAGTCCGGTTCACCGGGGACACTTGTGATAGCTCATTGGTAAATAGTGAAGTAACTCCACCCCAAAGTTTAAACGAAGAGTCATAAATTATGGAGACCCGAGAGTGTGAAAATGCTCCGGAGATTGAGACTGTCACAGAAGATCAGATCACCGGGGAGACTTATTATAGTCCATTGGTTAATAGGGCATCAACTCCGTCCCAAGGCATTAGTAGACAAACCGAACATGTTAATCATGTAACAGAGAATACTGAAAATTCGAATTTTGTGCCAATCACTTCGGAAGGAATATTCTTTGACTAGGGAAACCATTTTTATTTTCTTAGTTATAAATGAGGGCGTGTCTTCTTCTTCGATCCTTCTCTCCCCTGCGTCCCCTTTCCGTATTCCTAAATTTAATTGCATTTTTGGAGATAATCCTTCTGGTAAAAAGTCTGTTATTTTTGATTGTATTTATTAAAAATTAGAATGAGGATTATACTTTAGGGTGTTTATTAGATTTTTGTCAGGTGAAATGTCTTAATCGGGTTTGTTTCTTTTCCCACAGATGGCGCACGGGTACGATCAGTTAAAATATTATTAAGGTCAACATCCCACCTATCTTTTTTCTTCTTATTAAAACTTTCCGGGACCGCAACATCTTGATCTGACATGGCAATACTGTCATTATTTACTTCAGTATTCTCTGTTACATGATTAACATGTTCGGTTTGTCTACTAATGCCTTGGGACGGAGTTGCTGCCCTATTAACCAATGGACTATAATAAGTCTCCCCGGTGATCTGATCTTCTGTGACAGTCTCAATCTCCGGAGCATTTTCACACTCTCGGGTCTCCATAATTTATGACTCTTCGTTTAAACTTTCGGGTGGAGTTACTTCACTATTTCCAATGAGCTATCACAAGTGTCCCCGGTGAACCGGACTTCCGTCACAGTCTCGATCTCTGGAGCTTTTTCACACTGTTGGGGTTCTATAATTCCAATCTCTTCAATATTTTCTTTTTCTGTGAGCAGACGTTCTTGTACGGCTTTTTTGAGAGCCCTCTCATACTCAGCCGTTTTGATACATTTTCTGCACAATCTTGCTTAATGTGCCCAAAACTAAAGCATTTGTAGCATTGGAGTTTTAATCCCTAAAACTTTAATTTAATCAGGTTGCCTTGAAAGGGTATGATTTGGGGTAATGAAGATGAGTCAGTGATAATTTCTACAATGTAATCACTGTCCGGCCAAATGTCTTTATATAACTTTTATTTTCCCTCTGCTTTGTTATCAGCAGGGTTCCTTTTAGGGTAGTGGTTGACAATCTCCCCAATTTTTTTCAACCATTCCACAACATTAGCCTCACTAACCCTTTTGAAGGTATTGATGAGAGGTTCTACACTTAAATATAAAAGAATACTAAAAAGTTTTTTTGATCATTAAGTTAATTTCATTTAGATAGGAATCAACATACATAAAAAATAAAATGTAAAATCACTCTCTCTATTGGTTTAAATATAGAGTACTTACCAACACATTGACATTTGGTAGCAGAGGAAAGATTGTGCTTTTTTTGCAGGGATTCGCTTGAGACATCAAAACGTTTTTTATTAAATTGCAGATATGTGGTAGAAATTTAAGAATATCTTAATTATTATTTGATGTTTTTAATATTCAATTGCGAAATAAAGATTTTATTTGCTTTTATACTGGACCGTACCAAGGAGATGTTAATTTTATTACCTCTAAAACTCCATATTTTATATATAAAATGAGATCTACTTGAGTTCCTTACCTAAATTTTGTACTTCTCTGATTGATTTTATTGTTAACAAAACGCCGATTTAATGTATTTTTGTAAATATTAAATGATAGAATATTATATGAATAAAGTTTTACCTCAGTACTAAAAAACATAAATAAAAGAAAAGTTATTTATAATTAATATAATATTGTAATTTTGTTATACAAATTTTGGAATTGGATCCCTGAAACTTTTGGTAAAAACAAATTCTGCTAATAATAAAAAATGAATCACAGTTTCTCTGGAACTTGAGCTAAAAAATGCAAAGTTTCTTCACGCTAGTTTTTCCATGTATACTTCCGTTTGTCAGCGTGTAGTTAAGAATTCTGCATTTAAACCGATATAGTTTAAATTAGAAACGATCAATAAACTCATTTCCCCTCATTTTGTTTTGGGTATGATACATTGACCTCGGATGGAGAGAGAAGACAAAGCTGTTATTTGTTTATAATAGTTGCGCAAAAATTAAGACACAGTCACAAACCTCTCTCCTTTCATTCTTCTTCTTATTTTATAAGGACATGACAAATGTATTCATCACTAAAGCTCTCCATATAAATAGAGAAAGAAAACGATAGCAATTGCTATTGTTGTAACTTGTATGGAGCCGATATTGTGTTTGCTTTTCCATTCTGGAAAAAACACCTGGGATGGGAGTGGCTCTTTGGTTTACAGGGTGTTCTATTCCACAGGAATCGTTGAATAGAAGAACTCCCTAGTCTCTCGTCGGGAACACCAGCAAAAGGACAAGAGAACTGAACACAAACCTTAAACTGGATTTTTTTAAATATGATACAAATTTTAGTTTGGGTTGGACCCGTTTCTTACTGTTGCTTTGATCTACGCTAACGCAATGACACCATTGCATATTGGAAATGTATGGACTTGCTTGACAGGTCCCAAATAACTAAGCTGGGGGATTTCATCAGCTGTCATGACACGTTGTTGTACAATTAAACTATGTTTTATACGGAAAGCCATAGGCAAGCCTACCGCTCAAAACAATTCATAGGAGGGTGCACGTCTTAAATATAAGAGCCAATAAACTGTTTTAAATATCATATTTTTGTTCAGTGGCCTTGATTTCGGACAAATCAACTCAATTTGGCACTGAATTATTTTGACTGTTGTCCAATGTTATCGAAACACTAGATTAAATAACTTTGCAAATTATATAAACAAATCTCTCTCTCTCTCTCTCTCTCTCTATATATATATATATATATATATATATATATATATATATATATATATATATATATATATATATATATATATATATATATATATATATATATATATATATATATATATATACATAGTAACTCATTTCTTTTGGGGGAGTTTTTTTTGTTGAATGGACTTCTTTTGGCTTTTTGTTGAAAACACCTGTTTTAGATCCTTAGAAAATTCCTATACAAAATTCGCTTACCTCCAGTTGATATTTCCTTAATGGATACCATCAATCAGAAGAGCAAACCCATAGAATGATTTTCAAACAGTCACAGTAACTTTATGGGGGATTAAATATTTAAGTGTATACGTAAGTTGTTTCAGAAAGGACACCACCCCATATAGAAAATATATTCATCCATCACTCACTTGTGGACAAATAAATCACTCCCCCCTTCTCAACTTTTTTACAGTCTATTCTTCAATTATTATGTATATGAGCGTTTTAATTTTTCTCGTTTGACATTTTAAAGAAAAGCATGGTTTTTGTATGACTCGCATTTGCGGATCTTTGGTAGTGTTTTTGAGTATAGTGAACTAGTAACTTGTATGGAAGAATAGGGAAGCTTAAAATTGATTGCTCAATCGAGAGCTAGACTTTCTAGGCAAACAAATTGATGATTTTTCACAGCAAACCATACAATATCCTGCGGCATATCAGTGTACCACGGCACTGCAGTTGAAAAACAATGATTTAAGCGCTTGAATTATGTGGAAATTGAAATCAAGTTCTTTCGCTCTTACAGGGTTCTCAAGATAAACTTGACACTTGACCGATTTACTCAAAGCAGCCACGATCCTCTCAAGCCTGGTCCTGAACCTGGCGCAGACGAGCCTGACCTGCTACCTGATAAACTGGTTGAAAACGACGGTGATATGGGTATTCAATTCGGCCTAGGTGTTTCACGCAGACCGATTGGTGTCTTTTTCATATGTAGAAGTCGCAAGGGTTACAGTTGAGGAAGTTAGGGGGCATACGTTGGGGCTGATGTACATAGTTCTGCAAGTTCTAGGACATCAACTTCTGGATGCTGCGGGAGGTATGCTTCGGTTCTGAATACTGGTGAATGACATAAGGCCTTCCAGCTGTCATAAGATGAATACTGACTATGCAGCCCCAATTTTTTATATAACATTTTTGTACAGTCACCTTTTTATATCGTTAAATTTATCTACTTCTTTTTTATATTTTTGTCAAATATATCTTGGTTATAAATGCACACCCTCAAGCTAAGGGGAGAATGTGTTTTGCATGCTGGATCCTTTAATCATTGTGTTAAAGTTTAAAGGCTAAATGTAGTGTTTAACTAACTTAAAGCTTTTATTTGAAAAAATATAAAACATAATATATCATTTATCGTCTTACCTATGGGTCTGAATAACTCTATGTTAAATCAACTGGACTCCCGAGATACAATGATATGATTATTCAGGTAAGATGAGCTTATCAAACGACATGTCGATATCATTTGCCAAATATGATTATATTATCAAAGAAATTAATAATGTGATTTTTAAAAAATACAGAAGCCTCTGAGGATCAAATATGTCTAGAAAAAGACGTTTCCTTAAATACTAAGCAAAGATTTTCTATGTTTACGAAAACAATATATACGTTAGTTGTACTTCTTAATTATGAACTTAGGCTTAGCTTTGACAAGAATGTTATTCTTTAAGCTTATGCACTTTATTCAGAGATATATAAAATAGAGACCAATAACAATACGTAAATCAACAGTACCTTTCATTATTGGGGGTGGGAACATAGAGATATAAAGAGCTGATTCCCTTTAATAGCAGAGACACATCGTTCAGCTGTATTCTGTGTGTCCAATATAAACAAGTAATTTGACCTACGTCATCGAAAGCTGATCATAGAGATCTCTATGATCAGCAGGGGCGTAACTATCGGTAAGCAGAGGCAGCAGTTGCTTAAGGGCCCACGACCTCTTTGGGGCCCCCTCACGGACATCTGGCGGGCCCCAACGCAATTGAGTACTAGGGTGTCTCTTTACACTTGAGATGGTGCAGTAAATTCCTCTCAAACCCACCTGATACATGCGTTCCTGGCCGGACCGTATTTATACCACAACTCATGCCAGATTTCAACATGACGGTGTGCCGTTTAAAAACGACACCAATAGCAAATCAGTGGTACTTTTAATACTATGTTAGTAACTATGTATAGTTCATTAGACGGTTGGTATAAAATACACTCATACAATATGTTTGAAACCGCATTAAAGGTATCAACAGAACTATGTATTTGAGTATTTTATTTTTTACACTACAACTTGGAATTATGGGTTATGGGCTATGATGAACTGACTGGACATATTACGAATTACGTACGTAACGTGCGTGCAGCGTGTTAAGACGTCACATCACGTTACACTAAACCAGAGCGTAGATTAAACCATAACATTGTATTATCGACTGTAGGGTTGTGTGACTACAATGTATAAATATATGTTCCGATAATAACAAATATATATTACCCTACACTATATCTTCTTCGTGCGTGTAGGGATAAGACATTAAAGATAGATTCCACATAGTTAATTATGTATTCCAATCTGGATACGATCCCATCAAGGATAAGAATACATCAGCGACGATGGATAACAAAAAGAAGTACCGAAGCGGATTTCAGAAAAGAAAAAGGCATGAAGAGCTGCAGGAAGAAAGGAAAAAACTTCCGAAAATAAACTCCTTCTTTCAGAGAACCGGAGAGGGAGAGGTGGACGCTGTTGCTGCTACTAGTCGAGTAAGTGAAGATTGCAACCAAGAAGAGAACAATGGAGAGAGCGTGGGTGAGGAGGGGGGCTGTGAGGCTCGAGCTAGCCATTGTTGCGCTAACAATGGGTCTGACAGTGACAGCTCCTTGACCGAAGTTGAAACCCCTCCCGGTTTAACATCAACGAGGGAGTACCCAACTTTCATAGGACATTTCCCCGAGAGCCTTGATGCAGACGTGAAACGTTTTATAGTGTCGATGGGGTCGTGTAAGTCAGCAGGTCCTTTCCCTCGGGACCCTTAAC
Organism: Caligus rogercresseyi; assembly: GCA_013387185.1. NCBI lineage: Eukaryota > Metazoa > Arthropoda > Copepoda > Siphonostomatoida > Caligidae > Caligus > Caligus rogercresseyi. The sequence continues at coordinate 4,954,921 of CP045890.1, read as the reverse complement.
AGTCAAACCGGCGCTTTTCTGCATCGTTCTACATAAGCAGAACCAAGTCTGGATTGGAGATATCGAGGTAATGGCTATGCTACTCTCAGATCCTAGACGTAGCCTACTGTGAGCCCTGTTGGCTTTTGCAAAGCACACCTGGAAAACCATTTACCTGGTGCAATTTGTCGAGGAAAATTCAAATACACGAGACATCTACTCTGCATACAGCTGCATGTGTGATCTACGACCATTGGTGTCAGAATAAAGTCATGGATAAGGAAATGGAGAGAAATATACTTCAGGAGGCAAGCTTTTGGAGACAGGTAATAGACCGAGTGATTAATGTTACCCTCAGGTTAGCCATGAACAACATCCCATTTAGAGGGCACAGGGGAAAAATTGGCAAAGACAAAAATGGCAACTTCCTTTCCATCATCGAACTGTTGGTAAAATATGTCCCAGTGCTACAGGAGCTGATAAGCCGTCCCGCTGGCTCGATCAAGTACTTACGCCCTCTGATACAAAACGAGCTCATCGAACTCCTTGCCAAACGTGTCTAGAAAGACATTCTAGATGAATTACGCTCATCTCTATTCTTCTCGGTGATCATGGACACAACACAAGATGTGGCGAAAGTGGACCAGATGAGCCAAATTTTTAGATATGTCGTTATTGAGCGAGATAGCCAAGGGGTTGCCACTGATGTTGCAGTCAAAGAATCTTTTGTTGGCTTTCGTGAAGTTACCGACTCATCCGCCAGTGAACTAATCAAGGAGATAATCGCGTCTTTGGAGGAGAGCGGGCTGGACCTCTCCAAGTGCAGAGGGCAGGGGTACGATGGTACCGCTAATATGAGCGGCATATACAGTGGTGTTCAGGCAAGAATAGCTGAGAAAGAGTCGACTACCGTGTATGTGCATTGTGCCTCACACAACTTGAATCTTATCCTCAATGATGCGGTGAGGATACAAGAGGTGAGACATTTTTTATGTTGTGGAGCGTATTTATGTGTTTTTTTTTGGACACAGTATAAAGAGATGGGCAATACTCATAAATGCAGATCGGAGTGAGACAACAGAAAACGGCTCCAACATCACACTTAAGAAGTTATGCCCGACCAGATGGGCATCCCGCTACGATGCAGTCAGTGCTTTACGACACAGATATGGGGACGTGATGAAGGTATTGACGAGCCATAAGAAAGAGGAGCGGGACGAAGCAGCATCACTGAAACGCGCAATGGAGAAGTTCTCCTTTGTATGTCTGGTTGCCCTCCAAAGCAAAATCCTGGAGCGAACAAATGTGGTGTCTAAACTTTTGCAGTCTCACGAAACTGACCTGTCCATAGCAGTCCAGCTACTGAACTGCGCCATCGCAGACCTGTCTGCTTACCGCGAGCACTTCGAAGAGTCCAAACAAGCAGCACAGGGTCTCTCGGAGAAGTGGGGGGTTAGCAAGGCCTTTGAGAACACTCGGGCGAGAAAGGTGAAAGCGCATTTTGACGAACTGAGTCAAGACGAACGCCTAGCAGATGCAGACTTTTACTTTCGAGTGCACGTCTTAAACGCCTTTCTGGACATCGTCATCTCTCAGCTGACCCAGCGATTCCCTGGTCTACGATCAACAGTGGAACGTTTTAAAGCTATACAGCCCATGACACTCTGTACCACCACAGACGACGAACTGTTTCGGCAAGCAAGTAAACTGGTCGACATCTACAGAGATGATATTACTGAAGATTTCCCCATTCAGTTGCTGTCATTCCGTGCTTGCTTGAAACAGCGCATCTCACAAGTCGAGACAGTGCGAGAGCTCGCAAAGATGCTGCTCATTGAGAACAGCTCCATCACAGCAAGTTTCGGAGAGGTTTGCACAGTTCTCATGCTCTTCTTACAATACCAGTGGCAGTGGCCTCCGCAGAGCGCTCCTTTTCAAAACTAAAGCTAATTAAAAGCTACTTGAGGAGCTCAATGGGACAGAGTCGTCTCTCTGGACTCGCCTATGGCATGGTGCGCCATCAATGTTTTAGTGGATGTGGTGGTGCGCTGACACCAATGGTTGCATTCAAGGTGCGCAGTCGCTATTTTCCCGTGTGTGATGTGTGATCATATACTACAGAAATTGCATAATTGTATTTGTTTGGCCAATTTATGGAACTGCCTCCCTATCCTGGACCTTAACACCTGTTGTACTTCATATGGGGCCCACGCAGATAATGTTGCTTACGGGCCCATTGATATGTCGTTACGCCACTGATGATCAGCTTACGATGACGTAGTACAAATTACTTTGTTTTATTGGACACACAAATACAGATGAAGGGAATAAGCTCTCTATATCTTTTTATCTCTATGGGTGGGAGGCGTAACGTTTCAGGATGTAAATAGTCTTCCTTATGTATACTACTTTTACATTGGACATGACCTACAATATAAAACGAGAAAATATTATTAAAATAAGGGACAATATCGACTTAAAAATATAGTCCAGTAAATCTCTTCTTCTAAGTATATTTGTTTTTTTATAGACTTTTATTGCTACTCATCCAAAATAATATTTTCAGAACGGGCAAATGTAAAAAAATGTAAATGCATTTATGGTGCCTTTGCAACGTTTCCCTTCCTATGCCACCTTTTACGTTCCATCCTGATCGTCATCCTAGGACGGTGCAAAGTTGATCCATTTTCCAATCCCTGAATTTGCCACAAACAGACTTTTGAAATATATTTGCCCCAATTTTTGTCCAAATCCAGGATTTCAAGCTCAAACTTGGGACAGTCTTTTTTAAAATTATTTATTCACATATTGGAGGAAACAAACTTACAGTTTTTCTATTAAAATGGGGATGGGGGAGAACAACTGTTACAAGGACATGAAACAGATTATAAAATGCTTAATAAAATATAAAGTACTTTCACACTTTATAATAATAACAATGTAAAAAATTATCACTCTCCAATCAGTCCGTGGGAGGTAAGGGCAATTATTCTAGCGGCTGCGGCAAGATACGCGGCGTTGGACCTCAAGATCCCCTCTGTCACCGATGAAAAGTGGAGTTAGGCAGCTGATGTAATTCGTTACTTCCCCTCGTGTTCCCTCCCTAGTGGAAAAAATTATAAAAAACTTTAAATTGCTGGCTGCTCGATCATGGACTCTATCTCCGTTCTCGGGACTTCATGGGACAGACATGGATCATCTTTGTCTAATTGGACTTTACTTAAATACTTTGTGGATACTACAATCTCATCGTCAAGAGGGTTCAATCTCCAGAAGAGGATCGATATTTTTAACTACGTTATAACAACGAAAATTTTATATAAAGCAACTGCGATTCCCTGGCTTGCAGAAAAAGTTTTAAATGAAGAAAAGTTCAGGTTCAACAAATTATTTCACAAATGGTACATATATTCAATAATGAGACCTAGATCTGTCTTCGGAGGAGGTCTACCTCTTCTCAGGATAATTTTACCCAAAATCTACCGCAAGGTTTTTATAGAAATCTCTTGCCGTCCTGGAATTGAATGGAGGGCTACATTTTCTGTAGATCCCATTTACACGTGGCTTATGCTTGGCACAAATTGTATTAATTCCCATTCAGAAGAAATTTCTCCCTGGATAGCGTCAGCTCATAGAGTTTATGGAGTGGAACTCCTTCATTTAAAGCCTCTTCGACTATTGACGTGATTCACCAAAATCGGAATAAGAAATTTTACTTTAAAAATCTATTACATCCTAAAGAATTGGAACTTGTCGCTCTTAAAAACTAAATTTTATCACTAAATGATTTGGAAGGCACCATTTTTAATTGTCGGAAATTTTATTGCCCTAAAAAAAATCTGCTTTAGAACATCAAGTACCACAGCCTTGGCACTTGAAAATGTCATTTGAAGTCAACTACAAAAGTGAGGCTGTGGAAATATGTTATAGATTTATTATAAAGCTAAACCTTCCATGCTCCTGGGAAAAAAGAATAATGTCATCTATGACAAAAATTAAGGACACCAATAAATTCACAACGCAATTGCAAATTTTGAATGACTGTTTTAAATCAATGCTCCATGCAAGGATTGCGGAAAATTGTTTAACTCCTTATTCATGCACTTGCTGAATGCCAGGGACTTCGCTTCCTAAAGAAAATAATTACCTGCAACATTACCAACGTGGGTGAAAACTTTGTGATACCGTTGATTTTGTTTGGAGTAACTTTGAATTTTTTGAAAGCCTCTCTGAAAACGCGTGCCCTTGAAATGGCTATTTCAAATTGCAAAAGCCGAATTGCAGAAAAACTGGTCATCGGAATACCGGTCCAGGTGGAAGAATTTCGGGTTATTCTCCTATCAACAGCTGCAAGATATTCGGCTTTTAGCATCAAAATTCCAAACGTAGACGATTCATCGTGAGAATATGCGGGTCATAATATCAAGTATTATGCCTTCAAAAATTACAAGAAATTACAACGCTGGCTATTACGAATACACAAAAAGTTTTTCAAGAAGTAAATATTTTTTCTGTCTTTTTTTTCATCTTTTATAATAATTATATCCTCATTTTAAATATACTTAAGCACCTATATTATTAACCTGTCTTATGTTTAATACCTACGACTGCATTATTCTTATTGTAAAAAAAAAAAAAAAGTAAATATTCTTAATTGGACTTTTAAGACAAAATGTTTTGTGTTCTGAATTTTTAGATATGTTTTTAATTATATAAAATTGGAAAGTATATTTTATATGATTTTGTTGTTTGTGTAAAGTGTGTTGGTTCATGTTTTTATTACCTCCGCCGAAGGTGGTATTGTTTTCACTGGCGTTTGTTGGTTTGTTTGTCAGCAGGATAACTCAAAAAGTACTGAACAGATTCGAATGAAACTTTGTGGAGTTGTTGGAAATGCCAAAAGAAACAAGTGATTAAATTTTGGCATCTCTAAGTGCTTTTTAATATGCAAAATGAGCAAAATACTACTATAATAATAATGAATGGGGTCTCTATTCAGGGAGTAGGAAAGAACAAACGCTAAAAAAATATTCATTGACGTATTATTGTTCATATATCAGCTCAGGACTATGTTAACCCAGTGACGTAACTTAAACTTCTCCCGTCTTCCATCTCTGAGTGCTTTTTAATATGCAAAATGAGCAAAATACTAATGAAATGGGGTCTCTATTCAGGGAGTAGGAAAGAACAAACGCTAAAAAAATATTCATTGACGTATTATTGTTCATATATCAGCTCAGGACTATGTTAACCCAGTGACGTAGCGTAAACTTCTTCGTCTTCCCGTCTCTGAGTGCTTTTTTATATGCAAAATGAGCTAACAGAGAGGAAAACAATGATTAGAGATAGAAAATCGGGCGTGTGAAAGGGAGAATGTTTGAATAGGAATGTTGTGGGGATCGGCGGAGGTACACACTCTCTGAGTGTATATATGCCTCTAGTTACTCCGCCGAAGGAGGTATTGTTTTCACTGGCGTTTGTTGGTTTGTTGGTTTGTAGTTTTGTTGTTTAGTTGTCAGCAGGATAACTCAAAAAGTACTGAACGGATTCGAATGAAACTTTGTGGAGTGTTGGAAATGCCAAAAGAAACAGTGATTAAATTTTGAATCTCTAAGTGCTTTTTTAATATGCAAAATGAGCAAAATACTACTAATAATAATAATGAAATGGGGTCTCTATTCAGGGAGTAGGAAAGAACAAACGCTAAAAATATTCATTGACGTATTATTGTTCATATATCAGCTCAGGACTATGTTAACCCAGTGACGTAGCTTAAACTTCTTCCTCTTCCCGTCTCTGAGTGCTTTTTTAATATGCAAAATGAGCTAACAGAGAGGAAACAATGATTAGAGTTAAAAAAAACGGGCGTGTGAAAGGGAGAATGTTTGAATAGGAATGTTGTGGGGATCGGCGGAGGTACACACTCTCTGAGTGTATATATGCCTCTAGTTATATATTGTTTTGATACATGTTAGTAATTTTGTTGGAGTTTGTTTAGAGTATTAATTTTAATCTATAATGTTTAATTATATATATTGTTTTATATAACTACTCTAAATAAATAAAGATAAAAAACTTTTAGCCAGTTCAAGGATTTAATATAGAAAAGGTTTATCATTTTTATGTTTTGTTTTATTTTGTCAAGTTATTTTTTATTATTGTATTATAGTGTTTGTTCATATTGGATGTTAAAATTTTATACTAAAATGTTTAATTATGTTTTTACGTATTAATATCATTTTATACTAGCGAGGACCTGTCACACAGTGACGCTTTGTGTTTTTTAACAGCATAGTAAATAACAAAGAAAATATCCTTTTTAAAATTATTATGTTATTTATTCTAATGAGAAAATATTATAATAAAATACAAAGAAAAAAATGAAAGAAATCCCTTAAGTGGAGTCAAGCACTTCCTGATATATTACGTTGGGTGTCACTGTTTTATTTCCTCCAACCTCAACCATCACACATGCCATATACTTTGTCCTTGAGAAAGCCACATATAACTGACCATGTGGGAAACCTGGACATGGCAGATAAATCCCCACTTTCTCAAAAGTTTTTACCCTGTGCCTTCGCATGAACTACACTTCATACTTTATAACATGGGTATATATCTGTCATATTTTTCACTCTAGGGCGGCAATAATTTTTCACACTAAGAAACTATTCTGCTTGAGCGTGAGATATGAGTACTTCAACTCTTGAGTACTAAAGACCCTAATTTATTACCTCATCGCAATTGTATTTTTACTTAGAGTTCAAAAATGTATATTTGTATCTTGGTATGTATTTTTTCAAATAAATGGATAAATTGGCATTTAATTTTCAATGGCTATATCTGTATGTATATATGACGTATGACAGAGGAGCAAAAGTATGTCATACATTATTTTTTTGGCTCAATAATATCCCCAATAAAAATACATCTCCATGCTGAATTGCAATTTGATCAATCTATTGTTTAAGCTGCTACATCCACATGCCATGACTTTTAGGGTATTATTATATAAGATAGTGGTATTCATTTTTTCTTTCTCCCTTTTTTATTTAAAGTTTGATCGCTCTTAAAAATTGAGTTTTTGAAGATACATACCAACATGTAAATATCAAAAGTATTAGAAAGAGTAGCTCTTTGAAATATTTGTTATGAAAAAAATACATTTGTTTATCAAAACCTGGAAATCCAACTTTCAATTGGCCTTTTCTAGCCCATTGTGGCCATAAAGACAATTATTTTTGGCCAATATAATCTCCAGATAGAAATACATCTCTGTGCCAAATTTCAACTCGATCCATCAAGTGGTTTGGCTGTAACATACAAAATTGTCGCGTTTTTGTGTTCGTTCCTAGGGTATTATTATATAAGATACATTCTCCTTTTTTTGTGCTTGTATATATTTTTAAGAACTATGGAAAAAAAAAAAAATTGAAAGTGGGGAAAAATAGCATGTCTACGAACAAGGTTGGGCGATAGAATTGACTAAATATCCTTTTTTACTAAAGTTTCTTAAAAGAAGTAGCTCCTTGTCGATCCAAGTATCGAGACCAGTAGGGATCGCTTTGTTTGTAGATCGCACCGCATAGATGAATAGAACTTAGGACAGTCTTAGTATATTTGTTATTGTGAATTTCAAAGCCTACAGAAAATAAAAAGTTATTCTGCTAAAAAAATTCCCTCAATAAAAGTTCAGTTGATATACATCATGGATCCATATGTATATGTATGTCTCGATATCAATATAAATTAAGTAAATAAGTACCGATGTTGTGAAAAAACAAGGATTTGGGGGTCTCAAAAGTTTTTAATATTTGAAAAATAAAACACCCCAACAAGCTCCAACCCCCTGAGCTTTGTATATGGTGCATACATCAAAACGTATATTTGAAAAATGATGAGTCATTCCCCTTGATGGCTCGCGTCTCCTATATTTGTCAATGACTATCCTAAAAAACACCTCCTCTTTATAAAAAATATACCAACCCCTTTCTCTCATCAGTCAACTCTGTATTTTATTTTTATAACTAGAGGGTGTGCAACATCCGGAACCCTGAAATTTGTTTCATTATGATTTGATGGATGAGGTTTCACGGTTTTTTTTCTCTCTCTTTCCTTGCAGCTTACTTCCCGCCATTTTTTTTTAAATTAAGATTGGAAACGCTTAAAGTCAGTTTTTATTATTATTTATTTATCCTTTATGAATGCCTTAAAATGCAAAAAAAATGCATTCAGTGAGATATAAATTAGATCAAAATAAATGGCACAAATTAGGCTGAGTCATAAAGAATGAGCAATGTTTGTTATCTCAAAATGTAAACAAGATAGATAAAAAATCCGACGGGAGCGTTCTTATAACATATTTTTGTGTGGGAAGCGACTATGTGGCACAATTCAGGCAATATAATAGTTAACACTCACACCTTTCTATTTGTTACCCCACTCGCCACTGCAAATGGATACACATGACTTTCGCTCCTATTTCTCGATCCGGATCAAGTTCACCAAGACAGTCAACGAGATCCACAAGGACCTCATTTTTACCTTTACTAACTCCTATCCTCGCCTCTCCACCATCAAAAGATGGAGAAAAGACTTCTATAAGGGCAGTTTTGCTCTGGAAGTGAATAGACGAGGACACAAGAGACCATCGCCGCTGTGAAGCGTCTGATCGAGGATAACCCCCGAATGACCACTCGACAGGTTGCCACCGAGGTTTCTCGTCCACAGAAAACCGTTTCCAGGCTTTTGACGGAGGATCTGAGGGGCAACGAGTAATACACGGAGAGACGTTGAGAAGTTAGAACAAAGCTCCTACTCACCCGACCTGAACTTCTGCCACCGGTACCTGTTGAATTAACTGCTCTGGAATGACGAGTTTGGGGGCCATGAAGACGCCACACTGGCCGTGCAGCGGTCGATGAAGAGGGTCAGCGAAGACAAGCTGTTCGACCATCTCCTTTCGAAGTTCCAAGACCATATACATTTTGCACTTAAATATTTTAAGATAGTATTTTTCAAAAATCTACAAAAGTTTACACCATAATTCTTGGGTCTGTTGAGGAGAAACGTAATGTTATTTGATTTCGTTCAAGCTTTCACAAGATGATCTATTATTTTTGGGGCATTTCCAAAAAGTTATTATTTCAAAACTTTAATTTCTCGTACATTTTTGCATGTATATAAAAAACTAAAAACTAATTTGGATTCCTTAAGATCAAACCTAAAATTTATACCCAATTATCTTAAAATCACATTTATTTAGAGGGTATGAGAGGCGATTGAATGACGAATAAATTATAGTTACATAACTTTTAGATCCGTTGAGGAGACACTTAAAGTTATTTGATTTCATTCAAGCCTTGATTAGATGATATGTATGCATTAATTTACAATCCCTGAGGGTCTCCGACTCTCAAATCTGAAAAAACGTCAAATAAGAATAAACCTAATAAACATGACTATATATTGATATTTTTATTTTGCAATTTATCTGAATTGACCATTTAAAAAAAAATATTTTTTTTTGTTGCCTATTTGGTTCGATAGAATTGCATCCGATAGGATATAAATAAGCATTATAGCATTAAAATTAGTCTATCTAACCTAGGATCTTACCAATGAGGTAGACCAAAAATGACCATCCCCTCTCGGGATTCGAACCTGCGCCCCCAACATTGAGAGTTGAACACGCCTTAACACGCACGGCTATCGAGCTTCCTTTATTTTTTATAACCTCAAACATTTCGATGGCTAACACCTCCATTATAAGAGAAGTAATATGTTATTGTAAATAGTAATTGTTTTTAAAAAGCTTTTTCCTATAAAAAAGATTGTAATGGATGAAAAATGATTCTTCCAATATCCGGATTTTCAACGCTTGAAACACTAATGCATAGATAATACAACAATGTTAAGCCAAAATATAAAATAATTATAAAAAAAACAAATAAAACCTGTTCTTCATGACTTTGGATAAAGACTTTGATTAAAGAATGTTAATAAGAACAAAACAAGTAATAAATTCGTTTTGATGTAAGTTTTACGCATTCACAAACTTTTTTATTTATTTATCTATATTTGTGCAAAGCTTACCGTTTTTCTGACTTGACATATAAATAGAATAATACCTTTTGATATGATTTGGCAGTAAACAAGTATCTAAGGTCATAAAATCAAAATTATTTGAAGCCCAGAGGACTTGGGATAACATATATATGCATTCTTTTAAAATAACAAGTCAGTCCCGTCTACAGACGACGCAAATCCTTTGGTCCAGGAGTCTTGATGAATAAAACACTCTGTAAACAAGAGAAAACCTATGACCCAAGTTCTTCTTCAAAATGTAAAAGCAGAAGCAATGTTGGAGTGAAAGAGAGAGATAGAGAGGTTTGTGACTGTGTCTTAATATCTTGCGCCGTTGAAATAGTTCTATGTCGATTGTCTAATATTAAAGTCAGCTGATTTCCTCTTTCTATCTCAGGTCGACTTAGGGAAAAGTTAGCTGTTTTTTCTCTCTCTATCACAGGTCGGTGTAACATATTTTTAAACGTTTGAACTATGACATAATAATAATACATCACAAAGATATTTTCTCAGATATATACATGTTCTTTCTATGGCATCCCTTCCTTGTTACATTATTATTATTATATCTTATTTATGTGCCTGGAAGTGCTCCTTTCATTTCTATTTTTTCCTGCTTCTTCATTACATCTCATATGGTCTTATACTATGTACATATAAGGGGCTACATCGTAAAAGTTAATATCCGAATAAATAACCCATAAAAACACATTCGGCTCCATTATTCATCAAATATAGCAGAGCCTCCGTGTGTGTTATACCTGCTGTGTGTGAAAGGAAAAAAAAACCCTCTCCTCCTTTCATTTTAATTCAATAGACAACTTCATGTTTTTTGAGAAGGTCATCATAATATAGGGTATACTGTCATTTGATAAGGGCGTTCTTCTTCCCAGGGGAGGTGAACTTTTTTTTACATGAGCACCGCCTTTATGGCATTAACATTAATGTAAAAAGAAAATTTGTGTTTGAAATAACATAAATAAACACTTAGGAATTAAACTGATTTCAAACTTAATTATTCAAAACATTATATATATATATATATATATATCACGCTTGTGAACGGAACGCAAAATTGAACGCCGTTCAACGAACGGAACGCAAATTTTTTTGAACGCTGAACGGAACGCCAAGAAATAGCCTTTCGTTCAGTTTTCAATTTTGTATATAGTACATATAATAGGTAGGTAGAAATTTTTTATTCTAAATTAAAAGCATTCATTAAAAAAATTTGGCTTGAAAAAGTCAACAATTCTAAAATAAGAATCCCTCAAATGCCCGTTACGAACCCTTTGGACCATCTGAGCCCACGAGCCACAATAATGGGATATTGAGATTACAAATCCACCGCCAACAGTTAAGATACGCACAAAGAACCCCTCAAATCCCTTTTTGCTCTCATCGGATTATTGGATCTCACGAGCCAAATGCAGAAATATTTGGGACTTCAAACCTACTACCAACAGTTACTATCCGAATAGGAATCTCTCAAATTATATTTGGACCTCCAGCTTTGTATGTACTAGCTACAATAATTACGTATTGACATTTCAAACCTAGTGTCTAAGGTTAAAGTACGCAAAAATATCAAATAAATATTTTATTGTGTTAAAAGACTAAGTTTAGTCCCATTTTGTTACTGGAGAGTTTCGAAGTTATGAAGGAAGAAAATGAAATCTAAGGTGTTCCCTATGTACATATATCTTATCTGTAGGTGGTAGATCTGAAAACCCAATACCCCAGTATTTAGACTGCCGGGGTTTGGGGCATAAAAAATTACATTTCTGGGGGTTCTTTTACGTATATTAACTGATGACGGTGTGATTGGATTCCGTACACTTTATTATTTTGTCTCTATATAGACCCCAGTCTTATTGGTTCATCAATTTATAGAGAGGCATGTCATTTGTCCCCAGTTTTTTAAAAGAAAATATTTTGCTGTTTCAATAAAAAATACTTTTGGTGATGTCTAACATAAGTCTCAAGGGCCTTAAATGACTTTAGATACATGGGACTATGTGCATTTTTCTTTTTTGATGGAGGAGAATAAAAGAAACGTAAAATAATATGAAGGGGAGCAATAGGATTTTCTACTATTAGAATGGAAAAGTTATAAAGATTTGCCCCCATTTTGACCGTACTGTATGTCAAGATCATTTCCAGGCTCTCCAAATTACCCACCAGGTATATTTCTACTTCCTTCTTGGCATCTTCGGAAATTTACAATATGATGCTCTTCAATTGTTGCCTGTTTTTATATTAAAAACAACAACAGATTTAATGTTTCCATAGCCTATGAGCTCCAAAACTCTGTCTTTTCCATTGGCCTTTTTTGGTATGTTTGAAGACAAAAAAAAATTAACATTAGTGTTTCCCATAGCCTATTTTTCGTGTTGTAAGAGTGCTAAATGGAATGACTAAAATTAACAAGTATACTAACGACAAAAAGGTTTAAATTGGACGCTGAACGGAACGCCAAATAAGCAGAACGCTTGGAAGCGCGATATATATATATATACATATATATATATATATATATATATATATATCTATATATATATATATATATATATATATATATATATATATATATATATATATATATATATATATATGTGTGTGTGTGTTGTTGTGTGTGTGTGTGTATTTATATAGGTATATATCAGTAAAGCTAGTATGATAATCATGTTTGTTAATCATATACTACATGGGGATAATAATGAATAATGATAACAGCTGCAATATACTTTATTGTTTCTAATCGCTTAAACTGACTTGTATCTGGAATTTAGAAAAAAAAGAACTTAGCATCGAGTTATCATATTGAAGTTTTTCTAAAAAAAATTATGCAACCTTTCGTATATTAATGTAGTAATAAACATATTTCAAAGTACTGGTACAAAGTGGCATAGTGTTTAAATTTCAGACGTAATAGGCTAAGAATAACAAATTACATAAAATTTAATATAAGTTTGACTACTAAAAGGACAAAATATTTATGAACAAATAATTTTTAACAAATGACATTTTAAAAAAAATTTAATGTCCATTTCATATTTAATTTTGATTAAGCATTAATTGATAACATTTCCAGAATATATTATTTCGTTAATTTTGTCATTTCATTATCATAAATGAACCAAAATAAAAAATATTGTTTATCATTACCGTTTACTGCAAAAAAACATGTTTTTATTTAATTCAATTCTTTACATAAAGCTGTCTTATACATTTTGAATAAAAACTTCGATACTGCAGCTAAAAAATTATATAGAAGAGATACATCAAATGTATTGAAGGAAGTAAAGTCGTGAAGCTAGAACATAAAGTTTTTTAAACCTCCAATATATCTCTATCTCTCTCTATATAAATATATATTAGGGTTGTTCTTATTTTTCAAATGTTTGAAATGTTAGCCATTGAGTGGATTTTCTGTTTCTTGGTGATAAAAGAAGACGACATACAAAGTTTGAACAAAATCGGTCAACATTACGAGGTCGCGCAAAGAGGTCAAAGTTTTAAAAATTTAGTAAAAATATAGTTTCCCGCCAATTTCTTCAAAATGGTGGACGTTACAGACTTCAATAATAATTATTAATTTAAAGGAAATCTAATTTACTACCAGACGTATGTTTGATGTTTTTTAATAAAACAAAGTTTTCAGTAAAAACAAAGCAAGAAAAGGAGTGAGTATTGTTAGCTTATTTCATAGCTTTTTTGTATCAATTAACTTCACTCGCCTGTAGAAGATGACTTGTTCGCTTCAGAGTAAAATAGTACTTTTAAGTTTAGTAAAACTTTAGATGATAAATCCAAAAATGACCTTGGTTGCATTCTATCAGTTCAGAATTCAGTACAATCTGAGTTTACATCATATGATTCAGAGCCTGTATTGACCTATAAGAAATCGATTATGAAAAAAATAAATAATAATTTGTTTCTTAGATTTGCGTCAAGGTATCCTCTCAAAATTTTACTTTGTCTCTGACGCATACATAATCCATTATATGCGTCATTTTGTACGCAAAATAGGCTTTTTTAAAGGTACATATAACTCTCTACTTATTAAACTCACATGATTTAGTATACCAAAATATTAAAGCTGGTTAACCAAGCTTTCATTTGATATGTTTGGTGTTCTAAAAATCGCCATACTTTAAGAGATATAAGCAAATACGTACTGTCCCCCAAAAATTGATCTTTTGATATGAGAATATACGATTACCATTTGGTAACGCCAGTTAGTGTTGCCTGGATAGCAAGAAAAAAAGAAGGGAGAGAAGGGAGGAAAATACCCCCTCCCTTCTCTTTCTCTTTCTATCCAGGTAACACTAACACTATTACCAGATGGTAATCGTATATTCTCATATCAAAAGACAATTTTTGGGGGACAGTACGTATTTGCTTATATCTCTTAAAGTATAGCGATTTTTAGAACACCAAACATATCAAATGAAAGCTTGGTTAACCAGCTTTAATATTTTGGTATACTAAATCATGTGAGTTTAATAAATAGAGAGTTATATGTACATTAAAAAAAGCCTATTTTGCGTACAAAATGACGCATATAATGGATTATGTATGCGTCAGAGACAAAGTAAAATTTTGAGAGGATACCTTGACGCAAATCTAAGAAACAAATTATTATTTATTTTTTTCATAATCGATTTCTTATAGGTCAATACAGGCTCTGAATCATATGATGTAAACTCAGATTGTACTGAATTCTGAACTGATAGAATGCAACCAAGGTCATTTTTGGATTTATCATCTAAAGTTTTACTAAACTTAAAAGTACTATTTTACTCTGAAGCGAACAAGTCATCTTCTACAGGCGAGTGAAGTTAATTGATACAAAAAAGCTATGAAATAAGCTAACAATACTCACTCCCTTTCTTGCTTTGTTTTTACTGAAAACTTTGTTTTATTAAAAAACATCAAACATACGTCTGGTAGTAAATTAGATTTCCTTTAAATTAATAATTATTATTGAAGTCTGTAACGTCCACCATTTTGAAGAAATTGGCGGGAAACTATATTTTTACTAAATTTTTAAAACTTTGACCTCTTTGCGCGACCTCGTAATGTTGACCGATTTTGTTCAAACTTTGTATGTCGTCTTCTTTTATCACCAAGAAACAGAAAATCCACTCAATGGCTAACATTTCAAACATTTGAAAAATAAGAACAACCCTAATATATATATATATATATTTTTCTTGTTGTTTCTTCCAATATTATTTGCCATGCAATAGTTAAATACCAACGAATTCTACTTATTTTATTTTCGTCAGAAGTTCTCTCAATGATCCAAGCTGTATAAGAAGAAATAGTAAGAGCTTAAGGAACACCATTGGAACAGTCCAACTGGCTAGTTTCTACTTCACCTCGATATTGGAAAGCCTTCCACATAGAACATTTTATCTTCTTAGAGCAAGGGATCCTCTACGCGTGCAGTGTCAACAAAATATGCATTCCAGCAGGGATACGAAAATACGTGATCTGAGGCCTAACGACTTTTGCGTCTTTAACAACGGAGTCAACAAACAGATCATAAAAACACGATGTCCCATGAATAAATTATTTTGAAGAGTCGATAGCGTTTTACGAGCTTCTTGATTTTCTTATTTTTATAATATCATGTATTTACATGATTTATATTAATTCCCTTCAGACCTCTCCTCCCCCACCTAAAACGTTGAAGTAAAGTGGCGCCTGTAAGGAAAAAGTAAAAAAAAAAAATTGGCCAAAATTTTGGTAATTTCTTTTAACATTAGATGTCGTTGTCCATGAAATTACGTCACAATCCTATTTAAACCCGGTTTAAAGGGATTAAATTTGATGATTTAAAATATATAAAATCACTACTAGATACAAAACGTATTCAAATAAGAATAATAAAAGGACTGTTATCATTTTCAAAGAGCTCTAGTACAAAAGCGCCCCTTACGGACTAAAGAAGAACTAAAATTTTGGCCAATTCCTTTTGGGAAAAAGGAAGAATTTTATGTTATGCATGCGCTACTTTACTTTAACGCTTTACCCCCCCACCAACCCTTATTTTTTTGGTTACCTCCTTTTTGATAAAACCCGATTTTAGTCATCGATTTATTGTAGAACTGTAATTAAATTTGTTAACATTGAATTCATTTGTAAATCTTTATATTAATCCCAACAATATAGTTTTTTCTAATTTAATTCACTTGTTTTCTTCCATCAAACACATCTCAAAAAGTACCTAAGAGAGTAAATATCGGCAAATATACCTATGATATTTATTATCATCGAGGAAAGTTAAAATATATATTCATCATTGTTTTCTAGCCAGCCCATGAAACAAAGCCATTTATCCAACTTTTATTCCCTCATTTAAATCAGAACTTTTGAGCATGTCTTTTTTTTTCTTCAACACTACCTTCTAATGTGCATATCTTTGGAACAATGTGGGCATTCCCCATTTCAAATGAAGTAACCGTACCTTCCTACATGAGTATGTATGTATATATCGTTGTCATGTACACTACGTCATATGTCATCGCCGTACATACAACGCTTTTAATACATTTAAAAAATCGTGATATTGGTGTTATATATAAATCAATAATATTTTATTACACTATACGACAGAACTAACAACTTCATGTTAAATGGCTAATAAATATGGGAATGTGATTTAACTTTCCGCGTTCATATAACGGATTTTTTAAAGGCCTTTATTTAAATTAAAAGTAATAAAGGCGGTAGAATTACTTATAAAAATAATACATAAATAAACATTATAGTTTCAAATTAGACTACCCGCCAAAAGACATAACTACAATGAGGATATTAAATTTAACTGTTCGCGTTCATATTACAGATTTTTTTCGAGGGTACAATACTATTAAAGACTTTGATTATATGAGAGTAATTTGGAATTACCTTAACATATAATTAATTTAGAATTAGGAAAGGACTATATTAATTAGTAATTATAGAGTAAGATCATTGATTTCTCTATTGATTATATTCCTTTCATATATAATATTGCATGTGAAACAAATGCATCTCAAATATTGCATTTGCAATTTTTATTCCTATTTGATTCGAAATAATTGGAGGATATATGCGGATATGAATAAGCATACTAGTTTGTAAATATGTCTATTAAACCTATTTATAATTGAAGAACTTCTCAATTGAAAAGGAAGTGATATAGCCGTGTGCGTTAAGGGGTGTTCAACTCTCTATGTTGGGGTCGCAGGTTCAAATCCAGAGAGGGGATGATCATTTTTGGTCTGCTACCTCATTGATAAGATCCTAGGTTCTTTTGATTAATTTTAATGCTAGTATGCTTATTTATATCCAGTCAGATGCGCAAATTCCATCGAACCATTTAGTCACACACAAAAGACATAATCTTATGTAAGGATTTAATTATTGTTTAATTAATTATTATCCATTCTTGGGTATGACAAACCATATATGTAAAAAGACTTACGTAGTCATATATTTTCCGTCTAAATAGTGATCAAGACTTTAATATAGCAACGTATAGTAATTACATGTGAGAACCCTTTTTTGGTGTATTTTGTATACTCCCAACCCCACACCGAGGTCTTAATTTATGACTTTTTAATTTTTTGCCTCCCCCCCCCCCCCCCACCTTCCTTTTTATATTGCTGTTCAGGCATTAATCTGTCTTATGGAGGCGAAGAAATTACTCACAGCTACTAATATAGAAGATACAGACATTTTGTATTATTTATGTTTATATATCCACCGACTACTATCCACAATGTGCTTATACTTTTTGTTCATGAATGAACCAAAGGCGACGACAAGACTGAATGTATATATTACTCACATGAATCTTCGTTACAGAGAAATGTATATATTTATTTTGGAAATTTCTATCTCATTTTTTAGGGGTGCGGCATGTGGGAAAAAGGGAAGGGTTTCACATCTCGTTAGCAATTTCTCTCTCTCACACTCTCTTTGATGCTGGATGTATATTCAAAGCGATTAGTTGTTTTCTCTTTGATACCAAATTTGGCATCTATTTTTATGCGTTTCACTTCCTAATGGGACAGTGTAGAGAATAAATATTGATTATCCGTCTATATACCAATTAATCGGTCTAGAGCAGGGATGAGCAAACTTTTTGACTTGCAGGCCACTATGGGTTATAAAATTGAAAAAGGGTCCACAGCAGTACATTGAATGTCCACTTTCCTTTTCTTTGGTCCGCTCATTTTTAACAGAAGGGCTCAAATGGCAATGAGAAAATTCAAGAGATATATAAAAAGTAAGACGCGGCCTAAATGTAAACGCGCCATCTATTGGTGAAACTCGGTATTGTATGGACAAAAGGTAATGCTGTAGCGAATTGACCTGCTTACTAAAAGTAAGTCAACCTACTACTTCTTATATCACATTTCAGCAGGTTCTTAATCTTAAGTACTCTTGCCTGCGGCTATATAAGCAGCAGGCAAGAGATCAATAAACACACTCTTTCACTTCATCACTGAGTTGTCATTTCTCCTCCTCCTTCGCGCTACATTGGTACACACTCCCTCAGTCGCTCTCTGAGGGACCCATGGAACACGCCCGCGGAACGTCACAATTCAACACACCCGGCTTCCACGAGGTCCAACCGGACTTCTCCGTTATCGTGGAGGAGGAGGAGGCTCCATCCCTCAACTCCACAAAAGAAAGGTTCGAGGCCCGCGGCAGCAGATCTTACGCTGGATCCCCGCAACTAATGGATCCCTGTCGCTCTCAGGATCCATGGGCGCTCTCTCACCTATCTTTTGGAGCACCCCTTCCATCCACGGCGAAGGAATCCTCGCCGGATGACCCCTCACCCTTCCATCCACGGCGAAGGAATCACCCCAACGGACCTTTCCGTTCACCTCGCCGGATGAACCCTCACCTTTCCCATCAATAAAATATCTTATCCTGAGGTGCTGGGGGGGAGCTGTGTAGCGGATTGATCTGCTTACTAACAGCAGGTCAATCTACCACTTCTTATCTCACACCTCAGCAGGTTCTTAATCTTAAGTACTCTTGCCTGCGACCATATAAGCAGCAGGCAAGAGCTTAATGAACACACTCTTTCAATTCATCACTGAGTTGTCCTTTCTCCTCCTCCTTCGCGCTACAATGCATGATTTATGAAGCATTATTATTTTATTTATTGAACACACTCGGCAGGCCAGATTAAGTTGTAAAACGGGCCGTATACGGGCCTGTGGACCTTAGTTTGTCTGGTCTAGACTGTAAATATGTGGTAGGGAATTTTAGAATATCTCAAATAATAATTTGATCATTTTTTTTTTAAATATACAATTGCGAAGTAAATATTTTATTTACATTTATACTGGACCTACCAAGAAGAGATTTATTTTATTACCTCCAAAACTCAATAACTGATTTATAAAATGAGATCTACTCGAGTTCATTTTCCAATAAAAAAAATAATCTCTGTTTGATTATATAGTTAACAACACGCCAATTTAATATTTTTATGAGTATTATATGATATTAACATTATTTGTATAAAAGTTGTACCTCTGTACCAAAAAGAATAATTAACGGTCTAAATTCATATAGAAATTAGAATTTCGACATCTTAAACCATGATACCAATTGAGCAGATTAGAAGTTCTGACTCTTATGCTTCCGAGTGTTTAAAACATAAAAACATTCCTGCGGCCGGTTTATTCGACCATTTTATTGCTAATCAGTTATCTGCTGGATCATCCACCAACCAATGTAATAACTGGATATACAATAGACTGGGTGAAAAAAAAGGAAGAAGAATTTCGGAGACAGCAGCTGAGGGTAGCCATTTTATTTTATTATTAAATATATATTTTTACAGTCGATGAAACAAAGAAGAGAAGAAGTATTATTATTATTATCCTTTGATTGTGTTAAATTACACTGTGTTACAAAATTTTAACTTTTTTCTGTCTTTGGTCAATAAATGCTATTTTCTATTTCCTTTCATCTACAACTTAAGAAAATAATGATTATTCTCTTAAACTTTGATTTTTTTAAGGCTAGCCAGCGATTTTTTAAAACTAGCCTATTATAATAAGTTTTATTAAATAAGGCTAGTTTCAATTATCCCCAGCAATTCAGACAGATTCTGCACTAATATGGTGAATTAAATAACTTTCTGGATGACTCCAGAACCTTCAAAACTATTATTTCTTAACGTTTCCACGAACTTCTAAAACATTCTTGCAACCAAAGATGGCAGTATGCTCAACAGGTCAGCTTACTTTTAGCCGTCTCTGCGTAGACAAGTCGATCGTCATGAGAAATTCCTATCTGCATTCTTCAAGCATGGCATCAAGAGGTTGTAAGCATCCGACAGACGCATTTTGCTACGTCTGTGGCGAGTTTATCAAAGCTAGAGCTAAAAAGTATTCTCTGGAAAGATCACCAAAAATGCGCGAGGCCTACAATGCATATTTCGGCATGCCTGTCGGGGATCAGGACAAACCTTGGGCACTTCATTTCACCTGCGAACGCTGCAAAAGAACTCTGGAAGGTAAGAAAAAAACTAATATACTATATATATATATATAATTTTATATACAATTAGTTTATAGCAAAATTTATTTGTAAGTGTTTTATTTTTATACTTATGTTTTCATTCTGCTTTTTACAGGTTGATACCGAGGGGCAAACAGAGCTATGAGATTTGCAATCCCCGAATTTGGAGGGAACCAACTGATCACTCAAGCAATTGCTTTTCTGTATGGTAGACCCTTCCAAACGTCGACGAGGCAAAAATGCACCTGCTATTATATATCCTGACCTTCTGTCATCTATTGCGTCAGTGCCACACTGCTCTGAGCTCCCGTACCCACTCCATCCAAGAGAGAGCAGCAGTGTTTACAAAAGAAAAGTAGTTCAGAAGAGCATGAAGACACTGATGCAGAGTTTAGAGACGCAACTGATGAGAGAAATCCATACTACCCCAACCAAGAAGACATCAATGACCTCATCAGAGATCTTGGCCTCACGAAGTCAAATGACGAACTTTTGACGTCGAGACTCAAGCAGTGGAATTTGCTAGATGAGAGTGTGCACATATCAGGTCAGAGAAAGCGTCACCAGCCTTTTTCAAGCTTTTTCACTAGTCAAGATGAGCTTTGCTTTTGCCACAATGTGACCGGTCTGTTTAAGGCAATTGGAATTACCTATAACCCAAAGAGTGGCAGCTCTTTATCGACAGCTCGTGCAGGAGTCTCAAAGCAGTGCTACTTCATAACAGGAATATGTACCCATCTCTTCCCCTCGCCCACTCTGTCAAGCTGAAAGAGGAATACAAGAGTGGCAAGATCTTGTTAGATGCCTTGAAATATGAAGGGTACTGTTGGGAGGTTATAGGAGACTTCAAAATGCTAGCTTTCCTAATGGGTCTCCAAGGCGGCTTTACCAAGTATCCTTATTATCTTTGCCTTTGGGACAGCAGGGATACCGTGCCACACTACCTCAAGCGGGACTGGCCACAGCGAACCGAGTTTAGTGTGGGGAAGAACAACATCAAATGGGAGCCATTGTTGGATCCCAGAAAAGTACTGTTTCCTCCACTCCACTTAAAACTGGGCCTTATGAAACAATTTGTCAGAGCTCTAGATAAGGAGTCTCCAGCTTTCAAATGCCTCCATGATTTCTTCCCCAAGTTGTCTGCAGCGAAAGTTGAAGCCGGTGTCTTTATTGGTCCACAAATAAAAAAGGTCATGGAGTGCAAGGAGTTTCCCAAAAAACTCACAAGGACAGAGAGAGCAGCATGGGACAGCTTTGTTGCAAAGTTCGTGGTTTCTTGAGACCTTGGTGACAAACTACGGCAAAATGGGTTGCAGGATGTTCCTCAAAGTGCATATCCTTGACGCCCATATTCATAAATTTAAGTAAAACATGGGAGCGTACTCCGAGGAGCAAGGAGAACGCTTCCACCAGGGTATATTGGACTTTGAACACCGCTACCAAGGGTCGTATAA
>CP045890.1:4928557-4932754 GCA_013387185.1 Caligus rogercresseyi | reverse complement strand
AAATATCTATGGATAGAATATCAAAGAATATTTCTCTTCCTATTGAAACTGAGCTTAGGGATGAGCATAACTCCCCATTTAAGATAATGATTGACTGTCGAAAGCTGACGCTCGCCATGGATGGAGACCATGTTTTTGACTTAACATTGAAATATGGCTACGGTAAAATTTGTGAAAAGGCGCTCCGAGCAATGTTAGAACCCTTTTGTAAGGTGAATTCTTTCAGAGTGGGTACTTCATCAGTCTCTGATAGGGCAGTTCTGAAAAAGTTCCCCATTTTCGCCGACCCAAAATTTGCACATTGGAATACAAAGAGTTCCGACTTGATTATTAACATTTCTGGCAACCCTAGAAACATTCCCTCTCTGATCCCATGCGGAGATGAGGTAGAAACTCTTGATTTTTTGGGACAAACGAAACAGTGTGCCAACTGCTTTATGTTTGGGCACTTCCGATCAACATGTGGAGAAAAGACCAAGTCCGTGAGCTTTTATAAATACTGGCTGATGGACAGACTCAGGAAGGTTGAAAAGGGTGAAATACAATATTTTACAATGAAAAATGACTCTGAACGGCAAAGTATAATGCCTGTAAGGCAATCCAATTATGGGGACTCACATCAATCTATAACAAATAATAATCCCATACTGTGCGATGCGGCAAGATCCTGTAATGACAATAACATTCCAGCACCCTCTGCGAGTCTTGAACTCGATCCGGGTAATGAGTCAAATGAACCTGTTGCTGATAACTCAGAAACAGAGAATCTTATTGCATCTTCCATAGAACTGCCTAATGCTTCTGCAAATCCAACTCCCAACGTTTTGGAGTCTCAGCGTCTTGAGGCCAACGCGATTCATCAAAGAGATCGATCAGAGAGTGGTTCTCTTATTCGGAGGGACGATATATCTATTCCTGCTACCAACAAAAAAATCAAGTCACTCCAAAAAAGCCTCTGTTAACGGAAAAGTTAGTTCTGCTGGGTCGTACTAGATCTCAATCCCTCACCAAGAGGAACAGAAAAGACTCGAATGCAGATAAAAACTCGGCAAATCAAAAAAAGAAATCTAGAAATGATTCAGAATAATATTCTTCAATATAAAATGACCGACTGTTTCCCACCCTCGTTATCAAATGATTTAAGAGGCAATATGGGTATTTCAAAGATATTGTCTTTGAACATAAGAGGAGGAAAAGATAGAAGAGCCCGGCACGCTCTTATGAAACACCTCCTGTCTTTTAGTCCCGATGTTTTGTGCTTACAGGATATTAAAACGGAGGTTTCCACAACGTGTTTGAAAAATTGCAAATTTTGTCAGCCTCCAATGTTTTATTCCTTTTTTACAGGTTCTGGTAAGAGAGGCGTTATGACTTTTACTTCAAAGAGAATTGATAAGCCGCTATTCACAAGCGAATATTCCAAGGAAGGAGACTGGCATAAGCTCATTCTAAATACTTCAGGTTTTGCTTTTTCGCTTATCAACGCATATGGCCCTAACTTAAAGTCTGCACCATTTTTTGAAACTATCATCATCAGTCAGAAATTCCAGCACTTACCTTTGATGTTAATAGGGGATTTAAATGTCGATATTGATAAACCTCTAAATAAGTATCCCAATTCCGCTTTCCTCGGTAATCTTATTTCTCGACTCAATTTAGTTGACGCCACTAAAATGTTTAGTCCCGAAGATAACGTGTCTTGGAGCTGCGGAAGCAAATCTTCTAGAATCGACTTAGCTCTCGTAGCACCGCAATTTCTGCACCACATTAAAAATGCGCGTTATCGACCAGATCCTTCTACTGATCATAAGATTATCGATATGACGTTACGGTACAAACCAAAAAAGAAAAGTTTTAAGATTCCTAGATGGCTTTTGGGTGAGGAAAGTTTTAAAGAAAAATTGGCCTCGAATCTCATAAGAAGAACAAGTCGAATATCTTCTAGAGAAGCCTACCCATTATTTGTTAATGTAGTAACAAATACTGTGAAGAGGTTTGTGAAAAACAGCAAGAAAAAATGGCCAAATTCCAAGACGAAATTGAGGATGCCCTTACCGAATCGCCTCTTTTTACAAAAACAATTACTTCCGATTTGGTCCATGAATATAGAATTATGGACATTGCTGAAGCTGAAATGGGTAGGAAAAGGGAGATGGAAATGAATCCATATCGTAGATATAAACTTCTTCCTCACAATAATAAATCTTCGGCTTCCACCATAAACTACATCGTCGATGGTAATCAAATATTAAAGAGACCTGAAGAAATCCTTGCATATTTCCACAAGAGGTTTTCTAAAATTTTAGGTGGAGAAAGAATAAACTTCCTCAAGAAAAAACACATTCGTAATTCTTCTATCTACACAAAAGATAATATTTTAGATTATATCAAAAAGTCTTATAAAGATAATAAAGCTTCCGGTCCTGACGGTATTTGTGGTCGAATCTTCTCTCTTGTTCCGGATGAAGTGGTTCCATATCTCTTGGCAATGGGCAAACACATAGAGAGAACTGGAAAAATGCCTTGTGCTCTTACTAAGGGTCGCATAGCCTTAATTCCAAAGAAAGGGGATGGGAGTGATTTTAACCATTGGAGGCCTATAACTATTTTAAATGATTTTTATAGAATTTTAGCAGGCGTTTTAACAAAGCAAATAGAACCCATTTTAAATCATAAAATTACAAATGAACAAAAGGGCTTTTTAAAAAACCGCAAAATTACTGATAGTTCTCTGAAATATTATAACGGCGATCGAATCGGTACATAATCGTAAAAAGTTTGGGGCCCTATAGCAATAGATTTTAATAAAGCGTTTGACTCCATTAGACACG
Source organism: Caligus rogercresseyi (assembly GCA_013387185.1). NCBI lineage: Eukaryota > Metazoa > Arthropoda > Copepoda > Siphonostomatoida > Caligidae > Caligus > Caligus rogercresseyi. The sequence continues at coordinate 4,929,923 of CP045890.1, read as the reverse complement.
ACCATATTTTACAATCGGTTTAAAAGGCTCCTTCCCAAGCGTTTCTTCAATCCCGTAGAGCAAGGTTGCTCAACGGTCCTACATACTCTTTAGATGGCATCAATAGTGCTCCCTTCTCTCAAACGGAGTTGGAGGCAGGGCTGCCCAGTTGCTCCTTTCTCTTTGTTGCTGCGTTAGATGAGTTGACGAAGACGTTGTCAAGGAAATACTTAGGGTTTGGTGTTTTTCCTTCAACAATGAAAAACATCGTATGACTTATACGCCGACGGACATACCCATTGATGATTGAGGCAACCTCGGACATACCACTTTATTAAGAGGTAAATATAATATTATCATATTTTGTTAATTGAACTTCAAAACTGGCCTTGCTATAAAAAAAGCAAAACTGCTTACTTCCATTGGGATCTTGGAAATCCGTGCACCTTCTCTCTCTTTTGCTCCAAAACTGCAGGGTTTTGGGCTGTTAATATTCTTGCTATTGACTTGATGAGAGACGGAGTCTCAAAAGTTAACTGGGTACAAATGAACACAAAATATATGGTCAAATTAGACTATGGCGAAACTTATCTCTACCAAAAAGTCGACCTTTATAATTCTCGTGTGGTTCCATTCGTTTTGTATAGAGCCACATCCATCCCATCTCTTGCTGAATTAGCACTTAAAGAAGAAGATTGTTGGCTGGGGACTCTTTTTTACAAAACATATCTTCCCTCATTGAAGCGTCCCAAAACCTATGTAGGAGGTGGACTTTGTCTTCTTATTGAAATTTTGCCAAAATATTATCTAAGAATCGTGCAGAAAATGGGTGTATTTTATAACAGGGACTGGAGAAAATATTTTACGTCTTCGCAATTTTACAATTGGTTATACATGGGTACTCTTTTAACTAATCAGACTTGGAAAACTTTTCGCCATTTTTAGCTTCAATTCAGAGAATTTTATGGAAGTTGGAACCCTCAGTTCAATCGGACACGACATAGATATTTTATACCAAAATAAAGACAAAAAACCTTTTATAAAAAGATTGGTGATCCTGTCATTTTAGAGCGAACTGCCTTAACACAAGCGATTTTTACTGCCCACGATTTGGTTGTGAATTCAAGTTTTAACGTGGCAAGGTTCAAGTTTCCTCTTAAACGTTCACTTAGTTTTATGTGCCCTTCCAAGCCATGGTTTTTAAAACTTGAATGTGGTAGGAAGAGTTATGATGGAGCGAGATCTATATCAGAGTCCTACTTAAGTTTGCTTAACCTTCCCTTCATGGAGTAAAATAATTTTACAATCAACTAATGGGATTGCTGATGGTTCTAAATTTACAGCTCAATTACAAATTTCAGGGATGCTCATTAAATTTCAGAATCCT
>CP045890.1:4836057-4923557 GCA_013387185.1 Caligus rogercresseyi | reverse complement strand
TTCAACGAATATTTTAGTTAATTGTATTTGAATTATACTTTGGACCAGAAGATGTTTTGGAAATATATGAATTATACAAGTGAGTACGCAATTCTCTCTGCTTCCAAATTATGTAAATACCCTTTCCTTATTTTATTTACCTTAAATGGATATTTAAGGTAAATTAAATGGATATTTAATATGCATCATGACAATATATAAATAACCAAAAGGTGAATGTCTATATAATAATTCACCAATCTCTATCCGTCCGTCTGTATGTCCGCACGCTATCTCCTCACACATTTATGGTCAAATTTGAACTTTGAAGGTACCTATGGAATCTTTGGGTCAAGGCGGACCTAATGAAACTATTTGCAAAGTGATGGGACCAGAAGGGCTAACATATGGGCGCCGTAGTCGCCCAAATATGCGAGTGTCGTTTATCTTTATGTTTGTTTGTTTGATAGTGGGACCCAAGACTACGAATCGAGGATGAGTCTTGGATCTAAGACGGAAATTAAATTAATACCTTACAACATGAGACTGTCGATTATTAATTTGACTTTTTATATTTTCACATCTACTTGATAGAAATAAGGAATAATAAACGATTTTGTATTCATCATTCCATAGAAAATGTTTAATGAATTGAAAAAAACATCCAGAGGTTCAAATGATATAACAGATAAATTATCGACGAAAAGATGTGTTCAACTCTCAATGTTTTAGAGCGAAGGTTTGAAAGGGGAAAGTCAATTATGGTCCAGCATAATAGGAAACATTTCATTGATCAAGTGATTCATTTACATACTATAATATTTATATACAAGCGGATGCAATTCTATCGAATCAAATAGGCAAAAAAATCAAATGTGTTCAAATATTAATGTTTTATCTCCTTAACTTTATCTTACAGGCTTCATGCACATTTTATTTGTCATTTTATACATATCTATACTAAAAAAAAAGAATTCCGTTCATTCGTTTGTTCGTTCGTTCGTTTCCTGTATCTCCCGAACGGTACATTAGATCTTTACGAAATTTTAAGTGAATAGTTTTGAGAGCTCAGGGAGTGTTTAGAGGGGTCGTAAACTCCCGGAAAATTCGTCATCGTCATGTTTATTTTTATGCTAAAACGTTTTTTGCCGATTTTTTAAAATTGCCGAGTTAGGTATTCACCAAATTTACTGTGGATAATTATGAGGTTGTAGGACGTGTTTTTAATTATTGGGTGTTTACCGGAAAATTCATGTTCTTTATGATTACTTAAAAATAAGTTTTTTTCTGTCCCTGTCTTTCCCTCTTAATTTAAGTTTTGTGGAAAATAACAATTTTTTATTATGCAACATCGCTATATTTAAATTTTAATAATGCCAAGAGATGGAGAGTGATGCAATCCCTTTTAACTTTTCTCGATAAAGATATGAAGTTGCAGTCCATCTTAAGTTTTTTCTTTTGCTATTTTCCTCCATCCACGGAGATCAAATTAATACTTCAATATTCATCACTACCATACATATCTTCGGCACTCTATGTTCTCTATGAAATGGCTTCAATAATAATTTTTCTTTATGAAATTTAAATACCCAGCCTTATAGCACAGAAAATAGAAAAAAGGCAATGACGACTTTTTAAGGAACTACTTTTCATAAGAAAATAACATAGGCACTCTTTGAAATGACTTAAAAATAGCTTCTGTTTACGATGTTTAAATTCCCAGCCTTAAGGAAAAAAACTGAAAAAATGGCAATGAAGACCCAATGACAACTTTTTAAGGAACTGATTTTAATATGAATAATCACATGTGATGTCACTAAAATTATTCGAATGATCTTTTTTTCTATTCCAAAAACTTTTTTGATGTTGGAAAATCCCGGGCAGCGCCGAGTAACATCCGCTACTATATATATATATATATATATATATATATATATATATATATATATATATATATATATATTATAACTATAATACTATAGATCATGCATTGTAGTTTATAAAAACATGGATTACCTATGAGGAATTATCATATTGGTTATAGGTAGATATACGGCTTGTTCACTGAGGATTCCTTTGTATTACAATGTTGCAAAAATATTTGCGTACAAGTTCTTAATCGCATCTAAAGAAAATTGTTCCAGATGATAAAGAAGAAATAATATTTTACTTATTTGAAAATCATTATAAAATTGACGTTGATTTTTATTTTGAAATTTTTTTTTTTTTTTTTTTTTTTTTCTTGGCCGCAAGGGGCTTATATTTCACTATGTAGTATTGGAAAAATTACAATAACAAATATATAACGGTATGCATAAAATATCAAAAGGGGTAACGTCCGAATTGTATAACATTAAATAACAATAAACAAAAAAAAAACAGAACAGCAATGGTTTTTAAATGAATTATTTGAATTTCATATATATATATATACAGTTCACAATTGTTGGAGCACTTTGGAATACAGTGAAGCGATGGACATAATTTCAAGGAGGTTGGCATCTTTAATTGTTCTTTTTTTATAAATAACATAGTGAACTTTTGTTAAGACCGCATCACATCTTGGATTACGCGAGAAGGTGATGAAGTCCTCCTCTGATGGGTTTTCATTGAAGTGACCCATGGTAATTTCTTGAACGGCCCGATATGTTTCAATTAAAGATGAACATTTCCACAGTAAATGATCTGTAGTTTCTATTTCCCTCTTGCAAAAGAAACAGTTACTACGGTCGTCTTTGAAAAATTTGCTGGCAACTTCCAGTGAACCAGTCAACTTTCTATATTTGAACCACTTTTCTGCCGATGTTAAAAATGGATTTTTAACAGCTTTAATGCATTCGCTGATATTTCTTCTTATTCCTCTTCGTTTTAAATAAGATTCAAATGGAATTATAGTTGATATGTACGATGTATTTCTTAAAACCCTCGTGGCTATAGTAGAAACCTTTATTCTAAAAGGTAAAAACGGTCGTGGGGTATTTAGTGGGCTACCGAAGACACTAGTAAAATATTTAAAAGCGAGCTTGTTTAAAATTTGTTCAGAATAAATAACGTCACTTGCGATAAAAGCGTTCACTGTTTTAGGGATGGAAGTATTTAAACAATTTAAAACTGGCATCTCCCATGCTAAAGACAGTTCAAACTTTTCGAGACAGGTTCTCGACCCTTCACAAAAAGCTTTCATTCTCTCTGAGAATTGGGAGATAATGTTTAAAACTTTCGACAATCCGTGACAAGGAAACTTTTCATAATCAATATCATTATTGCATAATAATTGTTTCAAGCATATGGACCAATATTGGTTTTTGTCCCAAAGTTTACGGATCCAAAGACAGTTTTGGGACATCCACATTTTTTTAATATCATGAACGCCTAGTCCTCCAAGTTTTAACGGTGTATGTATTCTAAGACTGGAGATATTCTTTCTTCTGTTGAAGCCAAAAAAAGCTGTTTCCATTTTTGTAATATCCTCCAACGTTCTTTGGTGAAAGGGAGTAACACGGAACAAATGAATGATCCTAGGTACAATATAGGTGTTCCAGGCTTGGATCTTGTCCCATACGTTCAAATGGAGGGTGTTAAAAAATAAACTTGACGCCTTGACGTTGGCTAAAATTTTATTTAAGTTCATCTCAGTGCTATTTGGGCCAACCCAAGATCCAAGTATATTCATGTCTTTAGATGATTTCAAAGTTGGCCATGATTTAACTAAAATATCACCGTATGGGCTTATTAAGTCTGATTTTTCAATATTTACACTGAGTCCAGAACAATTTTTGTATCGTTCTAAAATTTTAAAAGTTGATTTAACTGATAAAAGAGTTTGGAGTGGGCCACCCGAATATGTCACCGTTAGATCGTCCGCGTAACATAAACATTTTAAAATATATTCAGGGGATTTAAAACCGTGAATTCCCGTATCAGATTGGATATTCTGAATCAGGCTATCAATGCACAAGACAAACAAGATTCCCGCCACCGGATCTCCTTGGCGAACACCCCGCTTGTTAAAAAAATATGTACTTCGATTACCATATTCTATAAGAGTTCTGGTTTTACAAATTGAAGCGCTTACCATTCTTATAATTAGGTCACCGAACCCTTTTTTATATAATGTTTCGATGATGAATTTATGCGATATGGAGTCAAAAGCTTTGGCAAAATCGATTGACATCAGGGAAGTGGTACTGTCGGAATCTAAAAGTGTTTGTAGGGTAAAAGGAACAGAATCCATAAGCTTCTCTTCTAAAAATCCATGCTGGGCTCCATGTAAAACTTTTTTTAAGACCTTTTTAATTCGATTAACTAAAATAAATGAAAATATTTTGTAAATCGAATTTTGCATTGTAAGTGGTCTTAGATTTTTTATAAAATGGGGGTTCTTTTCCTTCTTCGGTATTAAAACAATTTTTCCATCAGAGGCGTATTCTGGGAAGTATCCAACTGTTAAAACTTTTTCATAAAATGTAAGTAAAAGAGGGGATAAATAATGAAGATATTTCTTATAAAACTCAAACGTTAGACCCGTGGGACCGGGTGACTTATTTAACTTAGCGTTTTTTGAAACAGCAAGCTCTATTTCCTCTTTACTTAGGTGGACCTCTAATTTTTCGTTGTCTACTTTCGAAACGTAAAGCTTGTCTTCTACGGGGCATCTCAGATTTTCAGAGAAATCGGCTGTTAAAATTTCACATCGAGCGCATGTGTTTGAGCCTCTACAGTCAAAACAACCATATAGATTTGTGAAGTAAGTTTGTATCTCACTACAAATAAATTCTGGGTCGCTGGATATTTCTCCACTAGAGGTTAAAAAAGACAAGTTTTTTCAGTATTTCGTTTCCTTTCGAGTCCGACGCATTGTAATCTCGAGTGAGTTAGATCCGATATTGCTTCAATTTTATTTTTAACTCTGTACTTGAGATCCGCTTGTCTATAAAGTTGGTCTAGCCTAAAATTAATTTCTTGTCGCGTAACATTTTCTCTGGCCAGGTTTTCTGCCTCATTTAGAAGTCTACGTTTTAGTTTCGCTTTTTCTGCACCGGCATTTCTACAAATATTTTTGACTTGACGGAATAGATTTTGCATTTCAATAAAAATGTCGTTTCCATTTTTAACTTTTGACTTGACTGTTTCGATCCTCGAAATAATAGATTCATCTACTCCGTGGTCATTCAACAATTCATGGTTTAGTTTCCATCGGCGTTTGTGTTTTAAATGCATTGCTCCCAAGTCAAAAGTAGTAATCAAGCCATAGTGGTCTGATAAACCAGTCTCGAAAACTTTGAAAGACTTCAACGAACTTTTAAGGAATCCCTTAAAAAGCATAAGATCAAGTCTTGAAGAAACCGGTCTTGAGAGTCTATCAGTCGAGAAGTAAGTGTGGCTAAAGTCATTACTAACTTCAGCAGCATCATAAAAATTGAATGAGGAGATTAGCGAATTTAAGGCTTTGGTGGCTCTAGGATTCGTAGTGGGATTATTTCGATTAGAGTCTCTCCCGGGTTTTAATTTCATTTTAATTTTGAAATGTTTGTTGGATTGTTTCAATTGTTTCCTTGAATGTTAGCTGCTTTTCCCCGAAACAATAATTTTGTTCTAGAATGTGAATTTTTGTTATTCCGAATTACTTCGTAACTTTTTTAGAATTTAACATAATTTTTTATAATAGACTCACTTTTTTACTCACCTAATTAATATAATCTCTCTATTTTTATCTCCCAACATCAAAGGACATATTCTTTGAGCACCACTAAGTACTTTTTTCAATACATAAAGAAGCAACGTTAAAATACCTTTATTTTTACACACACACACACACCACAGTTCATAATACCAACATAATGGAATCTATTTTGTAAAAATATTTCCCTCTTTTTGTGTGTGTTCTTAATATATGTAACACATATATAATAGCAAATAAAGGGCTTAGCTTTTATAACTGCCATCATTATGACTATCCAGGGACACGAATAATAATAATAATGTAACTTTTTGGACAAAGGATAAAAGAAAATCTAAGTCATAAAATGTTGTTTATTTGCTTACTGAACACATCCTATATATATATGTATTTACAATTCTCTTTATTCTTTTCTGAGAAAAAGGGCTCAACTATTTTTATGACCGGATTTTCAAAGTGTGTGGGGATGATACACATCATGTGTTGTATACACGATTCTGCAAAAGAAGATTTATAATACCCACGAACGTCTACAAGATAAGAAACTCTCATGCAGCTTTCGTAAATTCTTTAAATGCCTGTAAAGTTAAAAATAGTTTGTAGTGTGTTTTAGCACACATTGAAAACTTGCTCTAATGTAAATGCTAAGGGTGCAGATTCGACTCCCGAGAGGGCAAGATCAATATTTATCCATCTCAAGTCCATGTTGGAAATATACCTTGGTGGGAACCATAATTTAAATATTTTAGATGTGCCTCAACATACAAAGTCCAAAATATGTTCTTTTATTTTGCCAAATACAATTAATATATTAAATAACGAATAATAAATAATAAGCTTCTATTTTGATCCATATTTCTGTTGATTATATAATTATATTGTATATTTATGGAATATATATTTTTTTCAATAATCATGAGATTTTTTCTGAAGAATCCCTTTTCAGATCGAAAGTAATGATGCCTCTTTAACTTACAATTGTGGACACGTCGGACCTGCCATTGAATGGCCTAAGACCCAATAAAAGTGATACTTTGACTGCAATATATATATTGTGTTGACCATGATATTGTCTCTTAGGAGGGGGGGGGGGATGAATATTTCTTCATAAAATTTTAGGCAATCCGATGAACAGATAATCTCCAATATATATATTACCCATCATCTATAAAACAGACTTGTCTTTACTCTACCAAATACAATATGAAGGACTTTTATAAACAAAAATCACATGACATTACTTCTTTAACCTAGGATCAATGAGGTTGACCAAAATTGTCATTCTCCTCTATTTGAAATCAACATTGAGAATTAAACACAAGTTCTGGGCAATACAAAAACAAACATGTAGCAGTATGACTACTCAATGACGTCACTGGAGAACAAATACATATCTATCTATCTTGATATATATATATATACAGGAACAGAGTGGGAAGAATTTATCCACCGGGACAATTATGCCCTTGCTGGCCTTATACAGGCACCAATATGCCCTTAGGAGGCTGTCAACGGCCGTTTATGTTTTTTGAGGCCAGCGGCCCACCGGGAATAGTCCTGGTACTCCCGGTGGCCACTCCGCCCCTGTATATATATATATAAAGATAGATAGATATGTATTCGTTCTCCGGTGACGTCATTGAGTAGTCACACTGCTACATGTTTGTTTTTGTAATACCCAGACCTTATTATACAGACCTTGGTTAAACACACCTTAACACACTCAGCTATCGCCCTCACTTCTTTTTATTCTCTAATTTACAACAAAATGCAGAAAAAGTACTTTGTTTTTAAATGTTTTTTGGTGTTAAAAATATAAAATTAAAAAAAACTTAACATCTCTTTTTGCATTTGTCAACTGTTATTTATATGTAAATGTAATATGTACCGAGGACAAAGAATAAAACGGAACAATCATATCAATTACAAATGGAAATTTAATGTTCTCTACATATCATATAGCAACAAGTTACCATCCCCTGACATATTTTGAAAAAATAAACATGATTCTTCAACACCTTCTTCAGCCATACTACCTACATAGGCCAACCACCTACTCAACTTGTCTGTGAGCTATCATTTATAAATAATTAATATGGCAATATGAATAAGAAGTTTGTTTCTTAAATTAAATTTTTTGAACATAAATTAAAAAAATATATGTGTCTGCAATAAAAGAAAGACAGGTGGGGAAGGATTATTAATTGGACTAATATAATAATCACTCTAATATTCTTACCTTTCAGTCGCAATATCTTACAGTTTTATTTTTTATACAACAGTTCATTTTTTTAAATGTATAAAGAAAAAACAACATAAGAACTTAAGAAAAAATGTTAAGCTACGCATGAATAAATATTATATTTGAAACAAGCTTTTGCCTGTTTCAAGTGGTTTTCCAAAAAACCTAAAATGTATATTCTGATAGACTCCTGAATTATTTGGACCTCATTTAATTCATGGTATAAAAATATGAACTTTCTTTCTTTTACTGCTTTTATACGACATTGATTTATAGCTGCATTAAAAAAAATGTGCATAACCATCTTTTTTTAATTTAATAAATATCAAAATGATAAAAAGACCCGCTGTTATTAAGAAGAAACGACAAGCAAACAAAGGACTAAGTTGGTTTATTTTGGAGGGAAATTTGTTTGATAAAATCAATAAGAGAAATGGAAAATGTCATGTTCAAAGTCAAAGAATGAAATAGTTAAAGGCATACTAACCTTACATGACATGACACATGACAAGTACTTGCAATATGTTTGATAACCCTTCAAAATATGACAATATATTGGCAAGATACAAGTTTCACTTCATATATACCTTTATACCGTAAATGTATATCTAGATATTAAATAGTATAAGTAATATTTACTTAACATCCCATCATTGAATTATTTGCAGGCGCAAATATAACCTTATCGTTATATAAAAAAGATTATTAAAACAGCATAATTATCATTTTTTTAAATTAAGCCCCTGCCCGGAAAAGATACAAATGAGAAGACACATATTCAAGATATAGTCAAACTTGTCTATAATGACACCTCAAGGGAATTAAAAAAAAGTGTCTGATATGAACAGTCTGGTCGATATACAGAGAAGGCTTATATACTTAATTTTTATTCTGGAAGGGAGATTTGGGTGGTTGCTAGGATTGAGGGACTGATATTGTCAGGTGGCCGCTGTTGTGAGAGGGTCATGACTTGAAGGCTACTTTATTGACACGATAGGAAAAGAAGGAAATATGTACACGGAAGAAGAAAGAGTGAGGCGCAGTATACATGACGTCAGGGACATAATAGCCGCGAACACAGGTTTGACCGTATATTGAAGGTCAAGGTATAACCATATTGCCAAGAGAGCTGATTACTCGCTAGACAGTGTTTTTTAATGACGTCATACTGGTAAGGTGGAAGAACAACATTAGTTATGTTGTTCTTCCCATCCAAGTCATCATAAATATATTGTTATACTTCATAAGTTTTCCAAGGTAAAAGCTCCCAAATATAACAAATTGATAATGATTTTTATCGTTTGGTTTTTTGCATAATCCTTCAAGTCCTCAGCACACAATGTTAGGAGCAAGCATATATTTCCCTTCATCTTGTGATCGCCTTATATCTGTGTAGTTCAACTCGAGTGCAGATTCAAGGTCTATTGAAAGACAAGGTATGTCTATATTGCCAAGAGAGCTGACCTCTCGCTTGATTTTGAAATACATCATTCTGGCAAGCGGGAATAATAATAATATTTGGTATGTTAATATTCTAGCTTACGTCATCCAAAAATATATTGCTACAATAAAATAAACATTCCGTGGTTTCTATCAGAAAGATATAAAGACATTGAGAGGTTATTGGATTTTATGCCCAATATAAACAAATCTTTCTATCTCTATGATCAACTTAGATCAAATTACTTTGTTTATATTGGGCACAGAGTAATGCTTAACAATGTGTCTCTGCTATTGAAGGGATTGAGCTCTTTATATCTCTATGGGAGGAACCCATATAGATATAAATATAGGGCCCAATAGCAACAAATCTTTCTATTTCTATGATCAACTTATAGTGACATACTACAAATACCTTTGTTTATATTGGGCAAAGACGACAGCTGAACGATGTTTCTCTGCTACCTATTGAAGGGATTTAGCTCTCTATATCTTTATGTCTTTGTAAATTACTTTGTAAATATATAATTTAAGAAGGGGTGCGACAGCCGTGCGTGTTAAGGCGTGTTCAACTCTGAACGTTGGGGGCGCTGGTTCAAATCCCGGGAGGGGATGGTCATTTTTGATCTACCTCATTGATAAGATCCAAAGTTTGATGGATTAATTTTAATGCTATAATGCTTATTTATATCCTGTGGGATGCAATTCTGTCGAACCATATAGGTAAAAAAAATCAAATTACTTTGTTTATAGTGGACACAGAATACAGCTGAAAGTCGATGTTTCTCTACGATTGAAGGGATTGAGTTCTTTATATAATTATGGGAGGAACCCATAGAGATAAAAATACATAGAAAGCTTATTGGATTCTTCAAAGGAATACGTCATTGTGCCTAAACTAAATAAATCCTCCTATCTCTATGATCAACTTACGATGACGTAGATCAAATTACTTTGTTTATATTGGACACAAGCGACAACTGACCGATGTTTTTCTGCTATTAAAGGGATTGAGCTCTATATATCTTTATATGTCTATGGGAGGAAACAAAAGAGATAAAAATACATAGAGGGCTTATTGGATTCGTCAGAGGAATACGTTTTGTACCCACCTATATATATGATCAACTTACGATGACGTAGTACAAATTACTTGTTTATATTGGGCACAGAATACAGATGAACTTCTCTGCTATTGAAGGGAATGAGTTCTTTATATATTTATGCCTCTATGAATTCTATTTACTTGTCAAATAAATAATTCAAGTATGTTTAGGTTGCGTGAAAGCCTTTATTTATGGCGGGTAAAAAGAAGGAGAATAAGAAGAAGCAATGGGAGTGCTTTAATGAAGGGAAAGAAGCTCAAAGGACCGCAGCAGCTCTTTCGCTATATGTATACATAAGTAAGATATGCCATCATTGCACTTAAGTTGTAAATGTTGTAATATGGTAACATTATGGTTCGTCTTTATGAGGAACTTTTTGTGAGGATGTAATAATGTGTTTCATCAGCACTTTTATATCAGTAGTACTGCCTCCTCGAATGTATACGACTACTACTACTTGGGAAATCAAATTAACTTCATAGAAGAGCCTGATTGCATGCCTAATTTGCATAATTGAATGGGAAGAGTATATATATATATATACACACACACATAAATATAAACTAACGAACATGATGGCTTTTCTTACAAGGAGCAGCTCTTGAGTGGTGGATCCAATTTTTTTGTATACGTACTCCCGGCTGTCAAACTGAGAAAAAGGAAGACGGAGGAACCCCCTTATTTAATGCTGTAAAAAATCCTTTCTTTTGTCAAAACAATGTTTTTTTGGTTTACGAAAAAGGGACCCACTGAATTATTTATGGCTTTCTTTGGTGTTTTTATCCCTCCTTTTTCTGTGTGCTTTAATAACAGCCTCGATTCGGAGAGAGCATTTTCTACAGTTGTGTTGCGAAACGATTTTTGGCATTTTTGGTTCGATTTTTTTTGGTTAAAAAAAGGGATCCAATGAATAATTATTTATGGTTTTCTTTGGTGTTTTTATTCCTCATTTTTTTCTGTGTATTAATAACAGCCTCGATTTGGAGAGAGCAACTTTCAACAGCTGTGTTGCGAAACGATATTTTGCATTTTTGGTTCCATTGAATTATAGAATATGTGTGATGAAGCATTATACCATTGGAGTTAGTCATTCGAACCTAGTATCTTCTCAATGAGATTGACCAAAATTGACCTTCTCCTTTCGGGAGGTGAACCATTTTTAAAGTCCTTAACGTAACGAACCTAAACGCCCCCTTCTCTTGCTTTCAAAACAGTAATCTCTCAACCATTTGGTATATAGAAGGTTCTTCAATGTTTGTTTTGATGCAAATATCGTTGTTTTTATGCAATCAAAGAAGAAGTGTCTTGGTTGACCTCCCTTTTTCACAAATCTTATCTTCCCGTCCTCAGACGTCCCACAAAAATATAGGGTGAGGCTTGTGTCTCTTAGTTGATATTCTTCCAACCTATTATCGTAAAATAGTTGAAAAAATGGGCGTGTATCATGAACAAGACTGGAGAAGGTACTTAACTTCCATGGAATTTTATAACTGGATTCACATGGGCACCAATTTAACAAATTCATATTTAGAAATGTTTTCTCCCTTTTTAGCATAAATTCAGAGGATATTATGGAGATCCCATCCTGTTTATCTATCGGATACAACAATCGATATTATATCCCAAAACAAGGAGAAAAAACCGTTTATCAAGAGATTTGGAGATCCTGTTGTTCTCGAAATAACTGCTCTTAACCAAAATAAATTTACAGCGCATGACTTAGATAGGTCAAATTTTAAAATTGGAAGGTTCTGCTTTCCACTTAAAAGTTTTTTATTAGTTTTAATCCTTCTAAGCCGTGGTTTTTAAAATTTGCACTTAAAAGACCTAGATATGATGGATCGATCTCAATATCTGAAAGATTTCAAAGTTTGTTGGACCTCCCTTTGTCCTGGAAGAGAAGAACTCTGAAATCAACGGGTAGTATTGCCGATGGTGCAAAATTTACTGCACAATTACAAATTTCAGGACAAATCCTCAAATTTCAGCTTCCTTGCATGAATTGTGGGTTTTTATTAAACAATTTCTTCCATGCATTTGTAGACTGTCCAATCCTAAAGGGGTTTAAGTTGTTCGTAAAGCTTAACATTAGTGAAAATGAAGACGATTTTTCAAATATTTTAAAAGCCTATGTTCTTTTTGGTGTCTTTAATCTTAAAAAGAAATCTCCACCCAGTCACACAGCAATTGAATCTGCAATACAAAATGTCAAATCTTTAATTGCACAAAAACTTACTACTAACAAGTACATTTTAGAAAAAGACCTAAGACCTATCCTCATTGGTGCTACTTCCCGCCACTCTGCTTTAGAGGTCAAAATTCCTAATTTGGGAGCGTCAACTTGGAAATGGGCTGGAGACCTCATTAAATTTTATCCAAAGAGTTCAAAATTCTATTGGAGCGACATCAGAAGGATTTTAAGAATGTATCGCCGTTTTGTATTGAATACTAATTAGTTTTATCAATTGTTGTATATATATATATATATATATATATATATATATATATATATAAACATAAGGTTTTTATCTGGACGGTAATTTTGAACAATAATGTTCATTGATGTTTTTATTACGTAACTGTCTAGAAATTGATTTTATTTATTATGTTATCTGTATGTTTTTAGCGTATATTCCTTAATGATACACTTTCAATTCAAACCATAAGGATAGTACATGCTATAAATAAAAACTTACTCTAGATGTCTATGAGATACCTTTCTTAAGATTGGTATTATATATTTTTAGATAATTACCAAAAATTGCTCAAGACATAACTAAATTGTATAATCACTAACTATATAAATGAAATTATACTTGAAAAAAGTAACATATATAGAATTACCAATTCGAAAAAATCATCAATTGAAAAGAATTCAACTTTTTAACAAAGACTTATGCAAATCTATACATGGATTCACGATGATGCACTTAATAAACGCATGCACCTATGAGTGTGACAAAGCCTTTCTTCCTATAAATTGGAATTTCCGATAAGGCATCCAATACATATTGGATATAGTTTTAAAGCATTATATATATATCCTATATGTATTTGAACAACAATGCCATTTGTGTTCTATACCTATCATACTACACATATTGAGAATGTCATTGATTATATTGATCATAATAGAACTTCTTCTGTCACTACCAGTTAGTAGGATACTAATTGATTTTACTTCCATGCCTTGATTAAAAAACTAAGATATGTCCGAGGTATGTCAAAGACATTTTATGACAAAGGATCCTAAGAATAACTTTCTAATCCATAGAAGATGTTGTTCTACACATATACTTATATATTTATCAGTGAGCCTTGATGTAGGAGTCATTTTGTGTATATATATTTACTCATAATGTCTTTGCCCATAATAGTATTTTATACTTGAAAATAATAGTGTCTCTATAAATAGACATGTTTACCATATAAATCAGGGCCGGTTTTGCTATGGGCAATGTGGGCGACTGCCCAGGGCGCAGTCTATTTGGGGGCGCCCCTCCAAAAAAACCGCCAGTTTTCTACTCTAAAACCGCTAATTTCCAAGTCAAGTTAGTTGTTAATTGTCAAGTTAATTTTCAAGTTTGGGGTGCCCCTATCATCACGTCAACTTGCTGCAGTCATATATACAGGTTTTGTCTGTGTGTCAGAAGAAAAGAATGATAGTGTTTCCACACACTCTACGGATTACGTCCCAATCTCTATTTCTGCCGGATGTCACTCTGGAGCTCAGTGCAGCTGGAGCGGCAGCGGGATGTGGATGCGGCTTGTAATCAGTGTTATTTGTAACACTGAGTGGGGGGGGGGGGGGGGGGCGTCAATGTTGTGTTCGCCAGGGTGTAAAAGTCGCCAGGACCCTCTCTGATAGAGATTGCCGAAGAACAAAGTATGGGATATATGAAATGGGATAACATTCAGAAACGGATATCACCAAATCTTTCATCTTTTATTATGGAACACTCCTCATACAACAAGTATATTATCTTATATGTATTCATGATTTATAGTTAAAATGAATAATTGTTCAACGAAAATAGAATATATTAGCTCAACAAATACATTTTGGAATCGAAATAATATATTTTTTTTATACAATTTTTTTAAATTTGTTAGTGTAATTAAAATAAAAAATAAATAAGTTTTTGTGTTTTGCATTATTTGTTTTTGATCCCTATTTTTTATTTGTTCCAGAACATTGGGGCAGTAATATTACAATTATATGATTAATCTATGATGTGTTTTGAAGAGGCAGAGTGGACAATAATATCATAAGGATTCATAATTTGTACATAGGGGGCAGATTGGCTTTCAAATCAAAAGTTGTGAAGTTGTCTATATATTATTGTAAGTTTTCATTTTGATAAAAAAATTATAATTCATATTAAAATATTATTATTCCATATTTCAGCTTTTTCTTCTCGGGTCGAGAATGACATAACAATGTTTAGTGCCTGTAGAGGTTGATAATTTTTGTATTCGTACCTAAAGTAAATAATGCCCTGTTCATACCAAAACCATACGTTGAAAAAAAGCTTCATAACATGAATAAAAAGTTTGCTTCAGGCCTTTTGGAATGAGGAGGAGTTACATCGATCTATTTCGACATATCTTCAAGTTAGGCAAGGTTAAGTCAATTGGGACGAAAGGTAAACTCTATATTCAAACGATAGCCTACTCCCATCCTGATTGGCTGTAAAGAAAACAACGCGAAATATATTAAAAGTGTTCACCTCGTACCATATCGTCATTTCACCCATGGCCATTGCGGTGTTACCATTAACATAAATGATTTTATCATTTCTCATGATCCTGGATCAATTTGGAGAATTCTTTGATAAACCTGAGCGAAGATGCACATTCGTCCCAGGTTATAGACTATTATTAAGACCATTGGCATACTCACAATCAGAGTGTATTGGGGTCTACTCATGGTATTGGTGAAATATAGATCCTAAAATATCCAAAGATAAGATACAGAAGAAAAAGGAAAACAGAATTGTCAAATGAGATATATATATATCGGCATGTTTGCGATTCGTAGCATCAAGTGCACATTGCCCACTTCCGAGACAGAGGATAGGGCAACTCAAGAATGGATTTAGGGACTAATTTGGGTATAGATTCATACCTAATAAGAATATCTGTTAAGTTCATTTGCATATATATATACTATTTATTATTATTATTTTTCAGGAAGCTAAAATAACCAATATTTCCTACCGACTGATAGTGAATTTAGTTCGGGTGAAGTGAGTCCAATCTGAGAGCTAAAGAAGCATATATGTTATTTGGATAAAAAACACATCCAAATATCATATGGACATAGTTGATGGTCAACACCCATCATTTCTTTTCATTTTCAAAAAAAGGGAGAAAAAACAAATATTTCCTTCTCCTCAAAAACAAGTAACCTGCCCAGCCTCATGTGACGTCCCATTCCTTATTCAAAATCTGTCACAAATGTTGTTCTTTTTCTTGCTTTCCTCTTTTTGCTGTACATGAATGTACATCTAATAATAATATTTATATATAAATAAACTTTTTATTCATTCCACGAGATTTCTTAGAAAAATACAATATCATTTTGAAGTTATACAAGAGAAGAGAAAAAAAATATATTCTTTAGGTTATCTACACAGCACACTGATGTGTACCTACAAGGATCCTTTTTAGGTATGTTTGTGTGTATGTGTTTGTGTGTCTTTGTACACTTACTCTCCCTTAATAACTACAACACACCGGGTCCTTTTCTGTACGTCTACTAACATACATAACATTGTTGTTGTGTAGAATATACATCTACTCAAAAGCAAAAAAAAAAAAGAACTTTGTTTTTATTTATTTATTGCAGTCAAAACGTGAGCTGAATTCCCTTCTTTTTCTTTCCCTCCTTGTGAAGGGACCTTTTACATACTTAGAGCTACTACATACATATAGTACAGTTGGAGGGGGGATAGAAATAATTATTATAATATATATATATATAGTTTTTTACTTAGTGGTATGTGTTCCGCAACTGGCACTCACTAGACAAATAATATATAAGGGGGGGGGGGTTCTAAGAAACAACTAATAATATACAAGTAAAAGATATGGAGTCTCTTTCATCACATCCCAAAAAAAAAATTGTAGCTGTGAGAAGGGGGAGGGTATATGTACTAATTCACTTGATTCGGGTTTGTTCGAAGAAGTACAAAGGGGAGAACATAAATATATATATATATATAAATATATATATAGGAAACGACCGGGACACTTTTTTTTCGCCAGAACTCGGGCTGGGACTTAAATTTTCAAGCCGGGCCTGGCAAATTTGGGCTGGGATTTTAATATATTTTCTATCCTTCGCAATTATCAAAGTAACGACGTTTTTTAGAGAATAATATCCTAAAAAAAGAATTTTAAAATATATTTTTAATATTAAAATTCGTTTCTAAAAAAATCGACACTTTCAGAATGAAGAACGACTGAAAATATTTAAGTCCCGGCCGGGGGATTTTTAGACACTGGGCCGGACCGGGATTCTGAAACAGGGTACCCGGTCGTTTCCTAATATATATATATATATATATATATTTTTTTTTACAGAAATTTATATATATATATTGGTGAATGTCTGTTGAACATATTTGAAGTATGTAGTTATACTTAATAAATAAATATTTTTGTTTGCCGTAACCAGTAATGGGATAAAAAATATATTCACAACTGAGATTGATTCAAATCAAAACCATGACCCTGGGCAAGTCGGGGAGCATGCAGAGACGTGGAGAAAGTCTTTGAAAGGTGAGGCATTGACGTAATCAGAGCAATCTACAAACTTGTTCCTTAGATAAGGTAGGTTTGAAAACAAGGTTTATAATGTTCATATATGTTTTGTTTTTAACGTAACTGTCTTAAGATTGTGTTTTTTATCTCTACTTTCTAGTGTTTTCTGATTTTTTACACTGTATAGATTTTAGCTAATAAATAAACATCTTAACCAAAAAAACGAACAAGGTATGTAAATAATAATTTACTTGTTTCGGGTTTGTTCGAAGAAGTACAAAGAAAATATATATATATATATATATATATATAATATATATATATATATATATATATATATATATATGTATATATATAGTATATATATATATATATATATATTTATATGTCAGGGTTTGGGACAGAATATGTTCTACAATGTTATTCATGTTATTTATTTTAACGCAACTATCGAGAGTATATTTATTTATAGTTGTCTTGTATTTTAGTGTAGTTAATTATTTTACACTGTCTTATAATATTTGCTAGCCGAAAAAAAAATATAACCTAAAAAAAAAAAAATGGCTGGTACTCTGCCTGAGTCCCGGCTGTTTTTTAACGGTCCGGCACGGCGTTTAAAAATCACCGGGCCGGGACTTGGAATTTATTTTCTAAAAAACGTCGTCACTTTCAGAATGACGAAGGAACGAAAATATACTGAAGTCCCGGTCCAGTTTTCGCCCGGCCCGTGTGACGAAAAAAAGTGTCCAGTCGTTTCCTGTTTATGATTGCCGAAACCATTAATGGAATAAAAATATATCACGACGGAGATTGATTCAAATCATCGCGATGATCCTGTGCAAGTCGGGGAGAAGGCTAGGATGTGGCTAAAGCCTTTGACAGTTGATGCTTTGACGTAATCAGACAATTTACAAACATGCTAGGCAAGGTAGGTTTATACGCCCATATTTACGAGGATTTTGAATGACGTCATACCGGCAAGAGAGAAAAAACAACATTTTGTATGAGTGCTTCATGAAAAATCCTTACTACAATATACTTTTAATATGTCACAAATTACAATTTGGCGTGGACTTGAGGGGTCTCATCATATAATCGATCTCTACGCAGATGACGTCACCATAATGCTTCAAGCTAACTCGGAAGCTCAGCTATAAAAGGATAGAGATTATTTTAGAATATTTTAATAAATTTGAAATTAGCTCAGGTCTATCAGTCAATAAAGATAAGACCTCTATTTTACCAATCGGTTCTTGGAACCCAGTTTTTTACTCAAATCCGTGCTTGTAAATTGAAACCTACAATTGAGGTTTTGGGTATTGTATGGTGTAGAACCGGCGTGTATGAAAAGAATTGGTCAAGTACCAGCGTATCATAATGCAAAAAATCTTGTCATGGAGAAATTTCCGTCTTCAGAAAAGAATTGACCTCTACAACACAAAAGTAGTTCCGTTGGTTCTCTACAAAGCTTCTTCGTCGCCTTTGATAGCGGAAAAAGCCATCTTAGATGAGAACAATTGGCTGGCTGCATTATTTCATAGGATGTATTTGCCAACTATTAAAAGAAAGAGAGGTCTTCTTGGAGGAGGTATAGTTCAACTCGCTACGATAATTCCCAAGATTTATTTAAAAGTCTTCCTTAATTTAGCGAAACATCCTTCTTGTGAATGGAGGCGTTGCGTTTCATTTAATAAAATTTATCACTGGCTTATGTTTGGCTCTGAGCTAACAAACGGCATTACCTCTAGCCTTTCGGTTACTTGGGGTTGTGCCCAAAGAATCATTTGGAAAAACACACCAATATTTGAAAAGGACTCCGTTGTTGATATCATAAGATATAATTCTTCAAAAGGCATTTCTTCAAGAACTTAGGAACTCCGGAGGATCTTGAGAAACTCGCAATCAATAAGGGTATACTAACTATCCACAACTTACATCACCATGACTCTCTTAATCATGGAAGATTTCGGTTTCCCTTGTTACGGGCGGCAAATCTCCATAATGTGCTAAAGCCCTGGTTTTTAAAATTAACTCCCCTGTGCATATGGGATTGTCGGAGTGCAATCTCATTTGTGATGCATTCTTAAAACTCCTGGATCTTCCAAGAGAGTGGAGTAATCGTATCCGGCATTCTATTAGCTGTATAACGGACGGAAGACAATTTACTTCACAGTTATTGATTTCGGCAAATATCCTCAAGTTTTCCCGCCCTTGCAAAGACTGTGGTGTTATTTTTAACTCTATAATTCACGCCTTTGCAGAGTGTCGATCGGTTGACATATTGGTGAGATTCATAAACTAAATGTAAGGGGCTTGGATGCACCTAACGCTGGAAAGTACTGCAAAGTCTCTATTTTATTTGGCCTTTCAAGTCAAAGGGCTTCCGCGAAGACAAAAGCTATAAACAACGCTCTACTTAGTGCCAAAGCCCTAGTGGCAAAGAGCCTTACATTGGATCGTCCCCTGCAGCCGCTGGACTTAGGGCAATATGCATATCCGCCTCCGCTCGATATGCTGCATTGGACCTACGGATCCCTTCGGTCACGGACAACTCGTGGACGCTAGCTGGCGATTTGGTGAAATATGTCCCCTCCCGTTCCAACGTCTTAAGAGATGCTTTAAAATTACTTTTAAAGAAATTTAAAAAATAAATGATCCTTTACACTTCGTTTTTAGTATTTATGTTTTAATAGTTTAAGTTTTACTTTTGGAGAAATTAGGTAGTATGTTCATGTATGTTGCTATAATTATGAACTAAAATGTTTATATATTGTATTTTTACTTATTAGCATCATTTTATATATTGTTTTGTATATAATTTTTACATGAACTGTTGAATAAAAAAAAAATATATATATATATAATATTATGATTGCCGAAACCATTAATGGAATAAAAATATATTCACGACGGAGATTGATTCAAATCATCGCGATGACCCTGTGCAAGTCGGGGAGAAGGCTAAGATGTGGCTAAAGCTTTGACAGTTGATGCTTTGACGTAATCAGAACAATTTACAAACATGATAGGCAAGGTAGGTTTAAAAAACAAGGTACGCCCATATTTACGAGGATTTAGAATGATGTCATACCGGCAAGAGAGAAAAACAACATTTTGTTACGAGCTGCTTCATGAAAAATCCATTACAACAATATACTTTTAATATGTCACAAATTACAATATGATTACAGAGGTTTCATTATTAATGACAACACGAAATAAACATATCTATATCTTGTATCAAATGGTGTCAAGTGTTTAGTATACATCTAGCCAATGGCGTCATGTTACATTATTATTTCTTATATAATGATTCGATTAAATGTCAAATTTAAAAAAACTTTATTCTAATTATGTTACAATCCTATCAATATTAAAAATGTTGTTAAACAAACAATTTTAAGCATGCATGCATTTATCAAGCATTGAGTTCCTGCTCATATAACAATTTAATGCACTTCATCGTATGCTGATGAGCGTCTACATAACAATTTAAATAAGGCGTACAAGGTGCAATACCTTCTCAGCGCCTTTGTACCCTCCTATCCATGTAATATAATCCTGCAGTTTCCCCCTTCCCTCACTCTGTGTTAGAATGGCTGCAGCGGAAATAATAACAAAGATATATATAAGTACATTTACAGTTTAGGCCCAACCTTAGTTCCTTCAACTTTAATCTTAGTTTAGCGTTCATTGTACATACAAAGAGGAGTATGAATGAGGATACTTATTAAAGTTGTGACTTTGCAAATTATTCGACATACCATTAGATTTTAATATATAAATTATTTGTTTAAGAAAACTATTAACTTGTACTTTAATAATAAATATCACTATCTTTGTCATCATTAAAAAAATATGCTGTTAGCAATTCCATTAAACTAACTAGAAAAATAAATAAAACATTTTACTGGCCTGACATATCACATTTTTTCAAACCAGTTTGATATATCTGACATTTTTGCAAAAGTAATTTTTAATCTGACGTAGTCAGAATTCGACTATTTGAGTCTAGTTATGATAAACTAGAATATATCCTTCTAATGCTACTGGTAACACAAAATGTATATCCCAGATTGTGCATATTAAAATATATACATTATACATAAGTTCTAAAAATGAAGTTAAGCTTTAAATGCAGAACTGAAACCTAACTTTTTTGGCAATTCAATGAATTCTATTTGTATATGTAAGAAGCAAAAGAGTTTCAAAATATTGTTATTTGTTTGTGGGATTATTTGTCCTCTGGATAATAAAAAGTGATATATGATTTTGCAGCATGCGGTAAACGGAATATATCATTATTTTGTTTAAAAAAATCTGTGAGAAAAAATATATATGCAATATTACGTTGAAGGCCTTTGATGTAGAATAATATAATGTAGACCATTTTTTTCTCATGTAGTTTAGATCAATTAAGGAATATTTTTAATAACCATCCGGTTGAAAGCAACAACCACAACAGCATACAAATCAGATCCAGATTTATATTTAAAACAAAGTCGAATTTTTAGACTAAAAATGCTAACTTATCATAAAACTGATTAAATTAAAGGTATATATAATCTATATATATATATAAGTACAAATCTCTCTCCCTCTCTCTCTATATATATTTATATAAATATATTATCTATATGTAGGCTTTTATATTTCACACACTATCAGTTTTGGCGAATTGACCACCGATAATTGACGAATGTAAATATGTTGATTATGTATAAAAAAAACTTTTAATATTAATTTCAACTGATGAAAAACTATAATTTTTTCATTTCTGCTTCAAAAAATGAAGAAGAGGGGTGTTTGTATCCCATATAAAGTTATATATATTAGGGATGTAAGATATCAATTAATAGAATAATTGTTAGTTGTTTCATTTAGTCGACTTTTAATCGACTAATCGATAACAGGGCTGAAAATAATGGACTAGCATATATGTATATTGTAAATTTGGAATAGGTAATTGCATCTTTATTTTTATGGAAAATCAAAGCTTGAAAAAAAATAAGTTTTTTTAGTTTTAATTCTCTAAAGAAGTTTTTTCTAATTTGTCGACTTTCAATATTAAATCTTATTTCAATGACGTCTGAGTGTTTTTCACATCCAAACGTGAGCTTTTAAGGAGATTGAATACATGATCGGATTATAAAACCGGTAAATATTTTGAAGTTTATTAATATATAGACAGAGGGCGCAACCTGTCGATCAATTGCAAATAACAAACTTTAATCGTTTAAAATTTTGTCAATTATTAATCCTTAGTCGATTAACTTTATGGATCCCTATTATATATTTGTAAACATTAGCCCATTAATTGGCTATTGGACTACTCTAAGGATAACAATGTGTTGGCATTATATCGGCCTTGAAAATCCACCAACGGTTGACTTCTGGTACAAATATGGATATGTGTTGAAGATTGCGAAAAGTAGTGAATGTATCAACAAATCAAATCCCAAGGAACCCCATACTTTTTTTTGTCTATATGGTTCGATAGAATTGCATCCGACAGGATATAAATAAGCATTATAGAGTTAAAATCAGTCTATCGAACCTTTCATACATATCGTCTCGCTTGTTTAACTCACATCGACTTTGAAAAGTCTTGAAGGCTCTGCAATTGTGACTAACTACAATATTGTCTGTTTTAGCGTTGCATAGAAGCATTTCATTATATTCATATATTCATATATTAATACTTATAGCGGGAGTAGTGATTCATTTATCCGTATATTAATATGACAAAATCACACATAACTGTTTAGAGGCTCTTATGTTATATGCCCATGGACTCAGAAATACAATGAAATAATATAACGTGCAGCTTAAATGAGGTAAGTTCATGTATAATGTGTATGAAAAAAATACATATATATTTAACAATTTTTGCAAATATCTATAAAATGTTTATTTCACTTTAAATGAGAAACTGCAAGATTGGGATATGCATAATCCTAACGATAACATTTTTTAAAAAATAAGGTATCATTAAATTATAACAAAAAACATTAATAAAAACACAATTTGCTATTTTGATAATTTTAGGATACGGTGACTTGATTCATTCTGATTTTAAATCAATTTTGTATCAATACACAACCTAAAATCATCAAATATATTTCTTAGTTTCGAATTATATTCAAAAACAAGGGAGTGCGATAGCCGTGTGTAAGGGAGTGCGATAGCCGTGTGTAAGGGAGTGCGATAGCCGTGTGTAAGAGAGTGCGATAGCCGTGTGTAAGGGAGTGTGATAGCCGTGTGCGTTAAGGCGTGTTCAACTCTCAATGTTGGGGGCGCAGGTTCGAATCCAAGAGGGGATGGTCATTTTTGGTCTACCTCATTGATAAGAGTATCCAAGGTTCGAGTGACTAATTTTAATGCTTATTTGTATCCAGTCAGATGCAATTATATCGAACCATATTGGCAAAAAAAAACATTTATTTATAAATAAAATTAATCTATTTGGAAGGGAGTGTGATAGTTCAATGCGTTAAGGCATGTTCAACTCTCAATGTTTAGGGCGCAGGTTCGAATCTCGTAATGTTGGATAGGTTGAAGCTCTTTTTAATGTTGATCTTGATCCTTTAAGTTTTCTATATAAATACATGTCTAACTATTTTGGTGTGTTTTCAGCATTTTAATTAAAGTGTTATTTTTTTTGTTGTTTAAAAAAGTATTTTTCTTAGTCATTTCAAGTTTGAATCATAAAATTTAAAGTCAAAGGGGGATATTTTTATGATAAAATTATGAAAAGGAATCAAACGTATAAGGTGGTTATATATACTTTCTTATTGTGATGTTTAAATCCATGAATAGGTCTTTTCACCTCTTTTTGTCTCATCAATTATTTTAGTGATTCATCTAGAGAGATTATTTAATCATTAATAAAGTGAACTAACATATCATTTTAAATGACATAATTAATTAATGTCAAGAGGGATTCTTGAGTTTCTGGAAATACAGGGTGATTCACTTAATTGAGACTCACATATTACAGACTACAATCTTTGTATTACATTTCACACAAATAATTTTAAACAAAAATGATAGCACAGTGTGTAATTTACAAAATGTATTTCATTAAATTTTCACATATCCTTCACTACAGCTTTGAACCTCCTCACGGTGGAGGCAACACAGACAGGAATCTCTTCCTCAGACAAAGAGGCCAGGCCTGAATCAAATCTTCACCGATGGCCAGGACTTGCTACACACCCTTGTCTCCAGAATGGACTATATTCCAAAGAGGAGGGAGGCCACAAGTCTTTGGACCAAAAGTCTGCAAACATATCAGTGCAGAAGCTTTGAACCAATTTGTTGTGGTATGGGATGGAGCTCCATCTTGTTGGAACAGTAATAGAGCCGTAGGATACTCTCTTTGTACCCATGGGACGACCTCCTCTGAAAGAAGATGCAGGTATACCGCTGGTCGATCTTCACGCCCTCCTCGACAAAAAAATTGGGGCCTTTTTCCCGTCCGACATCACTCACGCCCAGACCATGACTGAGGGTGGCTTTTGCCTTATGAAGAGAGTCCTCAGCTGAACGGGGATGTCTTCCTTTTTTCTAGATAAAACCCGGTCTTTCTGATGTTGTGGGTGGCCTGGACTGTGAAAATCTTTGTCTGAGGAAGAGATTCCTGCCTGTGTTGCCTCCACCGTTAGGAAGTTCAAAGCTGTAGTGAATTCCAGGAGGATATGTGGAAATTTATTGAAATACATTTTGTAAATTACACATTGTGCTATCATTTTTGTTTTAAAATATTTGTGTAAAATTTTATACAAAGATTGTAGTTTGTAATATGTGAGTCTCAATTTAAGTGAATCACCCTGTATACAACCTTCAACTAAATTTACTATTTTTGACACATATATTAATTGTGCTAACATTAAATCTAAATTCATGTACAGGGTGCGGCAACATAACTACCTTTTCAGAAGGCAATAAAACAAGATGGATAAATCAGAAAGGTTTAATTTGGTTTCATGATTTTAGTACATATTCAAAGTTTTGTTTCACATAGTTTTGAAAATCATATCAGATAGGTGACGTCCCCCCATTGTCCACACACTGTACATACGGATTTCGGGTGTTTTGCCATGACCCTCAATAGCGTATCAGCGGGTATATTGGCAATTTCTTCTCTGATGTTGGCCTTCAAGTCTGGTAGGCTTCTCGGGCGGTTGACATAAACACGGGATTTCAAATATCCCCACAAATAAAAATCACATGGGGACAAATCTGGGGAAGGGGTGATTTTTTTAGTGGTCAGCCCGTTCCCCCGACTTGTCCCCTTGTTATTTTATTTGTGGGGATATTTGAAATCCCGTGGGGGACGTCACCTATCTGATATGATTATCAAAACTATGTGAAACAAAACTTTAAATATGTACTAAAATCATGAAACAAAATTAAAACCTTTCTGATTTATACATCTTGTTTTATTGCCTTCTGAAAAAAGGTAGTTATGTTGCCGCACCCTGTATAAATACAAACACAGTTCACATCAGTCTACGTATAAACCATTCAAACCAGAGGTGGGTGAACAATAAACTCAATGAATACTGAAGAAAATACATCCTAGAAATTTTATTTTTTTATTTTGAGGGTTTTAAAATTTATTAATGAGAGTATTTCTTGATATTATAGGTATATCTTGATGCTCAATCCAAATGACATTCCCTCCAGTTATTTCCAATACCTGAAGCCCATTAAATCGACCATTAGAAGACATCGCCTTTTTAGTTTAATAGACAGATAATTTGTTGAAAATGCATACTTAGTTTTTTTTTTCTTTAGACAGTTTGAAACCCCCATATGCTAAAGTAGTAATCAGCAAATCCCCAGGACCCCATGACGATGGGTTTAAAACCCCAATATGTCATCGGAGCTATCGGCAAAATTAGAGAGCACATGGGCCGAGGATTTGAAACTCCATTATGCTGTAATTTTAATCGGCGAAACCCGATGGAGTCTGTGGTGGTGGAGTTGAAACCCCGTGATGCATTTTTTGTATTGTGTGGAAACCGAGTACTCACTGGTAGTTGCGTTGGAACTCCAATATGCAATTTCTGTGAACGAGGGAACCCGAAGGGTCCATAGGTTATGGGCTATGATCCCCAAATTGCTATAGTCGTAATTACAGATTCCAAGGGTCTATGTGAGCCATATATGTGATGGCTGTAATAGATGGAACCATAAAAATATGTTTTGTAATCTTTGATTATCCAAAATGGGCGGGATGGGATCCCATATCCTTGAATTCCCTAAATGGCTACTTCAATCATTAATACAATTAATTGTGGGTTATTTTCCTACGAGCAATTTTCTTTGCGGTACATTTGTTTGCTGGTAATTTTCGGTTATACATTTTCCCTTCGAACAACTTTCCGTTTACCCTTATTTTAATAAACCAGGAAAATACCCCCTAAGGACACATGGACTCATGGAAGAAATGGCTCGAATACATGGTAGGCAAGTATTTGAGTGGAATACAAGTTAGTATTGTTCAAATACTATTTCTCATATAACTTAAGGAAATAATGGCCAAAATTATTTTATTTTAGCATTCATACATAAATGATTTTCTTGTTTTTATTATAATTAGACTGGACAAATATTTATTTGGTCAATTTTTTCATGAGTAATCATCATTTCTTTATCTATCTTCGGCCATTTCTTCCTAATATCATTAAACTCCTATTTAAATCATTTCAGAAAATGTATTTTCAGTTCTATCCAGCCATGAATAAGATTGAGACAAAAAAAATCTTTGGTGTGTTTGTGCATCAGCCGTCAGACGTCTAATTGTCATAAGTGAATTATAATGAGCACCTACGAAAGGAACGAAACAAAAATCTATATTAAAATAATAATAATATTATTAATAATAATAAAGTTACTGCTCAACTACGTACATTTCTTTATTACTTTTGCATTGAAGAAAATTGATAAAGTTTTTTTTTCATACAACTTTTCGTTTTCTTCTTCTTTTTATTTCCCAAACTATGTCTTTTATAAATCTATAAAAATATGAGCAGTCATAAAAAAGTTTTCAATAATAACTTATTCCTTAGGTAATCTCAACATAAGAAATATTTTTGAATGTCTCTTTTTATTCGTATTTGAAAAGGAGGTAGTCTATTTAATTATTTTATTGAAGCAGGGAAAATGTATATATATGAAGGGCAATTTTGTAATGGAATTCCTTATACACTTATGTTGTGCGTTGCTAGAGGACTCTTGTAGTAGTGTCATCCAAGCGTTTAATTAATATTAATATTAAATGAATTATAATTGTTACTAAAAATAACATTTAAGTTGAATGTTTATAAGTGAAATATTAATATTTATATTGCTAATAATGCACATTAGATTGAAAATATGCTTAATTAATCAACTCCTTGTTTAGTTGTACGTAAAATACTTTTGAGTAAATATTAATTTTTATAACTGGATTGGTTAGCACATTTGTGCATTTCAAATATGCTATATAGTACTTAATAGTTTTTTGTTATTATCGATAACTCCCAGAAAGAATAACATGAGTAACGAGTAATAATTAAGCTATTGGCTATTGACTTCACAATTCTCAATGCAAAGGCTCTGATCGCAAAAAGACTTTCCTCATATACACCAATAAAGCCAATTAAGTTTAGTGCAATTTTACTAGCCGTAGCAATCAGGTACACGGCCTTTGAGGATTCCACTGGAGGAATGTGCCACTTGATTCATTGCCATCAACGGCATAAGGGTCTCCCATCCACAGCGCTACTACATAAGAAGTTTCTCCAAACGAATTGTCAAAAAAAAAATCGAAATTCACTTCACAATCAACATATACGTGTTTTGTTCTTTTTATATCATTTTTATTTGTTCATAATAATGTTTTTACGGCCTTAATGTACAGCCTATTTTTGTATCCTCTCATATCAATATGCATCGAGTTTTATTGACCAGTATTGCGTGGATTTTCAACAATCATTAATTTCAAACTATAATGTTTATATATATATAATTCCCCAATTTGTCCTTCTTCGAACAAACCCGGAATATGTATATATATATATATTTATAACAAACCCGAAATATTATATATATATATATACCTAAACATATATATATAAATATATATATATATAAAAGCAACTGTTTGTCTGAAATATATATTTTAAAAAATTACGATCGTAAGAACAATATTTTTTTATTTTTTATCTAAATAATATACTTTAAATTATTTAATGATATAAAATTGTTATATGTATAAACTTTATTGTGAAGCAAACAACCTTCTCTCTTTGTATTTTATGATGTGTCATATAGAGTCATTATTGGATGAACAAATGTTTATGGAAGGTGTAGGTGGAGATTGTTCGTATGAGTCATCTTGATGAAGAATTATTTTGCTGCAAACATTGGCTGCACTTGTGATTTTTAAACCTATTGAAGACACTAGTCATGAATCATAAAAACATATTTTTAATACTTTTATGCATAGTTGACTTAGGATAAATAAATCGGGATCAATGACAAAAGCTGCATCTACAAAAACTTTGGTTTATTGGGTGCTTCCTGTCAGACCATAAATAGTGTGTCAAATCTATGCATCTATTTTTCTACCTGA
This sequence comes from Caligus rogercresseyi, assembly GCA_013387185.1. NCBI lineage: Eukaryota > Metazoa > Arthropoda > Copepoda > Siphonostomatoida > Caligidae > Caligus > Caligus rogercresseyi. The sequence continues at coordinate 4,894,716 of CP045890.1, read as the reverse complement.
TTTATTGTAGAAAAGTACAAGAACACTCACACAATGGGTCACTATTGCCTCAATTAATAACTCATTGAGTCGAGTACGTCTCTTTTTATGTATTTCATTACTTGTAAGGGTTGAAGCACATACATAAATTGATTGCTTAAATCAACATTAAAATCTAAAATCTGCACTCAAACATAAGAATGTTAAATGATAAATTCAAACTTTATGAAGCTTCTATAAGAAGTAACTTTGATCTTGAGCTTGGGTTCAATCATGCCGAGTTTGAATATCCTGGATACGGAGAGGTCGACCACATTCATTCCGGCGAGACATCAACGAGTCAATTGAGATCGTCTTTTAGAGAGACATCTCATTTTTGCATTCCTTCTGTATGCCTCCAGTTGAGGGGGGGGGGGGATGATTAATGTCTTAAAGATGCCCTTTCGAGAGGAGTGTCGGAACTGGTCTGCCGTAGGAGACGATGTGACTAACCTTCATTTTTAGACTTTTTTTAGAGCATCGCAGTTGTAAATATTAGTAATATATATTTTTCAATATATTCATGATAACCCAAAGTAGCATGTATATATATATATATATATATATTCAGGAAACGACCGGGTACCCGGCCCGGTTCCTGGCTGTTTTTTGAACGTCCCGGCCCGGCCCGTTGTCTCAAAAATACTGGGCCAATATATTCGTTCGTTCGTCATTTTGAAAGTGACGACGGTTTTTAAGGAAATAATTTTTAAATATATATTTTTAAATATAAAAAAATTAAAAAGTAATGTTGCACTTTTTGATAGGGAAAATTCTTTAAAAGCGTCGTCACTTTCAGAATAACGAAGGAACGAATATATTAAAGTCCCGGCTTGAAAAGTCTAAGTCCCGGCCCGGCTTCTGGCGAAAAAAAGTGTCCCGCTCGTTTCCTGATATATATATATATATATATATATATTATATATATTTTATGCTTAATAATATATATTGATTTTTGTGAAATAAAATTGATAGAAGGTATGACTTTTATTTTGACTTCAATTTTTGAATTAATGAGCTTATAGTTATTTCAGTTTATTAGTACCAAAAAAATCCCTAGTCTTAGCGAAACACCTTCACTTTAAGAATTGAGAGTCAATTATGCGTGTCAATTCACACAATTCAATTCTAGATCAATTAGATTTTGCTTCTCCCATCTCGTCTGCCGGTAAAATTGATCAATTATGTAGTTGAACATCATTCAACCTATGATATGTATTATCATATTTTATGTATATGTATTCTATTTATGCACTTTGATAAGTTAAATACTGCAATTACATGAGTAATTTTGTAATGATGAACCCCTTCAAAGAGAAGAAAAAATCTTCGAATGACTAACTGTAATGTGTGAATGCCTTCACAAATTCATTTGTCTCCAAATTCAAATATCCTCAAGGACTCTATTAATATAGTTTGAATTTATTTATGTGAACTTTAAATACAAATTTGCAAAGCAATTTTTCCACCATTGCATGAAGCGAATTACAATTTGTTTTAATAAAGGTCTAACGATACACCGATTTTGCGCCTCTAGTACGTTTTACAAACTAGTCAGTATCGGTGAATTTGGACACCAAGAGAGGACGATATAAAAATATATTTAAAAAAGTGATTTACTAAATATAAGGTCAAGTCATGGTAAATTATGATTTTAAAAGATTTAACTCGAAAAAAAATAAAACCTATCTATATATTATATAAAAGTTTATTTAAACATTATATAAATGTTTCACTCCAATTGAATATTACAAAATTGTAAATGGTGTGGTAAAGAAACTTTGTTTTAAAGTGATTATAAAATAAATAATTTGGTGGATTAGGATTACTGGGCAATAAATGTTTCTGGAAGGCAGTAATATATAAATGGTTCATGAAAATTACACTACATGGAGCTGTTTTATGGAAGCAAATACTTGAGAAGCGATTAATACTTGAAGGTAGAAACCTTACTCCAACAAAAGAGATGGATTAAGGGTTGTGTAAAGTTAAAGAGGCATCTCAATAAATCGGATCTTTTTGGAAATTGAACGCATGTATATTGAAAGAAATAGTTGTGAAATTTCTACAGAAAATGGAATGGCAGGAGCCAGTTGAAGTTAATACAAGGTTGACTTTTTTTAGAGAACTCTTATATTAAAAAGAAGCTTGGTAGCATTGTGGATATTTATAATGAGGAAAATGTTTTTACCATAAATGAACGACTAGAGAGACGGATTTTAATACGTAAAATTTGTTTACGAAAAGAGAAATTGGACCAAGGAACAGTATTACAATTTTATTTCAAAGATGGAAAACCGTAAGAAGCTTCAGAACATCTTAGTCGAAAGGGGAAATTGTCTTTCCTCGTTAAAGTACAGAATAGTAATCAACACTTTGTCTATGGGTGCTACTAATGGAAAAAGGGCTTGATTCTTTTGTGGGTATGCAAGGGAAACATTCAGAAAGGGAGCTCGATAGCCGTGCGTGATAAGGCGTGTTCAGCTCTCAATGTTGGGGGCGCAGGTTCGAATCCCGAGAGGGGATGATCATTTTTGGTCTACCTCATCGATATGATCCTAGGTTCGATAGACTAATTTTAATGCTATAATGCTTAATTATATCCTATCGGATGCAATTCTGTCGAACCATATAGGCAAAAAAAACCATTCAGACTCTGTTTATTAGAGTGAAAAGAGATATCCATAATACTGGAAAGAAATACTGTTAAATTTTGTTTTATAGTAATTTAAATCTAATGTTACTGTTTATTTTGGCCCAACTCAAGAAAAAAATAATATTATTATAGCTAAAATTCAATTTTATAATTACAAATTCAGATGTAACAATGATTTTAAAAGTATTATAAATATATGGATTAAAAGTTTTTATGAGTTTGTTTTTGGTTTTGTATGTGCATGAAAAGTAAAAATAAATTTGTACCTGTGTACAGTTAAAAAAAATAAAGCTGGAAGTGATTCAATAACAAAAATAATACGATACTTTTGCTTATATATAGTTTGAAAATCTATATATATATATATATATATATTGTTGCTAGGAAAAAAACCTCTGGAAAATCGATGCACAAAAACTTTCTCTAACTTTATTCTTTATGTCTCTTCCTTTTAAATGTCAATATATTCTCGTTGTGGTGTTTTTTGCAAAATTATTCAACCAAATCTAATTAGAGAAATAGGAAAATGATTGATAATCTAAAGTAATAGGCTTATGTGGTGTTTTAAGCCATGATTACTCTCAAATAAAACATATTTATCACAAAAGGAAAAGAGTAAAATGTTTATAAGTGATTCATCACATTTAATTTTTTAAATATAAAAATAAAATACAAACCTTTTTTTAACAGTGCATCATCACTTTTTTAAAGTTTTGTTTTGAGCTTCTGCATAAGTTTGATGATGATATGGAAATATTAAATGAAAAAAACCAAGTTATCAACATAAAATAAAAGAAGAACATATTTCAAAGATATTTTCTATATATTTAAAGAGTATGTTTAAAGTGTAAATTTATTTTAATTTGGAATTAATAATGAATATATTTATCCAAACAAACAAATACATAAAAGTTTTCTTACTCAGAAGATCGGTGGTCTTACATTTGGACAACTGAATGCTTCATAATTTCCAACATGATAAATACACGTATAATCGAACAGATGTAAAGAAAGCAATTTGAAAATCTTAGCCTGCAATACAATTAACAATCTTATGTGTAAAAGGATATGGGAACATTGGAAAGATGGTAAAATAAATAAGTAGTTTAGAGACTCCAGACATTAATCAACATAACCAAAAAAAGTTTTGAATGTATTATTTTATTTAAAAGAGTCATTCGATGTTATGTTTGTTTAATATATCATGGAATATAGGGCTTTATATAAAAAAATAATTTTAAATAATTTAAGCTCCCAAAATATTTTTTACATTAGAAGCAACTTTTAAAGCTGAATTGTTAATATAGGTAAATTTTTAAAACTTTGGCTTGCTATATGATTTAAACTCACATTATATCCCTTGAAGCAAACAATAGCTATGTTACTTCTTTGGACTGTAATCATAGCGGTTCCTCCTGTAATGGGATGCTGTACAATATAGGTATACAACATCATCTGTCTTTTGAAGAAAAAGTTTAAAGATTTCTACAATAGACTATTATGTACTTTGATGATTACTTCATTCTTTGCATCTATAAATAGACATATTATGGAAAAGTATGGTGAATAAAAACTGGTTTGAGCTCTAATAAATACCACCATGCCTCAAAGAAAACCTTTTGACATGTGTCATTTGTTGAAATTCGAATCATTGAGTTGTCGAGGGCTTTTAGCAAGTTATCATGCATGTCAAAGACAATAAGACTTTGGACTTTTTATTATTAGAATCTTGTAGCCAAAGGATAAGCCACATTCTGCAGCTTCAACTTTTCAACTTTTTTTTCTTCAACTTTTTGTTGTAGATTGCAAGCTGTCGGTGTGATTGGGCCGTACTTTTTCGTCGACGATGACACACATCACGTTATTATGAATGGAAATCCTTATCGCGCAATGATAATCGATTTGTCGAATGGGAAGATATGGACTTGAACGATAAGAGGTTTCAACAAGACGTGCCACTTCCGTCACAGCAAATGCTACTATCGAATTATTGACGAGTTAGTTCGATGAACATATTATCTACAGGAATGGAGCAGTCAGTCGGCTGCCTTCCTCGCGCGATTTAACGCCTTTAGACTATTTTCTAATCCATGTTGCTGTTAGAAGAGCTCAGAACAAGTATTCAACGCGAAATTGCTGCCGTTTCAGCCAATTTATGGGGAAAACTTTTCGAAAATTAGGTTCAGCGAGTGTTCTTTGTATAACGTGCACGCAATGGTCATTGTAACGGTATCGAGTCTCATTCTTAAATTAATTTAAATGTATCTTTTATATATATATATATATATATATATATATATAATTAGTTATATGTAGTTATGGTTATATAGTTATATTATTTGAACAAATAATGTTTTTCAATAAGGATAATCACTTGCAAATAAGACACATGATTGATTGACTAATCTCTTCATCCATACATATCATATTATATCCATCATTTATATCATCTATCTAATTAGAAGATATAATATGATATTTCAGAAGTCTCACTATATTAAAAAATGATAAAACGTATGTTGCAAAAGTATTATGTTATCAAAGAGAACAAAAAGGATAATATTAGATAATGAGATACAAATAAAATTGAAATGTATATATTGTGGGTGCATGATATCATGGTACCTTACAGGGATGTTTGAAGAAGAAAAAATCTACTCATGACATTAAAATTACTTTGCCTTTAAGAAAAAGAGACCCATATATATATATATATATATATATATATATATATATATATATATATCTATATATTATATATATATATATATGTCTGTCCATACTTCAGTCTATTAAAGATATTGAATATTCTTTCCTTGGAACTCTTTTCAGTATTGTAGTTATCAATTTAAAAAAAAGGAAAAACATGAATGCCTTCTCAATGATTAATGTAATGATGTATTTGGTTTTTATATTGTAATTTTATATACATACGTGTGTACCTATATATACTTATAATTGTTTGAAGTGAATTGACACAGAAATAAAGTTTTGTTGTACGTCGGTACAAAGAAAAAAAACTATGGAAAGCGTCAATGGCCTATCGTGAGCCATGAAGAACGAAGGTGGACTGTTGGAGGATCCATGGGGACAACAAAAAAGACTGTTCTCGCAAAACTCACCCATAAATAGGATTTTTCTCATGTAATCAAAGTGTTTCTTTTATTTTTCTACATCCGATAGTCAGAGTGATAAAATAATAACAAATTAAATATTCTTTATGTACCGTGCAGGTGACTTATTTGATTAATATTAATATTTAACTTTGAAGGAGTCTATTAAAACCCCAAGATAAGAAATTAGTTTTTGTTTTTGAGATGTATTTTTTTGCCTAATTAGTTCGATAGAATTGCAACATCGGACTGTATATCAATAAAATAATCTATAATGAGTCTATAGAACCTAGGATCTTATCAATGAAGTTGACCAAAAATCACCTTCCCCTCTCAGGATTCGAACCCCTACACTCAACACTGAGGGTTGAACACGCCTCAACACACTTCCTTATACCATTCATCATGAATTTTCACTCAGTCACGAGTAATAGTGAAATGATACTTTGTAGCATGATACCCATTGTTTTTTTAACCAATCACGTAAAAAAAACCACAAATCCGTAAATATCCAAGAGAAAGTAAGAATACCTCTTTTTAAAAACCCTATATAATACTTTAGAATATATACCGCTATAATCATGAAATATTCATTTTAATGAGTCAAAAAGGGTGTCTTTTTTGAGAGGGACATGCAGTGTGTAGATTTATATACATACAATATGGTGGTGTATATTAATGTGGATATCATGTTTCTTTCAAAATCACGACGTGTTCTCATTGTGCATACATGTATGTGTGTGATAAAATTATACTCTCTCTCTCTCTCTCTCTTTGGGATACGGAATGTCCTCGGGACACAACAGAGAGGGATGATGGCTCAACATACACATATGACACATATAATATTCATAATGATAAAGAACTAAGTAAGCTATACTTCATAATAAAACTCATATGATCGCTCAAACAAAGAGACTTTGTCGCATCCCTTCTAATGTCATTTTTGAGGAGTAGGTTGTGTGATAAAATATAATAATCACAAAGCAATTCAATTTGCATTACAAAATATAAAACATTTGTTAGCTCTAAAAATTACGGCAAATGCCTACGTAGTCGAAGAGGACCTAAGGCCCATCATGATTGGTGATTCAGCTCGATACGCTGCTCTCTCCATCAAAATCCCAGATTTAGGACGTGGAAATGGGCTGGCGATATAACTAAATATGTGCCTGCAAGATCAAAGCTCTACATAAACACTAACAAAGGATTTTCAGAAGTCATCGTGCATTTTTAAACCAATATAATGAATTATTTGTCCTTTTATATAAGGTTATTCTTCAGGGCAGTAAATATGAACTAAAATGTTCATTTATTTGTTTTTGCAACTACCTTGAATAGTTTTGCTCTGTTTCTGTATATATTTTTTGTGTATTTTTTTACACTATATAAATTTTCACAATTATCCGAATAAAATGTTTTTAACCGGAATTTTTTTTAAAAATATGCTTCAAAGTATAAATAATAAAAAATGTTTTCATGGATATGTCAGGTATTTTATTGAAAATATTATTATTTGAATCCATAAAAAACATTTTGTAATATTATTCTTCCTCAAGAGTTTTAATGACATCACAAGGGCTAATAAAAAGTCATGGCTATATGGACATGCTTTGTATTTCAATATACATGTTTTTTCTTGTTGTAAAGCTAGAGAAATGCTAATAATAAGTAATAAAAAAAAATATCTGCAAGGAATTATTATATCAAATGAGAAATAAATCTTATGTTTTGTTTTTAACTGTCTTCAGATTGTGTTTTTTCAATATCTTACTTTCTATTATATTGTTATTTTTTAAACACTGTATGGATTAATTTGCTAATAAATAAACATCGTCACCAAAAAAAAATGAATATACCTTGTTTTGACTGAATAAAATGAATATTTATATCTATTGTAATATTTTATTAATATCAGCTAAGTTGAGTAAAATATAAGGCTCTTCACAAAACAATAACTTGTTGGTTTAACTCCTAAATTGTCCCCGACTCATACTAATGCAGTATCAACCAATAGGAAGCCTTGTGATGTTTTTTTCAGCGTCGAAACTTTCTGCACCACGAACTTATATAGTTAAAGATAGGGTAACTAGAAGTTTTCTTCAGTGTACCACATAGTCCACAAAGATGGCATCATTTTTGTGGTCATATGGGCCGATGTGATAGGAGTGTTCTTCATTTAAAAAATGATAAAATATGTACTTCATGACCAAATAATATTTGGATATCTTTTTTGTTCCCCAGTGACGTCATCAGATCAAAATAATGTCCAAGAAGCTTTTAGAGAACACTCCTTGGTACATAAATTTTAATTTTCAATTATATTTGTATTTTATTCTGGCCTCGTAAAAAGGACAGCAAACAAGCAGAAACTGAATTGATATATCCATTCGTACATTCATGATGTTATTCGGATGTTAGTTTGCGGGATATACACTATTGATATTACGTCTGAAGGAAAAGAAGTCGTGTGTCCATCTGTTTTCGTATTTTTATTTTCAAAAAATTAGTCGAATAAATAGCTAAAACTTTTTTCACAATTAAAAAATAAATTGGGGCATTTGTTGACTTGCTTTATACTCAGATGAGCCCCACCACACCATAACTTTATATGATATGAGCCGAAAAGGGTCTACCTAAGACTTAGCAACTTTATAAAGGAATAATTTATAAATTTACCTAAAAAGCTGTATACTTTTATATATAATTTGAACCCCTTATAATTGTATGAAGTTTTTTTTCTTCCCACTTTTCATTTTTATATTGAGTTGTTTTGTAGTTCAGTATATTGTTGATCGTATTAGGTAGAGTAATTTTAAACTATGTATAATGGTAATATATGTGTTTAGTGCCATTGCATCTACATTTTAAATATTGTATTTATATCTGTTACGGTCGTAATGACCATTGAAGGCTTTTAAAATAATACGAAGAAAAGTTTGTTAAATAAAGTAACTCAAAACTACCCTCAAGGATTATAAATTCACTCGATATTAGGAAGAAATGGTAGAGGAAAATAGAGCATTGGATGAAAAAAAACCAAGAAAAAATGGAATAGGAAGAAATAAAAAAGAAATAGATGACGCAAAGGAAAAATGGTCCAAATAAATCTTAGACCAAGAACAACAAGTAAATTATTCATTAATAATGGCAAAAATAAAATATTATTACAAGGGAGTGCGATAGTCGTGTGCGTTAAGGCGTGTCCAACTCTCTATGCTGGAGGTGCAGGTTCGAATCCGGAGAGGGGCTGGTCACTTTTGGCCTACCTCATTGATAAGATCCTAGGTTCGATAAACTAATTTTGATGCTTATTTATATCCTATCGGATGCAATTCTATCGAACCATATAGGCCAAAAAAATATTATTTGCCTTGATTTACTTATTTTTTTAAATAAGAAACTGTATATGTATTAGCCATCAGTTCCTATTTAAATTCTGGGTCAAATGTTTATGGTCCATTTCTTCTGGGCAATAATATAACCATCTTCATTCATGTAATAAGACACAATATCATGATCAGCTTACAAACAGCGTCTATATACTTTACATCTAAAATGACTCACTTTTATAAAAAAACATGACAATATGCCTGTTATGAGTAACGTAACAAATCAGTTCATTAAACAATCAAACTCATCTCAACAGTCAACGCTCTTAACCATTCAAAATTAACAATCCAATCAAATAACAAAAACAAACCGGATCTTACTTTTTCGTACTTTAATTCAAATTACCTCATGGACTCAGCCAAACTTCATGCATCATTTATTTTCACGTTCAAAAGGTTAAATCCGGGTATGTGACAAATACATTAATATACAAGACATGGACCCAATGAAGTTAAGAAGTTACGTCGTCAGAGAGACTCTTCCTTTGGACTGAATGAGAAGAAGAAGAAAAATAAATATCTCAAGCGTGTCACGATTAATTATTTGTGGGATCGGCAGCTCCGTCATCATGATTGTTCAACTAGAAACTGAAATATAGAATGCTGTCATATTTGGAACAAAAAATACCAATAAATTACTAAACGTAATTCATGAAACCTTTTATTTGCGGTAGGTAACATTTTACCATATTGAAAGTCTACCTATATATATATATATATATATATATATTCGTACAAATATATATTTATATTTTTTTATAACATTTTCCTTTTTATTAGCTGTGATTTATATACAATTTTGCATTGTATATATATTTAAAATAGGATAAATACCTTGCTGATAATACAGGGTGCGGCAACATAACTTCTTTTTTTCATAAGGCAATAAAACAAGATGTATAAATCAGAAAGTTTTTAATTTTGGGTTATATATATATATATAATCATGAGTTGTGCCAAAAAATATTCCTCAATCAATTCGTCTTTCATTACATAATTAATCTACCAATCACAATCAAGGAAACTAACAAATTATATTGTTGTTAGAAAAGAAGAATGCCACTGATTGCTTCACTATAAGGTAAATAAAATATACATTATACGCATATATATTTGAATGACAACATTTTAAGAGCGTTTTCAATACGTAAGTACTGTTAATTACGTATGCATAACATAAAAGCTTTTCGAATAGAAAAAAAGTTATTTCTTAAAAATCAAAGAATATTATTCAAGATTAAATCCTTTTTGCCTTTTTGGTTCGACGCAAATCCACGTTGATAAAATACGCATTATATTTTTTTAGCTTAAGGCAACAACTCCTTAAAATATAAGAACAATAATCACCTAAGCCACTGCCCCTTACTCTCGAACCTGCAATCGATTATGATCCATATCAACATCAAATGCATAAAAACTGTCTAAAGATTAAGTACGATTCGTACATATTAATTCACTGCAATTTCTAAAATCAGCCAGAAAGTTTTAAAAAGACACCGCCATTTTAAAAGAACTAGAGGAACTATTTTATATATAGGCCATTGCTTTTGAGCCGTAAGATTAATCTATAATTTCAATTTTGTTTTACATAACTGTTCATAGGAGATATGTTCCTTGTTATTTTATCAATATATTTAATGTTTTTAACCTATGGTGAGATTGATTTTTAAGCTTTTATATAAAAATGAACCTCTAAAGAATAAAAGGAGTCAGATTTAAGATCTTAATATTATATTATAACAGATATCTAAATAATATTAATAAACAATGTCATGTATAAAAACATGATCACTCAGAAGGGTTTAAATTTTTATACAGTAATTGGTATTATATATGATAATTTAATTCATTTACTCAACATAAGGAGTTGACTCAAATTTGTTGATCAGTCTACTGAATATAGGGTCATTAATGTAATTTTTAAAATAAACTATAGTACTATAATTTTAATATATTAATATATTCAAACAGGCCGTTCCCACAACCAATCTAGTGATTCCTCGGGCTGAATGTCTCGAATTTATATATCGTGGAATAACCTAAATAATATTTGAAAAATATATAAAGTAAATACTGTGTAATTATTTTAGGGTCATCAATGGACATGTCCGAGCTTACAATTGCAGACATATGATATTTGACTTGAGATTTCAATACAGCAAAACAATAAAAATATACACATAGATTGTCTTTATAATCGTTGATTTTATTAGCTTTTTTTTAAACTTATTGCTCCAACGAAATTAACGAGAATCAAGTAACAGATGTGACTGTTTGTTGCGCGAAACAATTATTTGTTCATACGAAAGGATTGTTGTCTTTTAAAGTCACTAATGATGTATAGTTTATCAAAAGGAGGCCTTTTAAGGTGGGAATTTTATTTGATATGGTGAAATATCGTAGTCTTCCGTATGCCATTATAAGTTAGCAGCATGCTTTTATGTTTGCTTATTATATAAAGTTGCAATACTGAGTTTAAAGTTTTGGATCCACTAAAAACAAGGGAAAATTATTAAGTATTTGAAAAGAAACCACACTTATATTTGGAACCATTAGTTGTTCTTAAAGTCTATTAACGACAAAAAAAGGAATCACTAATAAAATACAATCTTTAGTAATATAGATATAGATACAAATATAGTAATATACATAGTAATATATATAGTAATAGGTATATGAATAGAAATAAAAAGTTATTTAATTACAAATTTTTGCTGTTCCTGAAACAAATATACTCTTTGTGTGTATTTGAATATAACATAATTATTTATTTACTTTTGAAGATACAAATGATGATTCATTCCAAAAATGCTTGTAGAAATATTCGAAATTTTTTAATGAACCGCAAAATTCTAATTTCTTCATTGTAAACGTTCTGAAATTCCAAATCATTTCTTAAGCGTTGTGCTAACAAACGCAAATAAATATTGGATTTCGTAATATCAGATATGACCTATCTATTGCCTTGACAACTCAGATGACAAATTAGTAAGAGGCCATGTAATGGCTCATTTATTTTGGGACAAAATGTTTTTTTGCTTCAGATTTCCTGTAATCTTTATTTCAATGATTTGTTTCTTCAATCAAAGGTATTTAAGGGATATCTATATATATATACCAATATAAAATCATTTTCAAATTTCGCTTGAATTGTTTGAATAAAATAAATATTGATAAATCTAAACTTCAAATTTTTTAAAAGGAAGAAATGTTTGAATTATCAGCTACTTAAAAATATTTTAATTAATCAGCTCAGGTGATATATTTATTGTAAAGCCTTTTATTTGGATATTTTATTATAAACTATCATGTTTATTTTATTTTTATATACTTTTTATATAACCATCTAAATAATAAAGAAGATTCGAAAAACCCCTGTAGTATTTACTTTTTTTATGACACTATATTAGGTTTTTGTCAAGACTTCAGTAAAATCATTATGCATATCTTAACTAATAATCATTATCGATTTAGTTGGACTATCGCTTCTTTATAATTGTAATCTTTTTGTACATCGTAATTGTAGGAATATTATATAAATTTAAAAAAAGAATATATATATATATCTTCCGCTTTCATTACTTCATATTGAAAAAAGAATATTTCACTAGCAATGAAGTTAGTATGGTTATGGTTAGAGCAAGGATGCCGAAACGAATCGGCGTGCCGAAGCGATGGAAGACCCTTCGATTCGGTTCGGCACCGAAAGTGGCGTTCGAACTTGGCAAAAAATCGAAAATTCTTTCTCAGTCTAATAGCAATATTGGAAGTATTTACACCCCCAATCCATGAGCGACAATTGTATTATTATTATGTCATTATTTTAAGAACGCGTTAGTTATTATTTAGCTTTATGAAAGGTTCAAACAAATATATACAACTTCATACTCGTAACTTGTATGTTGTTGTCAGTCTGGCGCCAAAATATCCGTTCTGTTCTCCTTTGTATACGTTTAATATTGAATGTATTTCTTTTATCCATCCCAAAACGTTAAAAGAACGTACTTATGTTAATACGTAGAAGTACTATACACGTAGAGATGAAAGCTCGAAAAAAAGGTTTGTCGCCATCGAATGTCTGGGTTAAAGCATATTTTTTCACGCAACTAGAGTTATTTTCTTCCTCAGTTTACAAACAGTCCAAGTTAGCTTTACCATGGTGAAAGAGTGGGTGGCAATCGAGAAGCCTGCTCCATGTTGGAAGCATTTCCTAAATTAATTGTAAATTAAAATATTTACTTATATGATTTTTCATGCATTATCTTAGGTTTTTATGTATTCTGTTGTACATATAATAAAATGAACTGTTGAAAAAAAAAAGAATAAAGACGATAACAAAGAGGTCAAATGTACGAAATGCAACTAAATCTTTAAAAACCCAACATGTGACACATCTCTCTACCACCTGAACAAAGTCCACTTTCTTCAAGTAGTTTCAGCCACCAAGAAGAAAACTTTGGACAAGGATTCAATCGCCCCATCAACTCAGCCGTCAATCATTGCGGCACTTACTCGAAAAGAAACTCAGTCAATGGGTGATGTATATTATTATAAATCATTGAATTTTTATAAAATTACATATATTGGAAAAATGTTTTTCTTCCAATTTGATTTTGAACAATTTCTTTTGAACAATTTGTTCTTGAACAATTTGTTTTTGAACATTTTTTTAAATAAGATAAAAATTAACATTCTATAACAATTTAATTAACTGTCCGTCTGATTTTGGAATTAATGTTTAGTTTTCGCGCGAATGACAAGCATCGACCGAATTTCATTTAGAACCATCGCCACCAGCGTTGACATTCAAGAAGGACTACGTGCCCGTGGCTTCAAGGTTGTGAAGGATCCTCGCTCCGTCAAATCTCACGTTTTAGCCTTTGCCGACGAAATAAAAGATGAGATCAAGATAAAATTACAAAAGTTACGCAAAACTGAAAAGTTTTCCATCAGTCTTGACGAGTGGACATCGATTAACAATAAAAGGTTAGACATTTGCCAATGATATATTTCAGATCTACTTTGAGAAAAAAAACATTTGTATGATATACTTTCCTCGCTCTAGAGCAATTGATTCGGGGATTGTGGATTTTGCAATAAGCCAACAGAATTATTGGTTTTTAATTTGGAGCGCTGTTTCTGTGTCAGTGTATATGTGCCTCTTCTCCCCCCCCCCCTTTCTCTCTCTCTCTCTCTGTGATCTGCATGTATCTAGGTGTCTCTGTCTGTCTCCTTGTTTCTCTCTCTCTCACATACAAATTTCTCCGCTTTAATCCATCTGTAGGTTCACATGTTTGAATGTTCACACTGGAGATCACCAAGTAATTTCGCTGGGTCTTATTCGCGTCAAAGGATATCTTCCTGCAGAGAAGGCCGTCGAAAACGTTGATCAACGACTACTGGACTTCGGCATCATTCGCGCCAGGGATTTGGTAGCGTCAACCACAGATGGGGCTTCCGTAATGCGCAAATTCGGGACATTATTGGATTGCCTTCATCAACAATGCTTTGCGCATGCGTTGCACCTTGGAGTGTGCGATGTGCTTTACAAAAAGCAAATTCAAGACCTGGAAAATGATGAAGGAGATTCAACAGATGAGGAGGAAGAGGGGGGGGAGGATGACATTGACGACAGTATTCAGGAAGAGGCTGCTTCAAATGTTCCTCCTTTCGCCGACTCACTAGAAGACGTCATTCGGAAGGTTCGAAAGATTGTCAAGACTTTCAAAAAGTCTCCCGTCAAAAACGATTTTCTGGCTAAATGTTGCTTGGCCGAAGAACTGAAAGAGACAAAGCTGACTCTCGACATAAAGATTCGTTGGAATAGCATCGTCACAATGATTGACTCTGTTCTACGCGCACGGAAAGCCGTCACTCTGGCACTCACGGAATTTTCGCTCACTCATCTTCTCTTATCCGAAGCTGAGATTAAGCTGCTGAAAGGAGTCTGCGATTGTTTAGAGACGGTGGCTGCAGGGTCAACGGGACTGGGATCGAGAGACATGGACCTTGCGAGAGGTGACCGAATTATGGAGTTCATCCTCACCAGATTAAGCAAAGACACGACCCAGTTTGGAGCTTCGATGCATCAAGCCATTTCTCAGCGTTTGGAGCAACGACGACTGCCTCAAATCTCTGGTCTTCTTCGATACTTGTCTGGTGACGATCTTGAAGAGTCATCGCTCATTTATCCTCCCCGTAAAGAGCTCATCAAAACCGCCCAAGAGCTTTACATCAAACTATTTTGGGAGGCAAACGCCGAGGTTAAAGTAGAAAACCCAGAACCTCCGTCTCAGACTGATGAACCTCCGAGCAAAAAGTCGAGAGCGGAGGAGTTGAAAGATTTTCTCAACGCCAAGGAAAAACCTAGCACCAATTATCTCTCCTCTGTCAACGGAATTAATGGACAGATTAAAAGAGAGTTCAGCAGCTTCGATGCGACGGGAACTCCGCCAACCCTCTCCAAAGTCTTTCACGCTCTCAAAACAATTCCTCCCACTAGTGTGGAAGCAGAAAGAGCATTTTCCGCCGCAGGATTATTCCTGACAAAACTTCGCAGCTGTTTAGATGACAGAAGCCTAGACACCCTTTGCATGCTGCGACATTTCTTCTTGCATAATAAAAAGTGATCTCACTCTCTCTAACGCACACTTTTTCGTGGCATTCTGTCATTTAAAATATTTCGTTGATAATAGTTTTTTCTATGTGCCATAAATATCTTTAATTATAATATACCCAGGTAGTTTTTCTTTCAAAATTGTTTCTATGTGCCATACATCTGTAATTGTAGTATAACATTTTAGTTTTGCTCTCAAAATTGTTTGCCTGAAAAACAAATTGTCAATAAAACTAAACCTTTGGATTTCCTTAGCATCTATTATTATAATTTGTAAAACTGATGTCTAACATCTCATCATTATGATTTAACAAACATCATATTGCTCGCTATTAGTTTTTTATTGTTAAAGGTATAATAAGAATATCATCTTTCGATTTTTTTCGTTTTTTTCGATTGCCGAAAGAAGGCGTTTCAATTTCGGCAGAGGCCGAAAAAAACTTCGATTTTGCTATACCCTAGTTATGGTCTACATATACTTAAATAATGATGTCTTCCTCGGAGCATTTCTTCATTGATTGACGTGTATTGTCGAAAAGAAGCTTTTATGTTGGGGGGGGGAGGGGGGGAGTTTGATCTTGCCCTCACGGAGAAAGAATGGCTGCTTTCAATTCATCGCGAAATGCAGGAGCTGTCCCCTGCCCACACATATGGCATTAATCATCAGAAGTGAAGTGGGTGCCCTTAGCCAAGGAACGCTATACACCGTGAAAGTCTCTATAAGCAAAGGTATTTTATGATCATTTCAACATTTTTCAAACAAACATAAAAGTATTTACTAAAATATATTAAAATAAGAGCAAATAAATTCTAGTGAGGTCATCAAAAGTTATTGTTATTTTAAATCAAATATAGAGTTATTAATAACATGACGTCATTGGAAGCTTACAATTTACTCTCATTACCATACACCTTTGACTCGGTTATATGTATCAAATAATAATGAGGGTTTCATTTGTAGGCCTGAGACAGTGCTTCAGACCCTGGGGAGCAAGAAAACACTGAGGTTAGAGAAAGAAATTTATATAGCTAATTATTTATTTTATAATTTATTATATTATATCAATGTGAAATTGCCTGTGATCGGTACTTACTTAAAAACCTTTGTTTCTGGAAACTTCCTTTCCAGGAGGTTATGTTGCTTGCCTTGAACAAGTACCTTTTCCAAAATGATATACTCTTTGATGTTTGTATTTGTTTGCAGCATTATTTGTCCTCCCCCAGGTGGGGAGCAATGACGAGTTTAGTTGTTTAAAAATTATTTATTTTAATAACTAAATGAGTAACTTGACTTAGATTTTTCGAATAACTTTATTTTTACCCTTTAGTGCATGATTTGACTTGTAAAAAATATATTATCTTGCATACTCGCTTATTGAATTGCATCCGAGTCATTTTATGTATATACAAATACTAAAAGTGCCATTAGTCAATCGATCCTAGGATCTTTTCAGTGAGGAGAATCAAAAATTACCTTTTCGGATGTCCGACATGGAAACTTAAAAATTGAGAGATCAGCACGTTTCTACTGAGCAAATGTGCTCTCAAAAAACAGCTTCATATCAGCAAATCTGTTAAGACATTATCTACAAACCTTCTAAATTAAAATATTGAACCATTAACCATTCAATGTGTATGTTGGTTGTTGATATATTTTTAAATGAACTCATTTCTACGCAAATAAAGATTAGGTAGACCTTAGCTGGAGGTTATGCTAAAACATCATAATACAAATCACAACCATATTTAGATAGAACTTATATCTAGACAACAAAAATAGAAAAAATAATATGAGTTTTGTATACATATATATATATACTAGCGAATGTTACCGGCGCTGCCCGGCAAGAGTTTGTAGGCGGTTTCAAGCAGCTCATGTCCTTCCCCAGATGATAAGCGACGTGCATGCAAATTTTGAGCTGAATTGGCCCAGGCATGTGGCCGCCTACTTGTAACGGAAAGACAAACAGACAAACAGACAGACAACTTCTACTTTATTATATACTAGCAATGTGCCCGGCGTTGCTCGGGCAAGGTCGGCACATGCAATTTGCCGATTTCAGAGTTTGTAGGCGGTTTCAAAGCAGCTCATGTCCTTCCCCAGATGATAAGCGACGTGCATGCAAATTTGAGCTGAATTGGCCCAGGCATGTGGCCGCCTACTTGTAACGGAAAGACAAACAGACAGACAACTTCTACTTTATTATATATATATATATATATATATATGTGTATATATATATATATATATATGTGTATATACATATATATATATATGTGTATATATATATATATTATATTATACTGTGGCACAGCTAATAAGCTCACATTTGATAACACTGTAAGATCTCCTATTCCTTATACCATGATTACGTCAACTTTGTCTGAGAGCCATGTATTATTTTTAATCATCTATAACTAGGCATTATGCATTGATACCAAAAACTCTCAAAGCCAATAAATATCAACTAGAACTCAGTATATGCATGAGTTATTCGTGTTATATGTAGTTTATGATCATATGCCTCTAAAAATAATGACACGTAATGGAAGGTTTTCCCCGGATATAATAATATTAGGAATATAGATCGATTATTCATCATGCTTCATCCACTCAAGTGTAACAAACAAATTCTTATTTGTGTTCATTGTATTCAAGTGCAACATCTATAGTGCCTGGGATTTATACCTTTTGTCAACATCATAAACTAAAGGGACTATTATTTTATTATCCATAATATTACTATGGCGTTGCAGGACGTATCTCACGTTGATTAAATTTAAAAGCCGAATACCACAACTGTATTTAGTAGGATATTTAATAAACGTGTCAACTTTTCAGGATGCCACATATACTCAGGTATTTTGAAGTTGGAATTTTGTGATCCCTTTAAAATAATTATGATCATATATATATATATATATATATATATATATATATATATATATATATATATATATATATATATATATATATATATATATATATATTAGGGCTGTTCTTAATTTTCAAATGTTTGAAATGTAAGCAACATTGTGGATTTCTGTTTCTTGGTGATAAAAGAAGATGACACACAAAGTTTGAACAAAATCAGTCAACATTACGAGGTCGCGCAACGAGGTCAAAGTTTTAAAAATTAGTAAAAATATAGTTTTCCGCAAATTTCTTCAAAATGGTGGACGTTACAGACTTCAATAATAATTATTGATTTAAAGGAAATCTAATTTACTACCAGACATATGTTAGATGTTTTTAATAAAACAAAGTTTTCAGTAAAAACAAAGAAAAAATGGAGTGTGTAATGATAGCATATTTCATAGCTTTTTTGTATCAATTAACTTCATTCGCCTGTAGAAGAGACTTGTTCGCTTCAGAGTAAAATAGTATTTTTAAGTTTAGTATACCTTTGAATTATAAATCCAAAAATGACCTTGGTTGCATTCTATCAATTCAGAATTCAGTACAATCTGAGTTTACATCATATGATTCAGAGCCTGTATTGACCTATAAGAAATCGATTATGAAAAAAAAAAAATAATGTGTTTCTTAGATTTGGGTCAAGGTATATTCTCAAAATTTTACTTTGTCTCTGACGCATTTATAATCCATTATATGCGTCATTTTGTACGCAAGATATGCTTTTTTTAATGTACATATAACTCTCTACTTATTAAATTGACATGATTTAGTATATTAAAATATTAAAGCTGGTGTACCAAGCTTTCATTGATATGTTTGGTGTTCTAAAAATCGCTATACTTTAAGAGAAATAAGCAAATATATTTTTGCAAGTACTCTCCCAAAAAATTGATCCTTAGATATGAGAATATACAATTACCACTTGGTAACTGCTGTTAGTGTTACCTGGATAGAAAGAGAAAGAAAAAAAAGAGGGAGAGAAGTGAGACAAAATACTCTCTCCCTTCTTTTTTTCAGAAAATCCACAATGTTGCTAACATTTCAAACATTTGAAAAATAAGAACAGCCCTAATATATATATATATGATAATAATTTTTTTTTAAAGGATCACAAAATTCCAACTTCAAAATAGTGGTATATATATATATATAAAATATATATATATATACAGGATATTCAAATAAATTTAGAAAAAAAGAATTATATATATATGTGTGTGTGTTTGTAAAAATAAAATATATACAAATATATATATATATATATATATATATAGGAATATTCTAACAGATGTAAAAAAAAAGAATTTATATATATGCATTAGGGTTGTTCTTATTTTTCAAATGTTTGAAATGTTAGCCATGAGTGGATTTTCTGTTCTTGGTGATAAAAGAAGACGACATACAAAGTTTGAACAAAATCGGTCAACATTACGAGGTCGCGCAAAGAGGTCAAAGTTTTAAAAATTTAGTAAAAATATAGTTTCCCGCAAATTTCTTCAAAATGGTGGACGTTACAGACTTCAATAATAATTATTAATTTAAAGGAAATCTAATTTACTACCAGACGTATGTTTGATGTTTTTTAATAAAACAAAGTTTTCAGTAAAAACAAAGCAAGAAAGGGAGTGAGTATTGTTAGCTTATTTCATAGCTTTTTTGTATCAATTAACTTCACTCGCCTGTAAAATGACTTGTTCGCTTCAGAGTAAAATAGTACTTTTAAGTTTAGTAAAACTTTAGATGATAAATCCAAAAATGACCTTGGTTACATTCTATCAGTTCAGAATTCAGTACAATCTGAGTTTACATCATATGATTCAGAGCCTGTATTGACCTATAAGAAATCGATTATGAAAAAAAAAATAATAATTTGTTCTTAGATTTGCGTCAAGGTATCCTCTCAAAATTTTACTTTGTCTCTGACGCATACATAATCCATATATGCGTCATTTTGTACGCAAAATAGGCTTTTTTTAATGTACATATAACTCTCTATTATTAAACTCACATGATTTAGTATACCAAAATATTAAAGCTGGTTAACCAAGCTTTCATTTGATATATTTGGTGTTCTAAAAATCGCTATACTTTAAGAGATATAAGCAAATACGTACTGTCCCCAAAAATTGTATTTTGATATGAGAATATACGATTACCATCTGGTAATAATGTTAGTGTTACCTGGATAGAAAGAGAAAGAGAAGGGAGGGGGTATTTTTCCTCCTTCTCTCCCTTCTTTTTTCTTGCTATCCAGGCAACACTAACTGGCGTTACCAAATGGTAATCGTATATTCTCATATCAAAAGACAATTTTTGGGGGACAGTAGTATTTGCTTATATCTCTTAAAGTATAGCGATTTTTAGAACACCAACATATCAAATGAAAGCTTGGTTAACCAGCTTTAATATTTTGGTATACTAAATCATGTGAGTTTAAAAAATAGAGAGTTATATGTACATTAAAAAAAGCCTATTTTGCGTACAAAATGACGCATATAATGGATTATGTATGCGTCAGAGACAAAGTAAAATTTTGAGAGGATACCTTGACGCAAATCTAAGAAACAAATTATTATTTATTTTTTTCATAATCGATTTCTTATAGGTCAATACAGGCTCTGAATCATATGATGTAAACTCAGATTGTACTGAATTCTGAACTGATAGAATGCAACCAAGGTCATTTTTGGATTTATCATCTAAAGTTTTACTAAACCTAAAAGTACTATTTTACTCTGAAGCGAACAAGTCATCTTCTACAGGCGAGTGAAGTTAATTGATACAAAAAAGCTATGAAATAAGCTAACAATACTCACTCCCTTTCTTGCTTTGTTTTTACTGAAAACTTTGTTTTATTAAAAAACATCAAACATACGTCTGGTAGTAAATTAGATTTCCTTTAAATTAATAATTATTATTGAAGTCTGTAACGTCCACCATTTTGAAGAAATTGGCGGGAAACTATATTTTTACTAAATTTTTAAAACTTTGACCTCTTTGCGCGACCTCGTAATGTTGACCGATTTTGTTCAAACTTTGTATGTCGTCTTCTTTTATCACCAAGAAACAGAAAATCCACTCAATGGCTAACATTTCAAACATTTGAAAAATAAGAACAACCCTATATATTAATATATATATATATATATATTATATATATATATATAATATATATATATATATATATAGATAACTATACATAGAGACAAATACCTTCAGTTCAACCAAAACAAAATATATGCTTTTTCAAAAAGAAGAAAATGCAAGGAACTTCCCTCTACCTGAATGGAGCCAAGATTGAGGGAGTTCGAACATTTAAATATCTTGGAGTAATAATTGACGATAGTCCTAAACTGGAGAAAGCACATTGAATATGCAATCTCTAAGGCTAAGAGGAGTCTCTTTGCCCTGCAACTTTGTTGGATCCGACTGGGGGCTTAGCCCACGAAAGTTTAAATGGATCTACGAGACCTATGTTCGATCTATAGTAAGCTATGGCGCTATGTTTTTGCACCTAAACTTCTAGGTACTAGGTTCATCAAAAATGAACTTAGTAAACTACAGAGACTTGGTCTGATGAGCATAACAGGAGCTATGAGGTCTACACCTACTGCGACTATGGAAGTACTCTGGGGGCTCCTTCCACTTCATCTATTTGTAATGGAGCGTGCGAGTTTAATTAAGCTTCGGACTAAAAAGGAAACTCCACTGAAATGGTTCGACCACCTACAAAGAGGACACTTGCAATATTTAGATAAATATTTGCAAGTAAAAATATCCCAACTCCCCACTTCGGATCCCTTTCTGGTCCAATAATCTGGGTTACGACATCAAAAAATATTGGTGTATCAATGATTTTGATCTCATTGGTTACACTGACGAGTCAAAAATCAAGGATCAAACAGGTATATATAAGAAATATATATAAGAAAAACTATTGACTTTTTTATATTAAAAAACCCTTATCTGTATTACATCGGGCCTTAAAATCAACTATCGGCATACCTCTAAAATGTACTACTTATCATAGCAACAAACTATTTTGATACAATAATATCGGTTCATAATAGATTTGACCCCATTCAAAGTAGAATTACTCTGAAGTAGATTACATTCATGATTACACAGGCCAACAAAAATCAACAAAAAATTTAGGTCGGACTAATTTTCACTAATTCTTATAGAGTTTTATCCACTGATTCCGAATATGGTATTCATTTTTCAAAGTTAGTGATAAATTCAGAGCTAAATGGATTTCAATTTTTTCAGCACTTTTTCGATTCAGAGCCATTATTGACATACAAGGACTGAAGTATAGACAAAATAAATAGCAATGATTTGATAGAGCTTAGATCAAAGTACTCATTTCAATTTTTACTTCGTCTCTGGCACATTTAAACTTTAAAATATATGTCATTTTGTACGAAAAATGAAGGGTTTTTCTTAGAGACTCACTGTTCCTCACTGCTCCTCACTCAAAGGTCTTACATGATTAAAAATTGATATGAATATGAAGAAAAAATATCAAGCTTTAATTTGATATGCTTAATGTTCCATAAAATGCCTTATTTTAATCAAAATTAGCAAATGAATATTTTTTAAATCCTCTCCATTTTGCCCTTTTTTAGAGAAATTCATAAGTCACCCAGTGAGATAGAAACAGAGAGAGAAACTGACGTCACAACGTATGTAAACAATAAAGAGTAATTTTCCTTCTTTCATTGGAATTTGAGTGTTTTTTCCCGGAAATCTTCCGAGGATCCAGGATTCCTAATGAGTGGCCTGCCGGCTGTGCCGTCGTACACAACATTTGTGAGAAGAATTCATCGTGACACAGCCTCGGATCAAGCATGGAGCAAGGAGTGGAAGCTTAGGAGGACATGACTCCCCAGAGGGTGCTTAGCCTATTCTCTTTGCATCAAAGAGGATGATGAGTCGGAGACAGACAGACCCTCAAGGACATTACCCCCCTCCTCCTCTCTCTTCCTTAAGGCTGGTTGGCTGGCTCATTCCGTCTGCTCAAAGAAGATGACGTGTCGGGCACCCCGGAGGGAGGGAGGAATGGACTCCCGTGAGAGAGAGAGAGAGAGTCATTGCCTTTGTCCTGTCTACCTACTAGCCTATTCTATCGGGGAGTCTCCTTTTCAAGTGAATCCATCGTTTTTTGCAGCAGAAAAATGAATTACTTACGTTTTCGTTTGCAAAATTCACCTTTTATTAACTATGCAAAAGATACAGCGGGACGACCTCCCTTCCAGTCACCCACCCACGTCCTTCAAACTCATAGCCGCCGCCCCGAGGAGCCCAAGAGTGTACTTCCAAGATAAAAACAAGACATCCAACAACACAATCCTTTCAACAGCCACAAATCACAATGATACACATAATTCATTTATGAAACGCGCAGTTGTCTGCCCACCGATCCGTCGCCGTCCTTTATTCCGGGGGGGGGGGGGGTCCACCTGCCCTACATCCTCTCATACTGAAACAGAGCACCATTTCAACAGTAGCCGCCGGGCATGCCATGAAGATACCACACAAGCGACCCTGCATGGACCTGGGGAGAGACTCCCATCCCCCACACACTCTAGAAGGCGGACCAAACACCACCACGCCCTCGCCTGCATTGGCCTCACTCTTCACGTCACTCTAAATCCATTCTTGGGAACTAAGCAAAGACTTTCCAACACTCTCAGGTGGAAGCCATCTCCCCCATGGGGCCCGAGTCCTCTACGGAGCGCTATGGCATCCGCTCCACCAAGGACGACCTCCTCCAGATGATTTAAAAGTGGACAGGGACATCGCAAAGGCCGAGTCACAAATCGTCAATCTAACCCTTCCCAATAAGCATTCCATTTACATTATGCCCTCCGGGAACAACGCCTGGGCACCCGACGGGCCATCTGCTAGAGACAGACATCAAGCAACTTTAAGAACAGAAGCTGGAGAACTAGAAGATGCATTCCTACGCTGTAATTGTGACAGGATTTTGGAAAGTTCTTTACACTACGTGTTGTCCACCCAGCCGCCCGCAGGACCTAGCCTTAGCCACGGAGCTGAAATGAGCTAGTCTTTAAAGAAATAGCAATCGTACAAGAACTGTTACAATTATCTTCAAATCATTGGGACAGCAAATTTAAAACCTGATTGTCGCTCATTGAACTTGTTTTGATATGTAAGGTGCATGAAAATAAAAAGGAATTAATTACATTGTAAACATTCTTTTAACTTATAGATTGTTGCCTAGATTTCAACAACTTATTTAGTGGTTTTGCACTGCTGAATCCCAAATGCCTTCGGATCTGGATGGCAGTATGGTGAGGATTTGATGTAATTTTATCCCAAAGTTTTACTAAATATATATCAGTTAAAAAGAATTATTAAATCGTATGAAGCTTTAAAAAAATATTTTTGATAGAACTTTTACATTTGTATACTTTGTTTGTCATGTCAAGCCCTCATTTGCTTTTCTTTTAGATGTTCTAATCGGTTGTTATTAATTTTAATATGTGCTGAAAGGCTTATCAGGCGGGGATTTTTTTTAAACTAAAATGCTCAATGATGTCAAAGTACGTAATTCCTCTTCTACGTTTTATATGTACATATATTATGTGATGTAATTTTTTGAGCCTGAATAAAAAAACAATAAATTACTCAGTAAACTATTTATTTTTTATTCTTGATAGTGGCTTAGATTTCAACAACTTATTTAGAAGTTTTGCACTGCTTAATCAGGAAATGATATCCGTTTATCTTCATCAGGTCAGGTTTTAATGCTAAATTGATTTTAAAGAGCCATTTTGTGACAAAAATTCATAACATTTTTGTTTATTATCAGCTGACTTTTCATGTGTATCGTCCTATATTTTTAAAATAAGAAAAAATGATATTTCAACAACATATATTAATTATCTGATTGTATATTTTAAACTGAATTATGTCCATTAAAAATTATAAATACGTGTAAATTGCATGTTGCCATTTTTTAGCACCGGGATAAAATAAGTATGATAATAATTTAGTTGAGTTAAATAATTTAAGTGTTCCTATAAAATATAAGAATAGATAATATTTTTGAATCGAACTAGATCATTTAATTCCTTTTGGGAAAATGGATGTGGAGTATCATCTTCAAAAACCATTTCTTCTTCTTCAGGTTCTTCAAAACTTGAGGCATCTTCGTCACTAATGTTAGGAAGTTCTTCGAAGATAGGCACTGGAATTCTTCACTGTGGGCTACAGGACGGCGTGCTGATAGAACATCAGGATATTTGAGGCTGTCCCGCTTCTTTCTGTTCATCCCACTCAAATCAATAGCGCAAAAGTAGCAGTCTGTGATATGGTTTGTTGGCTCCTTACAAACCATGGGAATTCCAAAGTTCAGACTTTTCTTGCCATTTGTCCATCGACGTAGAGTTTCGGTGCATGCCCGCTGTATCTTTTGCATAGTTAATAAAAGGTGAATTTTGCAAACGAAAACGTAAGTAATTCATTTTTCTGCTGCAAAAAACGATGGATTCACTTGAAAAGGAGACTCCCCGATAGAATAGGCTAGTAGGTAGACAGGACAAAGGCAATGACACTCTCTCTCTCTCTCACGGGAGTCCATTCCTCCCTCCCTCCGGGGTGCCCGACACGTCATCTTCTTTGAGCAGACGGAATGAGCCAGCCAACCAGCCTTAAGGAAGAGAGAGAGGGGGGGGGGTAATGTCCTTGAGGGTCTGTCTGTCTGTCTCCGACTCATCATCCTCTTTGATGCAAAGAGAATAGGCTAAGCACCTTCTGGGGAGTCATGTCCTCCTAAGCTTCCACTCCTTGCTCCATGCTTGATCCGAGGCTGTGTCACGATGAATTCTTCTCACAAATGTTGTGTACGACGGCACAGCCGGCAGGCCACTCATTAGGAATCCTGGATCCTCGGAAGATTTCCGGGAAAAAACACTCAAATTCCAATGAAAGAAGGAAAATTACTCTTTATTGTTTACATACGTTGTGACGTCAGTTTCTCTCTGTTTCTATCTCACTGGGTGACTTATGAATTTCTCTAAAAAAGGGCAAAATGGAGAGGATTTAAAAAATATTCATTTGCTAATTTTGATTAAAATAAGGCATTTTATGGAATATTAAGCATATCAAATTAAAGCTTGATATTTTTTCTTCATATTCATATCAATTTTTAATCATGTAAGACCTTTGAGTGAGGAGCAGTGAGGAACAGTGAGTCTCTAAGAAAAACCCTTCATTTTTCGTACAAAATGACATATATTTTAAAGTTTAAATGTGCCAGAGACGAAGTAAAAATTGAAATGAGTACTTTGATCTAAGCTCTATCAAATCATTGCTATTTATTTTGTCTATACTTCAGTCCTTGTATGTCAATAATGGCTCTGAATCGAAAAAGTGCTGAAAAATTTGAAATCCATTTAGCTCTGAATTTATCACTAACTTTGAAAAATGAATACCATATTCGGAATCAGTGGATAAAACTCTATAAGAATTAGTGAAAAATTAGTCCGACTTAAATTTGGATGTTGGCCAGTGTTATTATTCAAAGTTCATGTCCTTTCCATGTATACAATTTGTTATGTCATTAACGGTATTGATTGCATTTTTATACGGTGTGCCAAGTTCGCCTATCTTTTGGCTATAAACACATTGTCAGATCTTCTACGAATACGTTTCACGTCGTACAATCTGGTTTTTGAGACATTTTATTACGTATGTTTAAATCATTGTCTCTGGACTGAGGATATAAGATTTTAGAGTCTTTGACTATCGTTTTTAAAGACACTTTTAATTATAATATACAATAAAATTATATTTTTATAGTGATGAACTATATTGATTTTCTATATTAAAAAACACAAATTGTAGGCAAATATACATCACAGTGGCGAGAAAAACAATGGGGTCGATTTTTTAGAAGGACTATGAAATAATACTTTCTTAACTTGTACGAAAATATGTGGGTTAAATATTATTATTATTCTTCTTGAAGATATTGAACTAGAAATTTATCTTTTCTTATTGCCCTTATTATATATAACAAGAGTTTTTTTCGGCTTGGTATAACCAAAAAATTGACTCATCGAAATATTTTATAGATTTGGTCTTAACCTTAAGTGTTTTTTAAATTCTTGCTAAAAATATTTGTTGATTATAACCATACTTGTTTGTTTCATCCTTATATTGATTCCCAAAATAGTTCATGCTTTAAGAATAAAGGCTAAATTATATATTTTGTGGAATGAAGGATCTATCAATACTTAATATAAAAAAATGAAAACCCTGCCAGAGAAGATTTTATACTATGCACAAAATATTTATCACGCCCAATCGTCAAATTACGATGACTTGCTATATTAACATATGAGTAACTTTTAATTTATTCATATTGTTTTCATAAATAGTTTTACTTTATTTGAAAGCTGGATCATTCTATGGCCTATAAATTTGTTAGAATAGAAAACGATGTCGGTGACATATGTATTTAAAAAACAAACTTGCAATTTGGAATATAAATTCTTACTCTCACTGTTTCATATTCAATAAAGTAAATTTGTTAATTTTGTTTTTGCACAAGTTTTATTTTTGTAAAAATGTTATAAAATGGATCTAGATTGACAATTTTTTTTACAAAAATCCTTCCTTTAAATTATGATTATATTACATTCTGATGGCTCTAACATTAAATACTCATAATCTTTATTTCACTTTGATGGTGTTTTCAGGTTTCTTAGCTGCATTCAGTTTTTACTTTTGAATACATTAGTACCATATGTCATTATGAAATTTAGTTCCTTAAAAAACTGATTTATTTTTCCCCTATTTGGTTTGAAATAATTACGTCCGTGGGGATATAAATAAGCATTTTAGCACTAAAATTAAAAAATGACATCGATTTTAAAACTTTAAAGTTCCAAAAATACATACATATTTATATATTTGTGATAAAAAAGTGAAATTTGTACAGGTGTAAATAGTGCTGAATTGTAATATGTATATGGGGACCTCCTTGGGAGACCAGGCCTTCCCTCCTTCTTTGAGGTGACCTCAAGGCAGTGGCCCGGGAGGCCTGGAAATGCTTCCTCTCCAACCAAGTTGGCAATTGTGTCAAGAACCTTCCTGATTCCGAAGAGGCCGATGAGAGTCACCACTTCAGTGGCATATCCACTTAGGGGGGAGACGGTCGCGTTTGCATGCAATCGCGCTGTTGAAACAAATATGAGGCTCTGAGATCGCCCAAGACCCTGCATGCTGCAAGGACCACAGACTTATTTTGTTTTTATTTTTGCTTATTTACAAAAAAAATAATATATATATCTTATGATTAGATGTACTTTATGACTAGATGTGACTAAATTAGTCATACATAATATACGCCCCTTTTTTAGAGGGCTTATTTTCATGGTGTTTTATTCGTTATTGGCATGCATAGCTATTTTATAAAGTCCTTACTGATGAAGAAAAAAAATCATATGTAGCATGCTATTCTATCCAAGCAAGCTCTTAATTCAATCTTATTTATTTATAGAGTTTGAAAAAATGTAGAGAGTAGTATTTTAGTGTTCAGACCTATTTGTGTATTGTATGTTTTCAACCATTTTATCCAATACAAATGCCCTGTTTTAAGCTCCTCTCTCGTTAATACCACTTGAGCAACTATTATTTAAAATAAATTTCCTATTTTCCGGCTGTGAAAGTAAGACAAAAATTATCAAACGAACCCTCTAAAACTCCCTTTCCAATAATATCTAATATATTTGTTCGTATTTATGAACACGGTAAATTACAATGTATATTTAATTTAGAGTTCACGCGAAGGCGCCATCAAATAAGTAATAACGTTTCATTCTTCAGACCTTATGAAAAAAATATATATTACAATATACTTTCTCATAAATATAAATATATGTTTTCACATACTAAGAATCATAATTCGAAAGAAGACGCTACCTTCATGTTGTTCATGAAGAATATAAGAAGCTTTCAAATAATTAGATCAAAATATATACCTAAGGCACTGAATTACCAGACTTCGGCCTTGGACTACAAAACACTTCTCTTTAGACTTTTTTTTCTTCTTGGCCAACAGACTGCATTTAATATTTAAAATAATACAACAAACAATACACATTATTTTAAAAAAAACTTGAAAGAACATTGAGTAAAACCTCATTGCTTATGACATGTATCCTTTAAAACTTTTAAGTGGAGTTTAACCATTGATATTATCCCCGAAATATCATTGCACTTCTTTTTAAATGTTGATCAAACCTTAATTTTATTAAACTAATATTTAATATACTTTATCTTTGATCATTATATTCTGTTATTGCAGAGTATAATGAAGTTAGAGTAACCTGTTTCGTTTTGTGGCCGATCTCTCGAATTTTTTATCCTATCAATTTTCTGGTGACAAGCATTCATTTATTATTAGTATTAGCTATATGTATTCATAACATAACGTATAATTTGTATTTGTTTCGTTAGTAGGAGTAAATTTACGTATTATAAGCATGATATTTTGTCGATATAACTGGAATCAAAGTAGAATGTTTACAAAATTGCTTGACATCAATACAAATATTCTGTAAAAAGGATAATTTCTAGGACTTATATGAGCAAAATACATACAAAATGCTTATTTTGGAACCAATATTTATTAGGTCAAAAACCATATTATTTGCTTGTTTCATCTATAAAAAAAATTCGTGAAAGACAAAACTTCATTCAAAACTGGAAAAAAAATAACTCAATATCATATCAAAATTTAGTTTGAACAAGTCCCATAAAAATAATTATTTTCAACTTTAGAAAAAATACAGATTTTTAAGTGGCTTGTGCAATCCAAAATTTTTGAAGGTGGAAACTTTCCCATTCTCATTTTTCATTAGTACACACCAGCAAAAAAGCGTGGCAATATACCTAAACCGGTAGGCTAATATACAGTAATTGTATTTTTTTAAATCTTTTTATATTTTTGGGAAAAAGGCGGTAGGGGGAATGTATTTTATTCAAGTAGATAAATTGTTGGTTTCTTTGGGTTTACTGTAATTTCATCGCGAGTAAATTTGTCAGCCAGGGGTTCTATTACGTTGAATCCACCGTTGACCCTGCGTAGATTTCAACCCGCGGCGGAACACCCGAGGCTAAGGTGTGCACAACCCTTAAGCCGCGTGTCTTTTCTCCCTAAAAATGTCAGCGGTAGATTCAAACCCCATGGGACCCCAGACAGAGTCCCCATGAATAGGTCCACAAACTAAAAAATAAAAGCGCGGAAAATGCTTCACTACAAAAAAAGCTTGGCGACAAATTACCTACGAAAAAAAGGAGAACGACAAAAATACTTCACAACAAAAAAGCTTGGCGACAAATTTACCCGTGACAAAAAGAAGAACTACAAAATTGACTGACTATAAAAGAGCAAGCGATGTATTTACCCGCGACAAAAAAACGGCTATATAAAGCTCCGTGACAAATTTACTCGCGATGAAATTACTGGACACCGTTTCTTTGTTCATGTACAGTAAACCCTCGATATAACGAACTATATGGGGGGAGGGGAGGGTCGTTATATCCGAAAGTTCGTTAAATCCGAAGTTCGTTAAAGGGGGGCTCTGGAGTGTAAGGTATATCCTACAGGAGTGACGACGAACTGCCGCTGGACACATTTGTCGTCACGACACAGAGTACAGGGGAATACATGTTGCCGCTCGTAGAGATAAGGGTTCGGTAGACTTAAATATAACGAACTTAGGTTCGTTATATTCGGGGCTTGTTCGGTCATGGACAAAAAGGTTCGGTAGCCTCAGTTATAACGAACTTAGGTTCGTTATAACTGAGCTTGTTCGGTCATGAACACAAAAGGTTCGGTAGCCTCATATATAACGAACTTAAGTTCGTTATATATGAGGCTTGTTCCGCCAGCTCCAGGAAGTTCGGTATCCTCAGATATAACGAACTTAAGTTCGTTATATCTTATGCTTGTTCGGCCAGCTCCAGGAGGTTCGTTGTATCCGAAGTCGTTATACAGAGAGTCGTTATATCGAGGGTTTACTGTATTATTATTATCATAATTCTATCAGGCATTGTTTTTTTTAGACATAGAAAATCATCCTTTGACCTGAATTGTTTAATTATTACATTATTAAATGAACCATGTTTTGTGTTGAAGGCAAAAAATGATCCTTCAAGATTTGATAAGCCTTGGTAAAGCATAAAGCATATTTTATATACAGGGCTGTGCAGGTAAATTTGGAATAAGTTCACAGCCATCCAGATTAATAAGGAGAGGTTCTAGAGAAATATTTATTAAACAAAAATACACATTTGACACTTATGGTCAACTTTTATTCAATGTGTCCTCCTCCAGCTTCCACCACAGTCTCCACACGGGCCTGAATGCCCTCACTGACCTGGACACCTCCGCAGCCTCCAAGGACATGGCCACAGACGTGGAACAAAAAGAGGAACAGGCAGAAGGACAGGTGGATCTGTAGGGAGGCTTCTGAGGTCCCCATGGTCTTCAGGACAAAGAACCCGGCTGCAGTGATGGTCCTGGGTGTCATCAGCAGTGAGGGCCACGTCATGCCGCCACACTTCTTTGAGCCCAAGCAAAAGGTCAACTAGGAGGTGTACTTGGAGGTCCTCAGTAACGTGGTCAAGCCTTGGATAGACACTGTGGCCTCTGGGAGGAAGTACACCTTTCAGCAGGACTCTGCCCCCGCCCACAAGGCCAAGACTGTGCAGGCATGGCTCAAGGAAAACGTGCCTCACTTCTGGGATCCTCAGACCTGGCCCTCCAACTCCCCAGATCTCAACCCTTGTGACTACTACCTGTAGGGGAAGTTGGAGGGGGAGGCCTGTGCGACCCACCACAACTCTGTGGAGGCCCTTAAGTCGTCCATCACGTCTGTGGCCATGTCCTTGGAGGCTGCGGAGGTGTCCAGGTCAGTGAGGGCATTCAGGTCCCGTGTGGAGACTGTGGTGGAAGCTGGAGGAGGACACATTGAATAAAAGTTGACCATAATTGTCTAATGTGTATTTTTTGTTTAATAAATATTTTTCTAGAACCTCTCCTTATTGATCCTGGAGGCCATAAACTTGTTCCAAATTTACCTGCACGGGGCTGTATATACCTATATTTTATATCCAGGAGTAGAACGCTAAAAAACATAATGTATTAAAAGCCATAAAGTCGGAATCCTTACACTGTACATAGTTCTGACTTTAGTTTAGAGAACTACAAAAGTAACTAGATGCATATATACACTCAGAGAGTGCAAACCTCCGCCGTCACGGGGTCCTTATGAGCCTTCCGAGGCGGATTTTTCACGACTGGGGCGGCGTAGAGGGACGGGGGAGGGTTCCCCTCGACGGAAATTCCGAGAGGAAGACGCTCCCGGCACCCGATTTTACAGCACAGCGACATCTAATGGCAGAGTAGGCTACCTCGAAATATTTATTAGCATTTAGCTCGTTTTGCATCTTAATTCTGCACTCAAAGATGTCAAAATTTTATCACTTGTTCCTTTTGGCATTTTGAACAACTCCACAAAGTTTCATCCGAATCCGTTCCGTACTTTTTGAGTTATCCTGCTGACAAACAAACCAACCAACCAATAAACCAACGCCAGTGAAAACAATATCTCCTTCGGTGGAGGTAATTAACTTAAAACTTTAAAGTCATTGACTCAGTGGGAAAGAAAACGGTCAATTCGGCCATCCTCATTGAAATGAGAGAAGTTTTGATAGACTAATTTTAACGTCCTATTGTTTATGCAAACCCACACGTATGCAATTCTTTCAAACCCGATAAAAAATCAAAGTACATATGTTTTTAAAATGATCATTTATTTAAAATGTAATAATTATGCATTGAAGTTAATTTTTCTTGTATATATTTATGGGACTTAATTTTGCATGATAAGGAATATAAATGAAATGTCCTTTCAACAACACACCATTCCTTCATATCCGTAAATTGTTCATTAATAATACAAACTTTTAATAACCTTTGTAATGCATAAAGTATTGGAATAATATATTATTTATAATCCATTCTATGTAAATGATCTTTCCCACATTTTACCAATAATTCCTACTTGACATACAAAGAATATCATGCTTTCCTATGAAATTAATTTGGGGTTCATTCATATTCAATTTTCGCTTATTCGGATAATAGCCTATTTTTCACTTTGATAATAATGGACTTTCGTGCTGAATCGAACTTATTAGCACGTATGTTGGCCATTTAATTGTTTTTCTCTAAGGCAACGCCGGGTACTGGTTCAACTATTTATGTCTGTTTCTAGCCCGGAGAAAGGTACCTTGTCAAGAGAGCTGACTACTCGCTTGCATGTTATATGACGTCATTAAAACCACCGTCAAGAATATTACTAAATTCCTGAATCCATGCTAATTGCGCACGGGTTTTTATGTCCTTGCTGGTCACTCAATAATCTATGCATCCACGCTGGCTGCTCATAAGCCCCTGAGTTTTCCTTTACTCCTCACGAAGCACAATGTCCTCCTCACCCATCGCTAGTGTGGAAAATGTCCTTGTGTACTCTCAAATTTGATTGGTTAAAAAAATACAAAAAAGGAAAAAATATATGTTGGTACGCGTGCATATTCTAAACGACCCAATAGAATACTAGACTAGAGTCGAGTATTCTATGTCGACCCCTACTCAATTTAATAATAAACATCGACATAACAGCTAACTTCTTCATATCTTTCACCTTCATCATGCCGAAAAAATGATTTTTTTTTAGATCTCTACTAATGGAGGCTCTACTGATGTGTGGAAGGTTGACATTAATAGTGGACTGATATCATGCCGTTATTGTTGTGAACCATCCCCGTCTCGTCCTTTATGGAACATATACTGTATTTAGTACCTACCTTTGAATCATGTCCGAATTTAAACATCGTCCGGAGGTTGCTTTCAAGGAGTTTGTTTATGTTTATATATACGAAAAAAACAGGGAACCAGGTGGCGTGCTTATTTTCATAAGGTTTTTTCACCGCCCTACCCATTGCTAACGTATCCTCGTCTCCCATCTGCATTGGATGATTGAGTGTACGAGTGGACGAAAATTAAGAAATTTTCCAATGAGAATAGCCATAGTTTTAATTAGTATTAATTATTATAATATGAAATTCAATGATAATACCATTCACAATACCTTTTTGTTATCCATGAAAATAAGAAATACATGTTCTTGTATTTTTATTCAATTGGCTTGGAGAACTTGTTTTCCAATATTGGGAGCTAAATAGAATTGACTTGCGTTAGTGTTAATATGTTACATTGATATAAGAGACGAACAATACGATACGAAACAAGCAATAGGCCATTTGTTTTTTCGGTTAAAAACATTTTATTCGGTAATCCTTTTGTTTCACCTAATGAAGACAGACAAGTGATAGATTATATTAATATAACGGAAGGATTTTGATCTTAAATTTGCTTATATTTTATATAATTAATTGAATTATGGAGAATTGTTTACAACCATATAAAAAGTCAAAATTGACTTTTATATCAAATTGAGGCATCTTATATCCATCTCAATGGTTTGCTTTAGTATATGTTTGAAATAGTCATCAAGTCTTTTATTATTATTTGTTCGAAGCACAGTTACTTATTAAATATAATATAACAATAAATGCAATGATAAAAAGCTTGTTCTAATGCGTAATATAATAAAATTATTTAATGTGTAAGTATATAATTTCTATATTAATATAGCAATAAGTTTTATTAAATGAATGAGTATATCAAATTTGAAAATCTCGATTTTTTACTAGCTACAAATTTTTAAATAAGTCTACTATAAAAACTTATTGATATAAACATCAAATAGATTAAACTAGCCTGTTTTCTTGCACATTATAAGCTCCCTGATTGGCGGCAACACCATTTTCCTATGTAATTATTTAGTATATTAGAAAAAAAACTTTTTTTTCTATCCGTGACGGATAATTTTTAAGGATTTTTATTTTATTTCGGTTAAAACATTTATTCAGTAATCTGGCAAAATTTAATACAATGTAAAAATAAAATACACTAAATTATATAAAGGTAACAGAGTAAAACTATTGAGGGCAGTTGCGAAAATACATAAATGGACATTTTTTAAGTTCAAATTTACTACTCTGAAGAATAACCTTATACAAAAGGATGCATTTACATTTGTTTAAAAACTACCGATGTCTTTTTAAAATTCTTATTATAGTTTTAATGTAATGCTTCGATCTTGCTGGTAAATATTTCATATTGTCGCCAGCCCATTTAAGGAATTTGTTCAAATGAGAATATGCATATTTTATGTCATTAAGATATTTGAATATATTGTTTTAGCCATGGCCCTGATCTAATGATAATAGACTCGTGATTGGAAATATAGTAATACACTTAAGTTCTTGTAACTACTTGATAGAAAATAATAATATTTTTTTTTAATGGGTCATTTATTTAAAAATCATACATAACATAATATATACAATAATAACTAAAAAGAGCAAGAGGGGTTGTGATAATAAAGTCATAAATAAACATTGTGGTTTAAAATTAACCCTCTGAAGCAAGACCCATCACATCATTAAAACATCAATATCTAAATTATATATAGTGAAAGTGTGTAACACGAAATAGCGAAAACAAATTTAGTAAATAATATATTAGAACATCTTTTATTGCACGGCTCCCTCGATGATGTCATTTGAAGTCCTCTTATATCTTATATAATTATTTTGTTTACTGTGGGTTGATTAAAACATAATATGTATTGTTGCTAATCATTTACCAACAAAAAAACTATTATTATTATTATTTTCTCTTCTCTATAATCTTGATATGATGCGTTACTACTAGGGTCAAATTCATGAATAAGCATTTCTATTGTATTCCCACAGCTACAAGAAAAAAAGGAGCATATGCATAATTCTTAGTTGGTATTTTTAATACATATTTTTTTTCATAAATCATAAGTTCGTGACACAATTCATTTATTTATATATATATATATATACACACACACACATAACTATATACATACATATAAATGTACGCAACGGCTTAATGCTTTCCACTTTGAAAATACCGACAAATATTTTCGATTACAAGACTGAAAAAGGGCCCTTTCTACAAGATTAATATTATAGTAATCCTTGAATCGCGCATTATTTGGGTAAACTTGTTTTACATATATTTCACTCCATTTTCATTACTACTATGTAGTTTTTCCTACGTTGTCGATGATTATACAATATGTGTACATATTCTTAGGGATACAATATTTATACAAGTACACCTTAGTCAAGGGTTTCCAGTGGAGAAACACATTGGCTAATCAGTATATTTCATCAAATATTGTTTTTTATAATTCATTCATCAATTATCGTTTTCTACGTCGCTTTTTTATAATATATCAATTAGTAATATATTCAATAGACCAGAAATATTTGTATATATATATATATATATATATATATATCAGGAAGCGACCGGGTACCCGGCCGGTGTCTAAAAATCGGTATCCGGACAATTCCCCCCGGACAATTCCCCCCCAGACAATTCCACCCTGGACAGTTCCCACCCGGCGAATTCCCCCCTAGACAATTCCCCCCAGACAATTCCCCCTGCGCAATAGCAATGCCATTGGACATTTGAAACCTAACATCAAAGTAAAAGGATGTTTCTACCATTTATCTTCAAATATTTTGAAAAACGTTAAGAACGTAGGATTGCAGCAGCGATATTTGGAAGATACAGAATTTACCATATATTGTAGAATGCTCTGTTGCCTTGCTTTTTTACCAGAAAAAGATGTTATTACTGCCTTTTTTTTGCCTATATGGTTCAACAGAATTGCATCCGACTGGATATAAATAAGCATTATTGCATTAAAATTAGTCTATCGAACCTAGGATCTAATCAATGAGGTAGACCAAAAAGGACCATCCCCTCTCGGGATTCGAACCTGCGCCCCCAACATTGAGAGTTGAACACGCCTTAACACGCACGGCTATCGAGCTCCCTTGCCTTTGAAGAGCTCGCAGATAAAATGAAAGAAAAGTTTAAATCACCGGGCCGGGACTTTTTTTTTAGGAAATTATTTTCTAAAAAAAACGTCGTCACTTTCAGAATGATGAAAGAACCAAAATATACTGAAGTCCCAGCCCGCCTTGAAAAATATAAGTCCCGGCCGTACCGGTGAAAAAAGTGTCCCAGTCGTTTCCTGATATATATATATATATATATATATATATATTTATATTTTTTTACTAGTAAGGGAAGAGAAAATTATAGTGAATAACTCAAATTGGTTTTTTTTGTAGATGAATTATCATTATAAATTAAACACTTTCAATACAATTGCCTAAAGAGTTTATATGTTATTATAAGACTATTTTCATCATCTTTTTGTAAACAAAATAAAACTACGGTTTTGATTTATAATATTATATATATATTTGTCATTCGATAATATATATTCGTTTGAATATATATTATAGCGTAGAAATGAGTCACTCAAACCTAAGCGCACTCATCATTGAGAGTCTAGCACGCTTCTACTAGACTCAAGTACTCCTTTTGGGATGTATACTGATCGTAAAAAAACTTTCAATACACTTTTCGAAAAAAGTACATTTGTTAAATAAAGAGATACTTAAAAAATTTCAACTTTTGTAAAGCAAACATTTTCGCAGTTTATAGTTATTGGATTAGCTAGCAAGAATGAAATTATTTATAGGCTATGAGATTAAATGTTTCGTTTTTGAGAGGGCAAATAAAAAAGTACAACAATATATTATTTGTGAGCTAAAATTATGTTTTTATAATTAAAATGGTTCAGATGGGATATTATGTCGAATTATTTATTTAAAAAAGTATATTGTTATTACTGCATTTGTCCTTATTTAACAATTTCGGGTCGGAAGAATAGTTAAATTGTGCATACAATTATTGAAGGGACTGAAACTTGAATCCGCAACGTGAGAGAAGGAACTTCAGAATACAATTCATAGAAAATTTGGCTCTGTTCTCAACAAAAATGAATGAAATAAATTAAAAACTGTTCAATTTCAGCCAACTTTTCAATGTTCTTTTTTTCTTCTTCTTAATGCCCTCACCAACTTATATATATTCCATGCCGTAAATGTTTACGCATTTAAGCATTGCGGTATTACTATCGATCTTTCTTGGAAAGGACCATAATTAAAGTGAGCCTTTTTCTTCTTAAGAGGCTGGACCTAGAAACTTATGTCCTGAAAATGAAGCAGTAAAGAGTCCTATTGATATTGGGCCCAGTCTTTCAGGTAGCCTGTTAATTTGTACTTATATTTTTCCATCTCATGACCAATTCATATTATATATTTAACTCCATATGAAGGCTATATTTGATTTACCTTAGGACCTTAAATAAATATCAATTAAGAAACTGTCTGGTATAAAACAATATTTATACTTTTTCTTAATGATTAAAATAATTTTGTTCATTTGTTTAGCTCCTAGATCATCCCCACCTCACCGGAACTCAATCTGATATCAGCCGGTAATGAAACCTTCTAGGAGCTAAACCGTTTATTATTTAGTATAATTTTAAATCTACAAATGTAGTAAATCTAAAATGCTTTAGGAACAGGAATTCTTCCAGAATATGTTTTTCCCATCAATCCCGTCGGCTATTCCCCTCATTCCAGGTATTGTTCGAGGGCAGCCATAAAATCATTTTATTCTATTATAGTTAAATTAAATACTGTAAAATATAAGGATAAAAAAACAGAACCCTTTAGAAAAATCTCAAAGTTACATTACAACAGCAATGAACATTTTAGTTCTAAATTACCGCCCAGATAAAACCCTTATAGGTATATGTATATAAACAATGATAAATACAATTAATATGTATTCAATACAGCAATGCATTCTTTAAATCCTCTAGATGTTGTTAAAATATAATTTTGATTGGTTTTAGGTAAAAATTTAATGAGGTCTCCGGCATATTTCCATGTTGACGCTCCCGAAATCAATTTTTTTACCTCAAATGCATAGTGGCTGGCAGTTAATTAGTAAATAATTAATATTTAACTTAATGAATAACATTTTGCATCTAGTTATTTAATATATATATATATATATCTCTGATAAGCGAAGCAAATATATGCTGAGGGTTTTTATTTCATTAATAAACGATATCTACTACCAAGGTCTGTATAATAAGGTCGGGGCAATACAAAAACAAACATGTAGCAGTGTGACTACTCAATGACGTCACTGTAGAACGATTATATCCATCTCTCTCTCTCTATATATATATATATATATATATGAATCTCTATCTATCTATATATAAATATATATATGTATGTTTGTATAAATAAATATATAAATATATATATATATATATTCGTCCCCCAGTGACGTCATTGAGTAGTTATACTGCTTGGATTACATGTTGTTTTTGTATTGCCCAGACCTTATTATACAGACCTTGTCTACTACGTTCAAGAGTCCTCTATGACTTTAGTTGGAGAGTTATCATTCATTCGAGTTCTATATGATATTAACCCGTAGGGAAAGAGAACGAGCTATCCCAGAGATGATCAAATAAAAGGGGATAATTCAATTGATAGTTTTTTTCAGGTAGGATATTTGTTGATTATCTCTTCAAGTGGGGGAACGAATTAAATATATTAAGCTACTTGACTGTTTTTTACCTCCGCCGAAGGAGGTATTGTTTTCACTGGCGTTGTTGGTTTGTTAGTTTGTTGGTTTGTCAGCAGGATAACTCAAAAAGTACTGAACGGATTTGGATGAAATTTTGTGGAGTTGTTGGAAGTGCCAAAAGGAAGAAGTGATTAAATTTTGGCATCTCTGAGTGCAGAATTAAGGCGCCAAATGAGCTAAATACTACTAAATTTTCCAAGTTAGCCTACTCTGCCAATAGATGTCGCTGTGCTGTGAAATTGGGTGCCGGGAGCGTCTTCCTCTCGGAATTTCCGTCTAGGGGAACCCTCCCTCGTCTCTCTACGCCCCCAGTCGTGAAAAATCCGCCTCGGAAGGCTCATGACGGCGGAGGTTTGCACTCTCTGAGTGTATATATGCCTTTAGTTTATATTGCGATCAAACTTTTAGCCCCTTTAAAGAAATGTGTTGAGGGCGTGCGATTTAAAACTGATTTTTTTAATGGATTTCTTAAAATTGAATATCGAATTAATTCCTATTTACTTTAATGTCTTTCTTGAGGGATTATTTCAAAATGAACTAATATCTTAAATGAATCAAGTTAAGAGTTTTTTAAAGTCTTTTAAAGGAGCGATTTCTTCGTATATATTTTTCCACTAAATGGATTAGCTCATAACGCAGTCCAATTAGTCCAATTCCTATTTGACTTATAATTCTTTCATGGACGAATTTTTAAGGAAGGAGAATATAAGATCGAAATAATTTTTAAGAGTTCTTTCGCCCATCATTAATACTTTATTTATTTTTAAATTCGTTTACACGCTTTGAAAATAGAAGAAACTCTATAAATATCTACGAGATCATTGTAGGGGTATATAATTCTACAATGATCTTACAGAGTAAATTATTTACAATTAGACCCTACATGTTACCAGGATTCTTTAACCTCTTGGTTTTTGTAATTATGATTAAAATCATCTTATCTCAAAAATGTATTTTAACCTCGGCAACTTAGAGTATATGAACAATGTTCGATGTCTGAATGTGTAGATGATATCGACAAAGGTTTTTGTTCTTCAAAATAATGGGTCATTTATTTAAAAATCATAAATATATATATATACAAAAATAAATAAATAGCAAGAGAGGTTATGATACAAATCATATATACATGTATATCAACATATTTACGTTTTGTTTTTTGGCCTTCGCCTGTTTTTAAACCATCTGAATTACTCAGTGATCCTACTGATAATGATTAACAGGACATTAACCCTTGTGTGGTGTTCATATTTTTGTAACACAGCCACTATTCGTGGGTCTGCTGGACCCGCTGCGTTTTGGGGCTCTCAGCTAAACACAATAAAACTATTTTATGTTAAAATACTCAAATGATATTTTCCTTATCTCAATTACAAGCAATATAAACAACAAAAATGATAAATAATAGTCTTTTACCTTCATTAGGTCACATTTATAAATAAAACATCACTTCTTTTTGTTGTTGCTGGCTGTAACCTAGAATAATGAAAATATCAGAAATTTTTCTAACTCTCTCTCCTCACACACAAGATATGAGTGCCAGATCAACTGCAATAGCATCACACTTACTTCAGGCTTTGCAGGTGATGGTTCTGTAGGTTGGGTGGATGGTGCACAAGACCTAAAATTTCCACTTTCATTGACCCCGGGTCCAGCAGACCCGAACACCCTCTATGTAATGTAAATGTGTAGGGGGGGGGTGTATGGTGTGTGGTCACTGAAAACGTGTTGTGATATATGTTCTTCACAGAAAATGAGCCAAGGCCAATGAATCTGAGTTTGAAATAATAAAAATTCGTATTACTTTTCTTTGAGACAAAAATGAAAATGGGTCCCACAGACCCGAACACCACACAAGGGTTAAGTCACTACGTAACCAATTTATTCCTGTAAATGTGACATTAAATTCCAAAACATTGTACACATTTTTTCTTGTTATATTATATTTATGTACGTATTGTTGGTTTTGCTTTTGGGGGGCGTATTCTTTTGGCAGAGTATTGATTTAATTAGAGCTACTGATAGTATTTTGTTGCGGTAGGGCAGAGGTTAGGATTGAAAGTATGTCAAGTTTATTTTTGTTTTGAGGGGAAGTAATAAGTGTTATTGACCGTGGATAAATAATTACTTTAGGCCAATTCGAAGATATCCAATTATTTACAAATGGATGAGGATGTAAAGATTAGTTTTTTTTTTTTTTTTTTTTTTTTTTTTTAAAGACTTTATTGATTTAGAGATATTACATATAAAAAAATATATAAATAAACATTTTAGTTTAAAATTAAATCTCTAATCTAAAATCTAGCTGCACTATATACAAAAATCAATAATTAAAATTTGTTTTTATAATTTTGTTTATTTCATTCTTCTAGGGTATCTTACATTCCGTACGTTGCAAACCTACATTATATCAATTTTGTACTCTCAAACACATAATAAAAGCAATAAAGGAATACGCCCATAAGGCAAGAAATTAAGAGTAATAATAAAAATAAAAGGGAATTTAAAAGATCTGGTTGATAAAATAGTGGCAGCTTGATCTTCTCAGTCCACACGAAGGGAAAATAGATTGTTTACATTTGTACTCCTATTGTTGTCGTTTGACGCACTAGAGACCGAACGAAGAGCTTCTATATGTCTTCCGACGAGGCGATGGAGACCCACAGGGAGTCCAGATCCGCCCGTTTTGTAGGATGTAAAAAGAATTTTCCTTTTTATTATGTATTTCAAATCAAGGACATTTTATAATTTATTTTAAAAAGCACTTTATGAAAAATGAAAAAAACTTGAAGGCAATATTTCTGCCAGCTGCATCTCTGAAGGATAGTTATGAACATTTATAATTTTTGGATTGCATCTGACTACTTATAGCATTAAAGAACCTCTAGGATCTTATCAATTAAAATGAAAAAAATACTTGAAGGCAATAGATTTCTGTCCAGCTGCATCTCTGAAGGATTCATGGAGGCCCTCTTTTTTATGCCTTTATTTAAAAAGCACTTTATTGAAAAATGAAAAAAACTTGAAGGCATTCTGCCACTTGAAGGATAGTTATGGACCCTTTTTTTGCCTTTATGGTTAGATTGCATCTGACTGGATATAAATAAGCAAAGCATTAACATTAGTCACTCGAACCTCTAGGATCTTATCAATTAGATAGACCAAAAAATGACCATCCCCTCTCGG
Source organism: Caligus rogercresseyi (assembly GCA_013387185.1). NCBI lineage: Eukaryota > Metazoa > Arthropoda > Copepoda > Siphonostomatoida > Caligidae > Caligus > Caligus rogercresseyi. The sequence goes on along the minus strand of CP045890.1, from coordinate 4,851,070 downwards.
GATTCGAACTGGTCCCACAACATTGAGAGTTGAACAGACCCTTTTCTCTTTTAGAAGAACATCAATAGACTTATAAAAAAGTTCAAAAATTTGAAGTAATCCATGAGCTTAATCCGTTGATTTTACTTTGATATTTTTTTCTTCTCAAATTAGTATTTAAATAGAGTGATTGTGTATACATTAATAGACATTGATGTCTAAAATTAAAAACTTTAAAACGATTAGCGCCATTTTAGCTATCAAAAAGCTACATTGAAGACCGCAAGAGGTTAATGAGTTTAACTTGAAACTTTGAATTTTATTATAAAATCCCATCTGATATATACATATATATGTATATATGTATTGACATATAGCTTTGCAGATAGGATTAGTATTTGTTGCTTTTGTATGTATGGATCCATTGATAGAGTATTTGCTTTGCTTTTCAAAATATATTATTTAAACCTAATAACGAAAAGCTTTTTCTACGAGTGTTTGTGCAAAAAAGAATAATTGATCGCATATAATTTATGTTCGTTTATTTTTCAATTTATACATAAAAGTAATAAAAATGGCGAGTCTCTCGTGAATATTTTAGTCAAGTCATACCTCAGATTTGCAACTATGACGTCTTCCGTCAAAAAAATCTCTTTGTCTCAACCAAGCAACCCATACATTAAATTAGTGAACAAAATCAGTTTAATGAATAATTTGAATGCATACAACTTTTTTCTTAATATTAAATTGTTTTTCTTTTCAAAGGAAAGATAATCCATATTCATAACTCATGCATTTCATTCATATTTTCAGCTAATGGTCACAGCAACGGAGTGCATTCATCCCTACAGAACGGTTCTGTCATGGATCCGGCAGACGCCATCGTAGATATCTCCCTTGAGGATGACTCCAACCCAAATCAAGTTATATCCCGTGCAGCTGACTTTTTCCTTGAGAACAACGACAATTACCGTCTCTCCTGGGATGAAGCATCCCATCGCATCTCAGAGGCTGAGCAAGATCCATCAAAACCTCCAGGAAAGTGATCCTTCCCGTGACCAATCCTCATCTCCAATCTTTAGTAGCCTATAAAACGGATAGTAATCAATTTGTTGTTGCAATCTAAGAGGAAATAACTATATATAAAGTCGTTAAATCGTCAACATTTTATAGGAGTTACATTAAGAAAAAACCAATTAATCGGTAACAAATGACGATTATAACTCGGCATTATACTAAAAATCAGTACGCTAAAATACAGTCGAATGTATTAAAGATAGACGCATAAGAATAGTTGAATAATTACTTTTTGGACAGTTGAAAACATAGAAATTAATGATAATAATAATATTAGCTCTCCTATCAAACTCATTATACCTCTAAAATATTGATGTAGAACAATTTAATCACATGATATCAAGACAAGGTGTACCTCCAGGCCACGAAGTAATCTCGAGTCGCTTTTGTCATTCTAGTTATAAGTGGTATATTTTTCCCGTTGAAGTCGTCTAACTGCAATCATGAAAATAGGACAAATCAGATACAAACACCTATATTTTCGACATAATATCGTCAGGATCAAAGTATGTACAATCGAAGGTATATTTATTTTTTGGATAGTGAAACGTTAGATTTCCTATTAATATTTTGGCTTCATCAAAAAATATAATGTTATTATTTCCACTTGTGGGTGGTTTCTGTGGGAAAAGTCAGCTTTCTTGGTATTATGCCTTACATGTTCATATAAATATGCGGCTTTGTAGACAAGACTCCCATAAGATATATATATCTTATAAATTCCATTACATACATTAAATGGATTTAAATATAAAAACATTAAATAAATAAGAGTAAAAAGTTTTAATAAAACATAAAAACTGAACAAAATATGAATGAGCTGTATTGGAGATGAGGTTTGGTCAACAAAACATTTTGGCTTTCCCTTCCACAGTTCCTGGATTCAATATTCAGTACATTCAATGGCGTCTCCGTCGTATCGTTGAGAGTATTTACTTCCGTGTACTTACTCTCCTACTCATTCTTGTGGATTTAATTGTTATTATCGTGGATCTGTCTACAGAGGAAAGTCATTCTTTGAAGCCATTATTATTATTGTTAGTATAGTTGATGATCATCCTATTAATGTAATTGTGATGATGGTGGGTAAATTTTTTAGGGGTCTATAGGGAAACGATCAAATAAACCTAATGGACACTAACAGAGGGACTGATTCAGGAAGAAATATAACTATTTTGTGTACAATAATAATAGTAGGGGAGTAAAAACTATTGACTTCCTTAATGATATTGTTTGGATGAAGAAGAAACCTGACTATGGGTATGATTAAAAAACAATGTGGCATTCTATGGACTATTGATTACATTAGCTTTTTTATACCTTTAAGCGATGCTTTCCAATAATATTTAAATGTATATTTTATACACAACCACAACTCAACGTATTCAATCCTTAAAAGGAATTATGCATTTATAATATCCTCGCCAAAACCAATGAAATAAGAATATGATCAATATGGCATACTTATGTCTGTCCTATTTTCTTTACATGGACATTATGATAGCGAATTCTTTGAAAACTCCTTCATTAATCAAGCCATGTATACCTACATTGTAAAAAAATATGTCTTTCATATTGAAAAGATGAAGAAAAAATGATAAGTTATTGAATTATGTGATGGTCATTTTTGTATTTTAAGATTTTTAGGCACTTGTCATAATAACAAAACAAATTAACAATGAAGATACTTTTATAATATACATGTCCATATAATAACCTTCTTTAAAATATAATTTTTTCCATCATTATATTATTATAATAATGGCTTCAAAGAAATGTATATAAAATTGCCGCCACCTATAGGAACGAAACTTTGCTCTCCTCTATATCGATTTCGCCATCACAGTATACTTTGTCTTCGAGATCATATTTCGAATCATCGCTCTCACGGTTCCACTATTCTTCTCTATATGGTACAATGTGGTGGACTTTGCCGTTGTTCTCATTACTTTCATCGTTGTCACGGTATCTATAACGGGACAGGAGTGGACGCGGACGTTTGCTATCTTTGTGGTCTTTCGATTCATACGAATCATACGTCTACTAAGGCTCTACACGGAGAAAAAACAGCTGGAAACTGCCACGAGGCAATTCATCAGTCAGAATAAACGGAGATATCAGCAGGTAAAATTAGGATCATTGACAATATAGAGTGCCGTAGAGTAGCGCTGAATATTAGGGTACTTGTTCGCTCTCTGTTTGTTTGAGACTCCATATTTTTCTTCATGAAATATGTATTGTGATGGTTGCAATTCATTCCAACTCTATTTCATGATAAAACATCGGAACTTCACTAAATCTTCTGTTCTGTCTGTCTGTCGCTGTCTTTCCCCCCAACAGCAAAGAGCGAACAAATACCCAGATGTTCAACGCTACCATTCATGACTTTGGCACTCTATGATTAAGATACTTATATATTTTCCCCCTTATAAATTTATACATGTCAATTAAAATAGAAAAAATATTTGTCTAAGAAAGTTGTTTAGTTTGTAATATAATGGGATTATAAATTACTTCAAGTCATATTGTACAAAAAATATGAATAAAATTCAATTTTTTGTTGTAAACTTTTTAAGAAGGGGCATTCTTCCTGTTAATTGAGCAGTTTTTCACAAGCTAAAAAAAATCAGAAATCCAAATGGGAATAGGGTTTATTATTCCTTTATGTATTATATTTTACCATTAGGATATCAAATTAATTGAATGTTCCTCCAAAATAATCTTATTGATTTATTCAAAGGGCAGTAAGCTTTTTTTCGTTTGAATGTCAATTTAGGCTTTGATTTTTGCCTTAACCCATTACTTCCATGACCCCTTTAAAATTATTTTTTTCGCTGAAAATTTGATATGTTATTCCTTTTAGTATAAATATGGATAATAATGATATTTTTTTTCTCTACCGCCCCTCAGACCTTAGCAATGGCCACGTACTTTAAAGTACGTGATGGAAGAACTAGGAAAAAAAATTATTTCACTCTTTTACTTTTATTGAGAAACTAAGCATATCAAAATAAATATTTTCATTTATATACAATTCTTAAAAATTATTTGCTTTATAACTTATGCAAATACCTGTGAACAATATTTTATTTTCATTTACTTTTTTGTGTGGTAGTCCGTCAAGTATTGTGGGTGAAGACCCACATCACATCTTTAGCAGCGAAAAAAGGATCTCTTTTGCTTGTTTTCCTTTTCCTTACATTTTTTAGCTTTCCAACTCGTCTATAGAGGCGCCAGGCCTGCACCATTTGGACATTCAGAAACCAGTTGTATAATGCCCAATGCCATTTTTTGTCCGCGAAGTAATTCTATAATTTGAGACTGAGTTATCCAGCAAGCCATATTTTGACTCTAAACGATAGATGAATTAGGGCATGCTGTGGGTATCTTCTTCCGTTTTCTCAGGCCCGGCGGGATGTGCGGGCCCCAGGGGGGTGAGGCCCGCCCACTGAGTGACGTGGGCCCAATCTTTTATGAATGTGCCAATTGTGCCCCCCCATAACAACTGTAGGGTCCCTCCAAAAGCCTTGGCCTGCTGCCGGATCTGGTTGTTCTCGATTGTATTTGTTCACATATCCAATTAGCTCTGAATCCAAAAAGTTTGACCCTATGAAAGCTGACCCTGAATCTTTCCACGCTGTAACGCACAAATAGTTGTCAATATAAACATATTTCATAAAACCTTTGTTCGCCTTTTTCATTGATTTTTGTGTTGGTAGATTCAGATTTTTTTGCCTCATTGTTCCAACTATTCCAAGGCCTTTAGATCCCAAATAATCCATAAGGTCAAGAGAAGCAAATATATTATCACAAACAATCTTATGGCCTTGTTTTAGATCAAGTTGCTCTACCATTTAAACGACCACATCTGGACCCTGTCCAAGTCCTCTTGGTGTAATCTTTGTATTTCCCCTATAGGGAAGACAATAGAGGAGCTCTTCAAATGGAGTACATGCACACCAGATCTTGAAACCGAAGCGTACTGTTTTTCCACGCAAAAATTGTTTGAGGGGATGAGGTCCAAAAAATTTCACCACTGACTCATCGATCGAAATATACTCAGTTCTTTGAACATACATTTTTGCAGTTTTATTTATGCCGTCCATCAAAGGTTGTACTTTCCATAATGTATTTTTAGGATTTGGGATACTTTCGAAGTGTATTGTATTAGTTTTTCATAGTTTTATCTGGAGATACATTTTTTCCAAAGTTGTTGCATGTATCTTCCCTCGTTTCCCAATACATTATTTTGGAAGATGCTGTCATATAGCCACTCCTCATCACTTAAATCGTTTGTCTCAAGAGGAAGGAAAATCACAATATCCGTTGGATTGTTTGGAGGGTAGTCATCAAGTAGATCCAAAATTTCAATTGTGCTAAGTCCAAAAGTTCTGAATGACTCAAAAAAAAAATATAACGATATAATATGTATAATAAACAAACACAAATTTTCAGGTCATCTTCCATCACGTACTTTAAAGTACGTTCAAAATCTACAATATAATTTTGACCACAAAACTACAATTACGACATTTTTTTTTCATTGAGAAAAAAGTTTGGAACTATATAAAGAACTATATCTTAAGTAAAAAAAAAAAAAATGTGACAATACTTACGTTTTTTTAATTGTTGAACTTAATGGGAGCACAGATTTTTTCATTTTGAAATATTGACTTTATTCTTTGACTATTTATAACAAACTGAATCAGTTGTCGGTACAATGAAATAAAATGATGAATGTTATTAACACGTAAATCTATCTATTTTATTTATAAAAAAAGCTTCTAAGATAAAGTATTGAACAGCATAATACCACAAAATCAGGTTACAACACGTACTTTAAAGTACGTAATGGAAGTAATGTCTTAATGTTCTCCAAACCTTTTCTCATGGTTTTCGATTTTTTATTCCACTTTTCCTTTTCTGATGTTAAGAATATTTGCCTTATATATGTATGATTTCTCTATGTTAAAAATATATGAAAATGAATGCAATACTAAGTGAGGAATCAAATTGGTTCATTCTATTTAAATCTTTTTTTAAATAATAAATGGTGAATGTAATTTCATATGAATGAAGTTTATAATTGACATTGGTGATTGAAGCCTTGAGTTTATTCAAAGGTTTCCTTTGAGTAATATCGAAATGAAAAATGAGGAAAATATGAAGAGGTATATATTTGCAAATGTATGGAAGTTCAATTGAATACACAAATAAAACGGAATAATAAATTAAAGACTTATTCAAGACTTACTTTATTTAAAATGCAATAATAATATTATTTATTTACATTATTTTGTATATTATTTCAATTGAATATGCATGATCAAAAAGAGGCATTGAATGCTTTTGAAAATGAAGAAACGGGGTTTGCACATAGTTGACTGAACTAAATATTCAAATGGCTCAAGACACACTACTTTGCTCTCCAAAAAAGGATATATTTCTTTAAAGCCACTGAATTATTGCATGGGAGATAATACTTTGATCGATTAGGTATTATTGATTAAAAAGAAGCAATGACTGTGAAGGAAGAATAAACATGTCTTTCGTATAGTTTAAAGGGCTATGTAAATATCCAAAATGTTAATGGAATGTAATATAGATATCTTAGATATCATCAGTCATTATTAAACAAATTTCTCACTCGTGAGTGTCGATTTTGTTAGCAGAGTGATGAGACGTCTTATCACATGTTAGCTGAGTGTGATTTCTTTTGTCTTTAGATAATGATGGCTCAAAAATGCTTTAATCAACATCCTCCAGGACTAAAGCAGATTCCAGCAATTCTTAAGTATTGTAACATTGATAACTTGTTTGGCTCCCTGAAATATAATGAGTAAACAACATAGTTAAAGTGGTTGTGTGTTTTTTGGAATGGGCTAAGATCGTTAATTATATTCCGCCTTGGATTCAAGACACGACTTCAATCCGTACTCTTGGATCCTACCCTCAAACAAAGAAACAAAATATAGAACGCAAAAATTAAAGTATATGTCAAAAAGTAACTGACTTGTGGCTAAGAACGAATTAAAAAGCAAGGGTAAGGGTATCAAAAGTCTTATTGATGAATTTTAAATATATTTTTATAATAATGCGGAAAAACTTTTTGTAAATGATTTGCATTAATCGTGGCCATACATGCAGTATGGTTGCTTATGACCAAACTTGTTGATTTTCGTTCATTTTTAGCGTTTGCAAACGATGAACGACACACGACAAATTTTTGGTGAACGACGAACAACAACGAAAAATTCATATCGTTCGTCGTTCGTTTAAAAAAGATCATTCATTTACTTGAAGGGTTTGTAGTTATTCAAAATATCTTCATGAATGTCTGTCCCTGGTGCCAAAATGGGAAAAGTATATTCCATAGACTAGTTGGGTTGTACTTTTTATAATCCTTTTGATAAGAATTGATTTAAATAAAAAAACGTCTTCACTTTTATTCAGAATGGTGAACGATAAATGAACGATGAACGACAACTTTGGTAAAAATAAAACAAACGACATTTTTTACAAAAGTCAACAAGTCTTATATACATACATGTGTACTTATACAAATGAAGTAATTTTTATAAATATATATATGTATTATTTTCTTGTTTATTTTTTTAGGATTAAAGGAACAAGTTTCATTATAAATATAATGATTTTTTTTCAAAAATATTGTTTGTACATATTTGTAATAGTTTCAAATTAACTAGATCACAAACACATACGTGATAAAAGGAGGTTTTAATTGAGGCAATCTAATTCAATCATTTTGAATCAAACATTTCTCTATGAAGAATAAGACCAAAGGCACTTTATTTTAGAACTGCCTATATTATAGCACTGGGGCAAAACAAATAACTCAAAAGCCTTTTAAAAACATTTGAGGATGATTGGTCAAAAAAGAAGAGAACAAAATTGATGAAAATATCCTTCATTTATCCAACAGTTTAATGTTGTTTAACACAGACACACAGTATTTGTATTTTATAAGTAAATTGGTTGGTAGATACATTTTCATTTGACTTTTTTGAAAGAAAGAGTGAGACTTCTTTGAATCATAAATCAGAGGGAATTGACCTCGTCACATTTTTTTTTTGCCTATATGGTTCGATAGAATTGCATCCAACAGGATATAAATAAACATTATAGCATTAAAATTAGTCTATCGAACTTATCAACGAAGTAAACCAAAAATGACCATCCCCTCTCGGGATTCGAACCTGCGCTCCCAACATTGAGAGTTGTACACGCCTTAGCACGCACGGCTATCGCACCCCTCACATTCTTTATTTCATGAAGAAAAATAGATTATATATATTTCCCAAGTTCTCTTTATGTCTGTCCTTCCCCCAAAAACCTCACAAATACCCCGAATTCCAGATTTACCAATCCTGTCTTCAGCATTTCATATCATTCTCTATGGTACAATTTATATACATATGTTCAGTATATTATGTAACTTGCAGAGCACTGAACAAATCATAATACCATAAATAAAATGTCTTCTCTTACCCGTGTGGTGTCTCTAGTTGTCCCCTCACTTATCGTCCTTTGATCTCATAAATTGCGGAGCCTGACATATCTGTCGAATGAAGAAAATGTTTCACCTCCATAAATCAAAAAAAAAAACTAGTGGTGTGTTTGTGCCTATGTGATGTGATGGTGTGTACATTAAACTAAGAAACTGGATGCGATAAATTTTTTCGGGTGACACATTGCTCCCTGGTAACCCCCTGATAATAAAGCCTCTTTTTGATCCATTTAATTGCCTTTATCCCGCCGTCCATAGTTTTTGAACCCCTAGGAACCTTCATTGCAACTGGGGAAAGAAGAGAAAAATGTATATACAACATGGTAACATTACATATACATATGTATGTATAAGCAAAATGCTGCCAGATATCGAAACATCGAAATAAATCTTTTGCTTCCTCTCTTTTTCTCTTCTTTTTTTGCTATCTTCTTTATTTAGTTTAAGAATAACAATAAAAACAAACATTATTGTATTGTGATTCTAATATATTTACTTAATGCCTAGATATTATATAGTTTTATTTAATTTACGAGCTTACTTAATGGTGGTGTTAGGGACAGATAACAAACATTCATTGCTCCGCCTAGATAAGAGAAAGGAAGAGGAGGAAAAATAGTCTATTATAAATTACTAAATTTCTTTACGAAAATCAAGCTTCACTTTGTAACGTGGCATGTTAAATTGTATGTGAGTATAAAAGAGAATAAAAATATGGTGCTGGCATATATTGGATAAAAAATAATCAATAAAATTATTTAACATATGTGGTAGTCCAGCAAGAATCCGAGTTTAAATGTTTTTTTTTTGTTCAAAATGAGTTACCATCACTATAATATAGTTGGTAAAATTATCCTTTGTTACCTCCGCCGATTTTAAATATAGTTACGTTTCGTACCCAAACATCAGTTACATTGTTCTCTTATAATATGATCCCATACACAAAAAAATTATTTATAGTAACATTTTTTCTACTATAAATATTTCAATTAATTACCTCCGCCGAAGGAGGTATTGTTTTCACTGGCGTTTGTTGGTTTGTCAGCAGGATAACTCAAAAAGTACTGAACGGATTCAAATGAAACTTTGTGGAGTTGTTGGAAATGCCACAAGGAACAAGTGATTAAATTTTGGCATCTTTAAGTGCTTTTTTAATATGCAAAATGAGCAAAATACTAAATGAAATGGGGGCTCTATACAGGGAGTAGGAAAGAACAAACGCTAAAAAAATATTCATTGACGTATTATTTTTCATATATCAACTCAGGACTAAGTTAACCCAGTGACGTAGCTTAAACTTCTTCCTCTTCCCGTCTCTGAGTGCTTTTTTAATATGCAAAATGAGCTAACAGAGAGGAAACAATGATTAGAGATAGAAAATCGGGCGTGTGAAAGGGAGAATGTTTGAATGGGAATGTTGTGGGGATCGGCGGAGGTACACACTCTCTGAGTGTATATATGCCTCTAGTTTGTATTATTGATCATATTTCGATTAGTTGAATACAGGCTCTGAATATTGCTAATATATATTATAATTGATAATTGCTAAGGAATAAATCTCTTGTGTCAATGAAAAAGGGTCTATCTTTGAAAGATCCTATCGGAGGGTTCATGTGGATTTTTTAATTACTTTATTTGATTTGAGTTATTGTATATAGATATGTATATATAATTAAATATTATAGTTTAAAATTGAAACCCTAACTAAAGTCAAAACAAATTGAAATCACAAATAAAATATACAATCAATCAAAAACAGCTACAACTATATCTATCATATGAAAATAATGTCTAACAAAAATATTCAAAATTTAAATGCAACAAAAAGAATAAAAACTAATTATATATAACGTATAAAGAGTTCATAAAATATATTTTAAATTAAAAATCAATGAGGTTTTCTTATTTGACTCTTTGAAAACCTTTATAAAGTCTTAATAGGCGTCTCAGATACCGTAAGCTCACCTTTGAGCCGTTTGAGTAGAAGCGTAGAGTGTCTCCAGCGTGGCTCCAAGCCGTCCCTGAGAGATCAGGGATCCTGATGGTGAGAGCCGAGTATCGGGCCGAGGATGACATTAGAATAGCCTTAAGGCACTTTGATCCAGCGGTTGAGTCGTCGACAGTTTTTCTGCAACCATGCTCCGGATGCTAGAGAGAGCAAACTCGATGGCTTTCGATTTAGAGTTGCCATTGTTAGGATTAGAAGTGGTTCCGAACAGAAGTATTGGAGTTACGTATTTTGCACTTAATCTCCTTAGATTTTTTTAAATTAGAAAAACTATATTGTTGGGATTAATATAATGATTTTACAAATGAATTAAATGTTAACAAATATCATTACAGTTTTACAATAAATCGATGACTAAAATCGGGTTTTATCAAAAAGGAGGTAACCAAAAAAATAAGGGTTGGTTGGGGAGGAGAGGTCTTAAGGGAATTAATATAAATCAGGTAAATACATGATATTATAAAATTAAGAAAATCAAGAAGCTCGTAAAACGCTATCGACTCTTTTTTTCACATATTACACTCATTTCAATTAAGCTTTACGTAGAACAAAACAATTGACATAATTGTGACTCTGACAAAAGGGCATAATATCTATTAATTTATTCTTCAAACATCTATACAAAAATATATCGTTCCGGAAAGGAAGGATGATGTACATTAATAATTGATTCGGTCTAGGAGGGAGATGTATCTTTCCACAAATTTGTCCAGTTCTATAGGGAGAGGGTTCCCCTTGACCCGCGAGGCGTACAGAACGCCTTGAACCTTGGAAATTATGAACTCTATTTGAAAAGCGTTCTCTTAATTGGGGGACGTTGATATTAGCCAGTCAGGGGGTTCAAGGTGTTCACCGTATGTCCTTTGTATTTTTTCCTCTACTGACTTAACAACAGGGACAATGATCGGGCAGAAATAGAAAAAGTAGATTTAATTTAAGGAATTGTCTTACCATGACAACAACTGGGCAGTTAGAAAAGGCATGATATACAGTGTTGTATAGCTTGCCACAATCCTTACATGGAGTATTGAAGAATAGTAGTCCTGATGATATTTGGAATTGTGCAGTGAAGCGTTTGCCATAATTGACTTTTTCTACCGAGGACATTATCCTTTTTATCGAAGTTTAGGAAGTCGTAGATCTTTTAAAAACCTTCCCACAATTGTATTTGCTTCTTTTTCAGGGTACTCTTCGTAGGACATCCTCAAATGCCAGGGCATGGGAACTATATGGTGAACAGCTGCTATTTTAAGATTAAAAGAGAATTGCCCTCAGTTAAAAATATATTTTTTGTTTAAGTCATGAAAAGATTTGATATCCGAGTCGAAAACTTCAAGTTCTAAAATTTTAGGTTCTTTAAGATTTGTGAAGAAGAATTTCTTTTGGTGATTTTCACGTATGATGTCAATTGTTGAAGAAGCATAAAAAGACTGTAGTCCTTTCCAGAGAATTCTCTGGGAAGCAGCTAGGGAAGGTGAAAATCGTTCCATTCTTATATTAAAAAAGTCAGTACCAATCATGAGCCAAGTATATGCAGAGAGCATAGTAATATAAACTCGCCATTCTTGTTCTGGATTTCTTGAAAGGTCTACACATATTTTTTTATAAATCTTAGGAATTATTGTAGAGAAATTCGACAGGCCACCACCCACAAAACTTTTGGGCCTCTTGAGAGAGTGGATATAGCTCTTATGGAAGAGTTTAGAAAGCCATGTCATTTCTTCCTCCATTACCTTTTTTCTAGCCACGGAAAGACTGTAGCTTTATATAGAGTCGCAGGAACCAATTTAAAATTATACAAATCAATCCTTTGCTGTAGATTTAAGTTTCTCCATTTCAATAGATAGACGTTTATCAAATTCTGCAAGGAAGACCAATTGCTAAGATATGCTCTAAGTCTGTCCCATGTGATTCCCAGCCGATTTCCACCGGCCGATTCAGTTCAGCCAAAGCGCCGGCCGATTCAGCGCCAGCCTCAATGACTTTGAAAAAAATTCCAATTTCCGATGGGGAGAAATTAGTTTTATTTTTTTAATTTTCAAAATGGGGATCTCGTTTCTACATTCTTAACAATGAGTAAAACGACCTCAAAACCTTAAATGTAATTGAGTTGGGACCCAGCCTCAAATACAGATTGGGTCCTTGCCACCGCATAATAAATTTGTTTAAGGATCCAAATTCAATCCCACAACCCAAAATTTTGGACTGGGTATCACTTGAGGCTCATTAAGGCCAGATGCAAATAAAAGCAGGGCTGTGCACACCTTGCCAGCGACAGCTTCTTTTCAAGGCTATGCCTTCACTGCTAAGATCCCCCATACTTACTGTTGAAGTTCCATTCAGAAGAAGTGCTCTGATTGGATTAAAATATTTTTTGGGGAGGAGCTTTTTTACAGATTTCATAATGTGCTCATGGAGTATAGAATCAAACGCTTTGCAAAAGTCGATAGCAATTATTGCTCCGAATGAGCCCTTCGATTGTGAGGATTCTATTGCCGTTTGAATATTTTTTGATATATCTGATATTCTCCTCCCTTTAAGAAATCCTTTTGTTCCATCCCTAATTTCATATTTAAAATCGGTCCAATCTATGAGCAATGACACCAGACAGTATCCTGTAGGTTTCATTGAGCACAGTAATGGGCCTCCAGTTGTTTATATCGGTGGGAGCTCCTTTTTGGGAACCAAAACTATTCTTCCTTTCGTAACAGGCTTAGGGAGTCTTCCTTGAAGCTCCATCTCTTTTCCAAGTTCGAATAGATAAGGAATTACTTCATCGATACATTTGGTAAATATTTCTCCTCCCAAACCATCTGGTCCAATAGCTTTGCTATTGTTAAAACGTTTTTTTATAAAATTACGTATATTTCTTTTGAGAATAATGAAAGGCTTCCACGTCTAGGGCGACGAAAATGAAGTCTCTCCGTTTCAAAGATTCTACGAAAACGATGATGAAGTTTTTGAAGTATTTCTGTGGGATCCGTGATTTCTTGGCCATGGTCTATAATTTTTGCAATACATGAGGCTGAAAAGATATTTTTGAAAAAGTTTATTCAGTCTATAGTTAGCATTGGTTTCCAGCTCGATTTTACATTTAAAACCAGTTCCTTAATTTCTGTGAGACGATATAAGTTCGTGGTGTCAGAGGTAATTGAACGTAAAAATAAAGGCCCATTATTCAATACTTCTTCGACTTCTTCTTGGAATGAATTTGATGTTTTGTTGTTTTTACGAATAGAATGTGTAGTCAAGGACTGAATTGTATAAGTTAAAATAAAATAATGTTTCTTGTGTTAAATGAGGGGTTAAAACGATGAGCTAAACACAATTTCAGTCTTTTAATAAAAGATTCGTCCATGCGTAACCATTGGGGAATTCTAAAAGTTTTCTGGGTTTAAAATAATGCAAACTAAAAAAAATAGCTGTATGGTCAGAGCTGGGATGGGGTCGATATCGTGCATCTTTTAACAATGTCAAAATATGAGGAGGAGCCAGGGCTAAATCAATGCGTGAAGATTTGTTTCCAGATCTCCACGAAACATTGCCATCTGGGTTCAGTTTTTTGATGGTGTCGACCAGTCGTAGTTCCATCATTAATTTTGACAAAATTTGTTGATTTGGGTATCCTGTCCTGTCCATGTCTACATTAAGGTCTCCAATGATTAAATGAGGATAAATATCGTGCTTACATGCATTAATAATGCCCGGAAGAAGCGTGTGTACTTTTTATTAGAACCTAAGTGTTTAGAAGATAAAATCCTCCTTCTTTTGTGGGAATAAAGATCTTGTGCCATTCATTTTCGGACTTGAATTCCTTAACCAGAGTATTAATTTTATACAATTATGTTTATTCATGTATTTTGTTTTACGTAATTACTCCGATGTATATATTTATGTATGTTTTTCTGTTTGGATGAACATAATATATTCTAATAAAGGAGGATAAAATAAATAGAATGGCCTTACGTACGAGAAAATATGGTCCTTACGGCTGGTTGACCTACATGTGTATATTTCCTTAATACATTTTTCTCATTTGCAATGAAATCTGATAGCTTCAGAACATTCCTGGCAATTCAAAATTAAAGAATGTAATAAAAACACTTGGTTAATTGCTCCGGAATGTACTTGAAGTGCACAATTAGTATTATTTTTTGCATAGATATGCATTAAACGCGTACCTTTTGCATATATTGAAATAGTAAAAATATACCCTTTTGAATGTCATTTGCATACTTCCTTTGAAGGGATGAGTGATCAAATATTTCAATTAAATCATGAACATTAAAAAACAAAAAATAAAAAGCCTATTGCAAATAAATGTTTGCAATATTTTGCTTCTTACTTGGAGCTTATTTTGTTCAAACGGTAGTAAATATACTTAGAATAAATAAAATATACTCCTATGGTATATGCTGCCG
>CP045890.1:4804481-4835957 GCA_013387185.1 Caligus rogercresseyi | reverse complement strand
CTATGGACAACAGCTTTAAGAATGTCAACATTTTAATGACGATTTATACAGGTATTTAAAGGGTAAAAAAAGATTTCTTTTTTTCGTTACCTATATGTTTTTATTTCCTTCCACCATAAAGCGTAAATATATACACTAAAAACAAAGTAGACATACAATGAATAAAAAACTCACTGGACAGTTCGGCAAATACAAATACATTATAACATTGTAGTCTTTTGTTGCCTTTTATAACGTTTATTATGTTTTTATGAAAAAAAATTCCTTTTAGTTATTCCATATTTGTACTTCTTTATTATATTAGTATATATATAATTTGTTTAATAAAGACCTTGCTGATGAGAAAAAAAAGTCTTCTTTGATGTCCAGAAATTGGATGTTGTTCTTGTGCCTTTCCAGATTCTTTATCTGTGACGTAGTCTGTTCACTTTCTTACAGAACGTTCTTGTGAGTAGATAAATTCGCATCCGTGGATATTATATGTCCTCTATTACCTTGATTTATATATTTTATATATTTCCAATTCCATCTTCTTATTTTAGTATTCCTAAATTGTTTTCTTTAATAACTATATAATCAACTCAACCATACTACAAGGAACCATAATTCTATCGGTTTAAGGAGGGAAATTCCCCCCATCATTCATCTTCCAAAGCGCGATATTTCATTCTCAATTAAAACTTTACCTAGTTATATTGTATACTAAATATTAACCTTTCTACTTTTTTTCTCTTATTCATCCATCTCCAAAAGAAAGAAAAAAGTTGGAAAAATTAACTCTTAATTTAATTATTTTTTCGCCGAAACAGCTCACTCATTCACATACACTATAGATTTTGTCCCAATCTGTACCTTTTTCATTAAAAAGGGTAATTATTTTTTCAACTTGATTACTATAAACCGAAAAACTCTTTTTTTATATTTTTTACACAAATGGCTAAAATTAATCCAAGCTATAATTATTTTTATAAGCTAGAAAAACAAGAGGAAAGGGAGAAAAAAGTTTGTCTCGACTTTGTTTTAAGTTCCCTCTCATTCTCTTTTTTCCTCTGAGAGCTCGTCAAAAATTAACTAACTTTGTATGCAGAGTCGCTTAAACAAATAATACTTCAAGTATATACAAAAGCAGACATATACACAGTGAGGAGAAGTCACAAAATTGTATAGTCGTGAAATGACACGAATGAAACCTAAAGTAATTGTATGAGTAATATGCTTAAAAGTAACTCTACATTTATATTATTTATTTTAAGCTAAAATTAGGCCCAGAGTTATTTACATCTGAGAATGTAATGTTATTTTGACACACACATAAACTATATTATATATATATATATATACCTATATACCATTATATTACTATATATTTAGCTTCATTGAATTGACAAGGTCTCTTCGGAAACTCTTCCAACACATCGCATTACCTGTACCCGGAACGTTTTTGTATTGAGATATTTAATGGTGAGTGCACAGCCAGGACCCATTTCCGACGTGATGTGATATATGCCGCAAAATGTACATAGGTATGATTGCAAGGATAAAAAAGTTTCAAAATGTTCATTTTTGGGGTATTTTCCATAAAATGTGAATTTCAAAACTTAAATTTCCAGCTGAATTTTGGATGTACATAAAAAATAAAAGCTGATTTGGAATCCTTGCAATCATCCTACATGTTGCAGCAAGTTGTTTGAAATACATTGCCATTAAATATATTAGAGGCGATCGAATGGCGAAAAAAAAATTACTACATAAGTTTACTGAATAACTTTTGGCCCGTTGAGCGGACACTTCTCATTATTCGATTTCATTCAAACTTTCACAAGATGATCTCTATGCACTAAAGTAGAATCCTAGGGGGAGCCCAACTCTCATAACTGAAAAACGTAAATTAAGAATCCCCCTAATATATATATACATATATATTATAAGATTATATAAAATATATAAATTTATTCGAAGCCTCTAAAAAGTCTAAAGCTCACTGGCCAAAGGTAATATTTGCTTTCGCTGACTCAGAGATATATTAACCGAGAATCGACAGAAATGAAATTACATGAAAAAATGATTGAGGGCTTTAAAACTTTTATAAATGTATTTCGAACAAATCTGTCTTAACTGGATTCTTTTAAGTTTCATCTTTTATTCTTTTAACAGTCGTAATTCTGATAAATATTATATTTATAGAAATATTCAAAGTCAGCGTAAAGCTCCTAAAGCCCTTTTGCTTTCATGACAAATTATTTTAACATACTGATTTATTCAAAATGATTTAGACTTATGCATGCAAATAACTCATTGAATCCTAATCAGTAATATTTTTTTAAATATTGGCTTTCATTTAATGGGACTTTTAATTTAAAAAAAATATTTTCGTTTGGAAAACACGAAAAATCATTTATTATTCATCTTGAAATATCAAAACTACGTATACACATTTACAAACAAACTTTTCAAGGGTATTGATAACATAATTGAATAAAGTGAACTATAGAATGTATTGATGTTCAAAGGGAAGTAAACGACTTTTAGATAATACAATATTTATTTTTAAACTAGCATTGACCTCAAAATATACATACACATTACAGTTCAAATTATATCTGATATTTACAAAATAACAACTGAATGGTCACTAAAAAACCATATATAAAAGGAAGTGCGATAGCCATTTGTGTTAGGGTGTGTTCAACTCTCAATGTTGGTGGCGCAGATTGGAAATCCGAGAGGGGATGGCCATTTTTTGCCCTACTTCATTCATAAGATCCTAAGTTCGATAGACTACTATACAATATAATGTATATATATTCTATATCCATAGTAAATATATATATATTATATATTAGGGTTGTTCTTATTTTTCAAATGTTTGAAATATTAGCAACTTTGAGCGTTTTCTGTTTCTTGGTGATAAAAGAAGACGACATACAAAGTTTGAACAAAATCGGTCAACATTACGAGGTCGCGCAACGAGGTCAAAGTTTTAAAAATTTAGTAAAAATATAGTTTTCCGCAAATTTCTTCAAAATGGTGGACGATACAGACTTCAAAAATAATTATTAATTTAAAGGAAATCTAATTTACTACCAGACGTATGTTTGATGTTTTTTAATAAAAACAAAGTTTTCAGTAAAAACAAAGCAAGAAAGGGAGTGAGTATTGTTAGCTTTTTCATAGCTTTTTTGTATCAATTAACTTCAGAGAGAAAGAGAAGGGATGGAGTTTTTGCCTCACTTCCTCCATTCTTCTTTTCTTCCTATCCAGGTTACACTAACTGCCGTTACCAAATGGTAATCGTATACTTTCATATCACAAGATCAGTTTTTGGAGGAGAGTACGTATTGCTATATCTATTAAAGTATAGCGATTTTAGAACACAAAATATATCAAATGAAAGCTTGGTTAACCAGCTTTAATATTTTGGTATACTAAATCATGTCAATTTATAAGTAGAGAGTTATATGCACATTAAAAAGCCTATCTCGCGTACAAAATGACGCATATAATGGATTATGTATGCGTCAGAGATAAAGTAAAATTTTGAGAGGATACCTTGACGCAAATCTAAGAAACAAATTATTATTTATTTTTTTCATAATCGATTCTTATAGGTCAATACAGGCTCTGAATCATATTATGTAAACTCAGATTGTACTGAATTCTGAATTGATAGAATGCAACCAAGGTCATTTTGGATTTATCATCTAAAGTTGTAATAACTTAAAAGTACTATTTTACTCTGAAGCGAACAAGTCATCTTCTACAGGCGAGTGAAGTTAATTGATACAAAAAAGCTATGAAATAAGCTAACAAACTCACTCCCTTTCTTGCTTTGTTTTTACTGAAAACTTTGTTTTTTTTAAAAAACATCAACATACGTCTGGTAAAATTAGATTCCTTTAAATTAATATTATTATTGAAGTCTGTAACGTCCACCATTTGAAGAACTTGCGGAAAAACTATATTTTTACTAAATTTTTAAAACTTTGACTCGTTGTGCGACCTCGTAATGTTGACCGATTTTGTTCAAACTTTGTATGTCGTCTTCTTTTATCACCAAGAAACAGAAAATGCTCAAAGTTGCTAACATTTCAAACATTTGAAAAATAAGAACAACCCTAATTATATATATATATATATATATATATATATATAATATATATATATTATATTTATATATATATATATATATATATATATATATATAATATATCTATATATATATCAGACTTGTGATTTATCGTTCATTTGTTGTCGTTTGCAAACGACAAAGTTTTTGACGAACGATAAGGAAAATTCCTTATCGTTCGTCGTTCGTTTTGGCGCCAAAGAAAAGACAATTATATATATACGAGTATATATATATAAACTGCATAACAAAATACTTATAAGAGTATACATTGATCAGTTGTAAACAGTGTCGATGATCCGATAATAATAATAACCCACAAATAAAATATAAGATAAAAGGAAAATAAAACGCCTTTAATGGAAGATACTTAAGTCCATTGATGACACGGCATCAAGTGGCACCATCCTCCAATGGTATTTTCAATTCAAAGACTGCTTAGGAATATAAAATTTACCTTGCTTTTTATATCTTTCATGGTTGGCTTTAATTTATGTATTATTCAAGCCATCACTCCATAGAAAATGTAAACACTTAATAACAATAAAAAAGATATACAAACTGAAATTTAACTTTACATTCATATTAGATACGTCTTCAAAATACTCTAGTTTGACAATAAAATCTCCAGAAGACAGTTGATATTGTAATTTTTCGAATGCCGGAAAATGTAGTTATAATAAATGTATTTTAAAAGGAAATAGTTACAAAAACACAAATTAGTATAATGATCTTTTGTTGTTGTTGTTGAACCAAGCCTTCAAATTATATGTAATGCAATGCACTTCATAGCATATTTTGTTGCTAGCTCATGTACATATATTTTGAAACCTTTCGTAAAATCATATTTAGGCCTTACCTCAACATTGAACATATCAATATCGTTTATATATATATATATAGATATATATATATATATATTATATACATATGCGGATATGGGTACAGTATTTTTATCGTTTCATAGAATTTCATAATCATAGAGCATTAAGATAATATATCACATATGATAATAAAACAAGGGGCACCAAATTTATATTGAAAAACAAGGTGTGGGTTTATAGAACATAAGTACATACCTTAATTTATCCTTCAGCATTATTCAACAAAAATTACATATTTTATAAAATTCGAAAGAAGTTTTATAGATAAAAACATTCAAATGGGTTCAAAATTCTCTGGTAGGGTTGCACTACTTAATTATTATTATAGATAAATTGGACTTTAGTTGTTACAAATTATATTTATATTGGGTTCGGACTTATATAAGAATAAGTGAAATCTTTGTCGTTAAAATTAGATTAAATTTAGAGTATAATTTTTGTGAAAGTAATCACAATATTTTATGAATAGAGGGACAATGGGGTTCCAAATTCTTTGTTAGGGGCGCGTTTCGAAAAATGAGATATGATCATTTCCAAGAGAGGTGACTACTTGCTTGCCGGTGATTTTATATGAGAATAACGTTTTGTAATGTTATTCCTATGTATTCAAAAATTGCTCGCTACAGTATATTTTTTATGGCGGGAAAATAATGATAAGGTGTATGACGTTTTACTATACACATAGAGACAATATATTAACTAGTATTACATATACGTTGCCTGCATCTACTTCATTATATAGTTATAAGATATGTTTATTATTGTTTATTTTAAAATTATTTTCCTGAAGCAAATATACGTATTGGCTTAACATAATTTTAACAACTAGGTAAGAAGTTCCTTCCATAATAACAAGAACAAAGCAATGTCCTCTGGTAGCGAATCTATTGTGGTTAATGTCTATTTATGTAATTAATTTACGAATGTACTTCAGCCCTTATAAGAAATGAAATACAAAAAAAAATCTAATGTGGTATATATTTCGAAGTGTAAAGGTAATGAAACCATTATTATACAGTACATTTATAATTAACTATCGAGAAAAGGTTATCAAATGAAAGAAATAGGATATTTTAAAATTTAATCATGTTTTTTTTTTGGTTCAATACGAATAAAAAATGTAAAAAGAAATAATTAATTGACTTAATTCGGTTCTCACAAAGTCTTTTCCCTTATTAAGATAATTGAAGAATAGAATTTTAGACTAAATAGATTCATATTTACAAATGTATAGCTACACTTCTAACAGAATATGGTATGCAGGCTTGTAAACCTTTCATTTTTCAAGCTCTGTTCATTGAATGCATGTAACATAAATTTTGCAAAATAATATTGATCCTAGAGAAAAACGTATACAAGTTGTAGCCTCTGTTATAAAAAATTATAGTTCTACGACTAAAATTGACCAAGCTTGACATGCAAAATATAAATGTTCGGGTTACTTGTATCGATATATCGTGGTAGAATATATCACTTTCAATTAATGGGTGCCTCTCCTCTCCTTGTAACCGGAAAAACTTTTTGCCGACAAATTATATCTTCCAACTGATAATCGAATACGGTAGATTTTTTTTAACGAATTCCACTTCTTATACTTTTTATACTTAATGTTTATTATAGTCAAATATTGTAAATTAATTACTCTTTTTAACAAATTGTCAATTGCTTATGCTCCCCCCCTTTTATAAAACCTTGGATACATCCCTTTATATCGATATATCTTGGAGACAAAGTTTGGAGGGATAGAAACAGTTGAATATTTTTAGATACGTATATACGTAGATTTAATATTTTACCTAGGTTTTGAATGAATTAAAAATAGTCACAATTTAAGTGATTGGATCTCTGATTTGAAAAAATCCGTGATCTTTATATCACTATCTCGCAAAGAATTTACGATCGCTATTTCTTTCTTCATGTCTCACATGTCGGTATATTTATTGATGACTTCAAAAAACAATAACACAATTTATGACATTTGGCTATTCATGAAAATGAAATACCTTGCATTCTATATATATATTGGATATAACCACGGATACATCATGTAATAAATAATGAATACAGAATCTTCTTTAGCGGATACAACATTTAGCATTTAAAGCAAAAGGTCTTTCTTTCTCTCACAAAATGATTTTTATAGTTTTTATTATCGTTTTTAAAAACACAAAGAAAATCGATTACTAGTAATTATACTTATTTTTTTCTATGTGGAGGATTGTTGTTAGGGTACTTTCAAGCATATTGTCCTGAGGGTTGAGGTTGCGTAATGAATTTTTAAGTTCCGATTGCAAAAGTTACCACTGTAAAAAGTAAGAGAAAGAAAATAAGAAAGAAAGATTTTTTTTTATGTGGAGGATTGTTGTTTGGGCACTTTTCAAGAATATCGTCCAAAGGGTTAAGGTTGCGTAATAAATATTAAAATTCCAATTGCAAAAGTTACCACTGTAAAAATAAGAGAAAGAAAATAAGAAAGAAAGAGGCTCCCATCATTTTAGGGTGCTATTTATCGGCAGCTTATGATGTAAGTATGATGATATCTCTTGGGTGTTTAATCCTTCACAGAAAACAACCCTTATGATTGGAAGGAAACAATACCACTTAAATTTATGGCGCCTTTTGAATAAATATATTTCGTGTGAGGCTTTTGGCCAATCCACGTTTTTCCTATAAAAAGAAAAAGTTATGCTTACTTCATATTAATTATTTGATTCATAGCAATCGTTGTTATTGTGCTGGACTCCATCACTAAGTTTGACCCCTATTAGACACAAGATTAAAGCTTTATAAATAGAGCTTTGGTGGTTACTGTAATCCCGGGCTGCTAAGGTACTTCAATTAAATAATAATAAAAACTTACACCCCTTCCGTTTAAATGCAAATTTGCATGTATATTTCATCAATTTTTCTCCTTTTTTGACTAGGATAATCACAACATTCTTCCTTTCTCTAGCAACAGATAGTTATATGCTTTTTTGTTTCATGGAAGGCCTCGACAAGTCCCCATTCAAATTACCCTTTTATTGATCAACAATTTTTGACTCATTTTTTAAGCTTAAATATATTAAACATCTTGTTCATTGACATTAAGAAATATTTGATGAACTCACTCATTCCATTATATAGAGAAATATGGCAGTTTCATTGTCTGCCCGTCTAAATTGGCTCACGGATATGAATAAGGAGACTGATTATCCCTTCAAAATTATGGACTTCCAAACTGTTTTCTGTAAGGTTTGTGAGAAGGCCAAAAGTGTCAGTTTGTCCAGCATTCTACCCGAGCAAGACACGTGAAATCTGCGAGCTCAAGAGGATAAGGATCCAAGCCCAGTTAGAGGACATGAATCGGCTCCCTAAGAAGTCAAAATCACAAATTCTATCTAAGGAATTATGCAAGGCCTTTTGTCTAGTAACATTCCTTGCAACAATGAGCAAACCGATCCTCAAGAGTTTTTTTTGGAAAATAACATGGCTATAACAATACCTGACGAGTCGTCCCTGAGGAAGACATATTTGCATGAATAATTCTGAGAAATCATGGAAAATATCTGTCTGAGCTGTACGGTCAGCCTTGATGGTAGTATTGAGCTGCTAGGTAAACCTAAAGCTGTTCTTCAAAATTGGATCAGCCCAATGGATGGAGCTATTCTAAAATACTGTCCCATTACCGCAGTAGATGTGGAGAGATCATTTTTGCGGTTGAAAAAGTTTTATCCGACCGTCGCCAAAACCTCACCGAGAAAAAGATTATGGTATTTCACTATTTTTATCAATGAATAAATTCACAATAAATCAAATTTGGAGTCTATATAATTAACATTTTTTAAACATTTTTTGCTCATTTGGGTAAACTTAAAAAAACATTTTTTGGCAAAAATCATCACATTTTTTCCGCTCTCTAGTGATAAGGAACCAAGTCTCCTCGATTTCCTTTAAAAAATCAAAACTATATTCAGTTAAAATATATCGAATCAAAGAAACAAATATTGAGGGTATTTATTTACTTATTATTATTATATATGCATATTAAACTTATTCGTAGTTTTAAAATTCCGTTATGTGTTTTAATACGTTATTGAAGGTATCCTACGTGCTCTTCTGTGAAGGCATAAGCGTCTAAGGGAAACATGACTTACATCATACGATAAATGGCACCCTAAAATAATGAGAACCTCTTTCTTTCTCTTATATTTACAGTGATACTTTCGCAATTGGAACTTTAAAATTTATCACGCAACCTCAGCCCGTTGGACGATATTCTTGAAAAGTGCCGTTATTAGTCATGTTAACGAAAAAATAAAAACGGGATAACAATTTCAAACAAAAATGCATATACTTATGTTTTGTATTGAAAACACTGTTAATAAATTAGTAGCAATGGATACCTATCAATGTTTCTTAATCATATTTTTTGATACATTTAATATCCGTAGCAAGTATTAAAGCAATTAATATAAAAAACTATATTTTTTATTGCATCCCAACTTTTAATACTTTATATATAACATATGTTTATCCTTTTCTTCGTTTTAGTTTTGTGATTTAAGCCAAACCAAATTGACAATATTGTGACTTTAAATTTAAAATAAAGCTTGGAAATCACAAACTAAATTACAAATTGACAATTACAAACTAAGATAAGAAGTAAAAAATTTATGATTTATAATTGAAACATTAAGAAAAAATAAATTATATGTTCTGTTTTTTAATTATTAGATTATTCCTCTTATAAAAACTATTTGGTTTGGTACTAGGTGTTTAATAAAGTTTTAATATATCTTAAAAATATATATATATATATTCTTCTGACCTTGATTTGGATTTCCTCTTTTTTGCCAAAATATGTAAAACAATTTCGTCTCCAAATACAAATTGAATCAAAGGTGACTAAGTAAAAAATATAATTATAATTCGCAAAATTTGGACATATAACACGTAATAAAATTCATTAGATCCATATAAAAATAAAGATATTCAAGATCATTCATGAGATAGTACCGAAAATACATTTTTTCACACGGGGATGGAGTAATAAAAATAATAAGATTTCTAGGGCATTGAAAATCCTGCCTGTAAAGAAAAGTTTTCTCTAAATGTTGACCAGGTCTTGGACTTATGGGGATTATCCAGTTCTTCCCGCGTAAGAAATAATCCCTTTTCTAGGTTAATAAAGGATGTATTAAACCAGAAGTAGAAAGGACAGTCTTCATATCCCTTTGGAACCATTTTCGAAGAAGTTTGAAAAAGGACCCGAATATCTCCGTCCAGAATAGGAGAATTCAATATTTGAATTTTGAGGACATCATTCGCGGAGTCGTAGTCTGAAACGCAATTACGATTAAAGCTAAGATTTGCACTAAAGACACGATTCCCTCGACCCATGTCCACCGTGAACCAAAAGTCGGAGCCGTCCCCAGCTCCGACAAAGGACATCCCCGTAATTGTAAATTCCTTTAGCAGGAGAGGTCGTGGCTCAGGCAAATGCCCTCCTATATTGGTCTTCATAATCTCAAAGTATCGTACATAGCGACTCTGACTTGGGGTTTCCACACCCTGAAACTTTTTGCTGACATTTGTATCCGTTCGGCGAGAGCCAAAATAGTCTAGGCTCTGATCTGCTGAAGTAAATACTCCTGATTCAACGAGCCACACGCATATCATTGTACCGGTTCGTCCCTTGCCACCCTTGCAATGGACCACAATCACGTTATCCGGATCCGAGTCCAACCACTCACGAACGTTTTCTGCAAAGCGCTGCATTTCAGAGAGGGATGGAACATTGTGATCATCGATCATAAATCGCTCAACTCGGTTCTATAAAAGAGAATATATGAATGTGTCAGGATTAAAGACGAATTTATTAGGCTTTTAAATAAAACATTAAAGTGCATTAAAAGTGACAAGGCGTAGAAAAGCATTTAATCTTTAAATACATAGAGATAAATCTCTCTAAAAAAGGAATTATGCTTGAGTGGTATGGTGGTTATAGTAGGGTTTTGTAATTTTATATTAAAATTACACAATATTTATTTGTAGCATATAAAGGTAATTTATAAAGTAAACAAATCGTTTTTGAGATTTGAAAAAATAGTACTGTTAATTCAACCGTTATATCCACTTTCACTCATAGCTAATAAAATAAATAATTTACCTTTAATTAAACAATCTGGCTTTAAAAATACAAATTTTGTTCATATAAAAACCAAGAGTTGTTATATGAGATCTGCAAGTCCATAATTGTGAAACCCAAAGATAAAGGTTAATTAAAAAATAAAATATACTGCTGTGGATGATTTTAATACCGACTTAACATGGAAAGAGAAAAAAACTGAAAACATAGAGACATCTCTCTGGCGTCTCTTTTATTACAGTATTAAACTTCACAAACCTCTCCCTTTTTCATAACATATTTTTTACTAATTATTTTAATATTTTTACATTTATTACAAAAAAAATCAATACATTTTGATGCGTTGTTTCTTTTATCTTCTAGATGAATTATGAGGGGCGGTCTTACTGTCTTCCTCCTTCACTTTCGTCGTCAAATTGGCCAGAAAAATGCTAAGATAATTAATAAGCTTTGAAAGGAAGCCTAGAGAGCCTTCCGTGACGAGGGAGGCATTGAACTACTTACCATAAGAACAAGTCAGTCCCGACAAGAGACGATGGAGTTCCTCTCGTCCAGGAATCCTGTCGAATAAGTGACTCCGGACACAGGGGGGAACTCTGTATCAAGGTTCCTCCTCTAGAGTTAAATAACTCAAGCTGTTTAATGTAACGCAATAATAATAATAATAACAGCTTTGTTATGAAAAAGGGAGAGGTTTGTGAGGTTTAATACTGTAATAAAAGAGAGGCCAGAGAGATGTCTCTATGTTTTCAGTTTTTTTCTCTTTCTATGTCAAGTCGGTATTAAAATCATCCACAGCCAAATATACTGTCTAAAGAAATTAGCTTTTTGCTTTACTTTTATTTTTAATATATCCGTCATAAGTATTCACAAAGGAAGACAAAAATTTGACTACAATAATATGAAATTCCATCAATAACTTACGTGGAAGAACGAAACATCATATGTCTTTTCCGAACATAAATTGTAAAGCTTATATTTTCCGTTATGCTTTTTATCAAGGAATCCAGACACCTTCTCGATTGGGTTTCTGTACCAGGCCCAGATTCCTGAAGAAGGAAAACTTGTGGCAATGACACGAGCTGTCACGTAAGTTAAGTCCAAATCGTATCCATCCTAAAAAGAAAAATGTATTTATGCGATTGAAAAAATGCAAGTTGAAACTATTGAGACAAGTACACTTAGTAAAATAGTTTTGTGGTCAGAAAATGATAAAAATTGTTAAAATTATAGCTAATTCAACTATCTGATTTTATTCATGTCTATATATATATATATATATTCTTAAATATTGTGGTCAAAATATTTACATCATACTAGGCATGTTCAAATAAAGTGAACAGAAAGCCAGAAAAGTGGACCAAGCCGGACTTTAAAAAAGTATCATTCATTTGTAGATGAAACTATATATGTCCAACTTGTGTAAAGTTATAACGAGAATACTGTTATGTTCAACAAGACCTACAGCTTCATGGCTAATATTAAGATGAAATTACTTTATACGAATATATATGTATATAGACCCAATTGTCCTCAAGCAAGGAGCAAGCTATTGATGATCCACATGGCAGGAAAATTAGTATACTTTTCTCTAATCATTTTGTACACAAATTGCTTGTACTTATTTGAAAAAAACAAAAAATCGGAAGTTCTTTAAAGTATTATTCTCACAACCTTGAGCAAAAATTAAATTTCATTTTCCACCAACATAATATAGATTTCCGATCGCAAGGAGTTAAAAAACGGTTTGTGGTTCATATGAAACCCATTCTATTCAAGTATGCCCAATTATTATATATATTATGTGACATAATGAGATGTATAGGAATGCAACAGTCAGTATTCATTTGATAATTTTGAAGTCTTTATTAGAAGTTGTTCAATATTTAAAAAAAATATGTTCATTTTATATGAAAGGCCAATTGGCTGAAGATGAGTTCCTGCAGGCAGACAAAATATTTCATTTCCGAGCCCTATCTTGGGAAGAAAATGTACCATTATAGGAGGGCTTCTATGACTCGAATTGTATCCATGGCCAGTGGCCACATTAACTTAAATGGACATCTTCACCGAATGGGAAGGTCGAAAACTCCAACGTCTCTGCGAGGAGGAAAATGAAACTCCAATTCATCTAATCTACGATTGTCCACGGACACGGAATGGAAAGGACTTACTTGTATTGGAAACCAGAGAGAGGAAGAAGACGCTGGAGGAATTTCTTTTAAATAGTTATAATTTTTTGTCCAAATTTAATTTGTATAAAAATAAAATTAGTAGTTCCTAGACAGTTCATGACCGGCTGATACCAGATTAAGTTCCGGTGTGGTGGGGCTGATTTAGGAGCTAAACAAACAAACAAACATGTTCATTTTACAAATATTCATACATTTAATGGAGATGTGTTTTTAATGCGGGTGTAATATATGTTTTTACATTGAGTATAATGTAAACTTTTCATTATTGACTGTGATTTGACTGGAATGGTACAAAAATATTGAGGGTGACTTTATTTCGCTTCATTTTTGGAAATATTCTTATCCATCAGACAGAAAATAGAATACAAAATTTTCCAATGACGTTTATAATATTCAATATATAGTAATAAATTGAACGAAATAATTGCTTTTATTGTTTAAATAATGAGTCTTATTTTTGGGATCACATAGAAAATATTTAAGAAGATCATTGCACGGCTTATATTTCTTAGAGAATGAATTAAGCGCAGTTCGAATACAATAAAACAAAATAAAACGCAAAAAATGAATTTAACTACCTTTGTTTCATAAGTTCATCCTTTTCAAAAATTATATTAAATGTTATTTAAAAAATATTATTATTAAAATGTAAAACAAATTTAAACATTTCAGTCATAGTTTGTTGCATTATTAAGTATGGTTCCTTCATTCAAATTAGCATTTCTTTATATTTGATTGCTCAGAGACTTGTAGAGGAGATCAATTTACGTCACAATGGCTTAGCACAAAAAGGCAGAACTCTTAACTATATACTTGAATGACGTTTGGACCACTAAAAGTGATTGCCAATCTAAGAGAAAGACAAGTTATGGTTATATTAAAATACTAAATATGATTTCATAGTCATTATTAGATAACTTATATAATATTTAAAATAAATCATTAATGTTATTGATTACATTATTTAAATAAAAGAAAATATGTCAAAAAACCGTTCTGTACATTTGGACGGTTCATCGGTCTTGGACTAGATAAGTGAGTATGCCAACATGATTCCATCATAAGGAGAAATAGACTAATCATACTAATTAAATGCTTGAAAAAACATTATCTATCCATACGGTTATGAGTCTAAGGATGTTATGAAAGATTATGGATATTATGCCAAGGATATTAAGTCGTCAGTCTTTCAATAAAAAGGAGAGCAGCTCTACTAATATTCTTCTTGGCATTGTATTATTACCTCCGCCGAAGGAGGTATTGTTTTCACTGGCGTTGGTTGTTGGTTTGTTTGTTTGTTGTTTGTTGGTTTGTCAGCAGGATAACTCAAAAAGTACTGAACGGATTTGGATGAAATTTTGTGGAGTTGTTGGAAGTGCGAAAAGGAAGAAGTGATTAAATTTTGGCATCTCTGAGTGCAGAATTAAGGCGCCAAATGAGCTAAATACTACTAAATTTGCCAAGTTAGCCTACTCTGCCAATAGATGTCGTTTTGCTGTGAAATTGGGTGCCGGGAGCGTCTTCCTCTCGGAATTTCCGTCTAGGGGAACCCTCCCCCGTCTCTCTACGCCTCCCCAGTCGTGAAAAATCCGCCTCGGAAGGCTCATGACGGCGGAGGTTTGCACTCTCTGAGTGTATATATGCCTCTAGTTGAATATGAGATCGAATAACGTAGCATATTACGTAAGAACGCACAAATTGCTTTACTAACTTAAGGTTAATATTGTTTGATGAATAACTAATATATATGAATACCTTCCATTATGGACAGTAAGATAAGAGTGTAAAGTTTGCTTGTGGATGTTTACGGCGACCATGCTCCATCGGAGCAAACTTGCAGATATTGTTTCCAACGCTTCTTAAGTGGTACTTTCGATGTCTACGACAAAGACCGTGATGGTGCCCCAAGTGTTTCAAAATGCTAAATATTGATCCAGTTCAGACACTTGAAGAATTGTCTGCAGCTTTATGTGTTGATTGGTCCACCCTTGGAAAATGCATACATGTGCCGGGAATGGTTCAGAAGGCCGGAATGGCACAATAGACACGAAAAGCTGGATTTTGTAGCACGAAAACACTGGGTCTCATGTCAACCTGTCCGAACATATCTACAAGGAGTGAAATGGGAATTCCTACCCCGCCCACCGTATTCACCAGACATTCAGATTATCATTTGTTCCGGTCGATACAGATGATTTTACTGGAGAGTGTTTCACCTCATATAACAGCATACAAAAATGGGTCGATGACTGGATCGCCTCGAAAAAATAGAATTTATTGCCTTAAATATTGGCGAAGGTTGTCGCTTCAGATGGAAAAGATTTTGAATAAAATAATTTAATAATTTCATATTCATACAGTTTTTTAAAACTTAAAAGCGATTAAAACTTATTCCCACACCCTACAGTTATATGATTATATATTTCAGTTAGTAAGATATTTATTTGGTTATTCAAATAAGCAGTTATACTTGTATAACTTATCAGCTTGTATACAACAAACAAATACAGTTGGCCCTCGCTACTTCGCCCCCTCGACATCTTGCAGTTCTTTTACTACGCGACGAAGGCTTGGCTCCCGTCTTTTGACGGCAAAACATCTCCATATAAACTCAATGACAGAATTTTCACACATAAAAACTGAATTATGTAAATTCTTCACGAAAATGCCCAAATCCGTAATTTCCAGCATGGCCTACAATGTGGGGGTACTAAAATTAAGGAATATTCAGTAGTTTTTAAGATATTTGAGGTTGGAAACTGGTAAATCTTCGAAAAAGCAAGATGGCGGCCCCAAAAAAAGGTCCGGCCGCGTACATGTATTCAGACGCACCTACGACAACAAGGCAAAATGGCGGTAGGTTTAAATGCAGGGTGATGCCAAATCTCTCAAAATTTCAATATATATCAACATTGCGACCCTCATATATATCACAGTGGTCGTGTAGTGGATCCGGGCCGTTGCAACTTTGCGAGGGACGACTGTAACATGAACAAATATACAATGTATACTTTTTTGTATCTTCTGGCGTGTTTTATAATTCTAATGTCGACATTTTATATAACGGTTCTTTGTTGTTGATATTATTATTATTATTTTACTATTGAACCCTACCTCCCCTCTTTCAGTTTTATTAAACCAAGAAGCTAAAGAAACATTCTAATGAATTAATGACAAGACATCACTACACTCATCTCAACCTCCCTCCTCCCCCTGTCTTGTTATTGTGCACATTCCATATTGCCTTTATTGGAAGAATAATAAATAGTAATAAAAATAATAGAACCATGTCTTCAATGCATTAAAAGGCCTCATTAATTCATGATCATTCACGACAAACATGCAGGATATTTGCATTGAAGTATATTGGTAAATAGATATTAACACATATGGCGCACAGCTAAGCAAGAAAATACAGTCGTCCCTCACAAAGTCGCGACGCCCCAGATTCACTACACGACCACTGCGATATATATGAGGGTCGCGATGTTGATATATATTGAAATTTAGAGAGATTTGACATCACCCAACGTTTAAACCTACCACCCTTTTGCCTTGTTGTTGTACGTGCGTCTAAATACATGTACGCGGCCGGACCTTTTTTTTTGGGCCGCCATCTTGCTTTTTCGAAGATTTACCAGTTTTCAACCTCAAATATCTTAAAAACCACTGAATATTCCTTAATTTTAGTACCCCCACATTGTAAGCCATGCTGGAAATTACGGATTTGGGCATTTTCGTGAAGAAATTTACATAATTCAGTTTTTATGTGTCGAAATTCTGTCATTGAGTTTATACGGGGATGTTTTGCCGTGAAAAAACGGGGCCAAGCCTTCGTCGCGTAGTAAAAGAACTGCGTGATGTTGAGGGGCGAAGTAGTGAGGGCCGACTGTATATATATATATATATATATATATATATATATATAATATGGGGGAGGGCAAAAGTCGTTATTGAATTTACAATATTGCTGATTCATGGAAAAGAAGGCTTTCTATTCATCAAAATGAGAGCATATACATCATTAGACCTACAGACTACAAAATGAGCTTACATCTTATATGATAACCATTCAACAGTGTCTTTATTCACAAGGACTCATTTATTCTTTGATGTAGTTCATAAATGTTTTATGGTATAATTTCAAAGATGAAATGGTGATAAATCGTAGTCAACCCTTATAAAATATGCACAAAGTAAATAATATGCACAAAATAAACAATATCCACATATTTTTTTAATGCAAAAAGAATGGAATTAATATTTTTCTATATGAACGCGTTGTACATGGTTTTTTTAAATAAATAGAAATATTGTTCATCCTCAACCGTTTATATATCTTTAAAAAATCCATGGAATTATTTTTTGTCTTTGAATCATTAACAAGGTTGCTACTATTTTTGTACCCCACTATGGAAGTACATACCTTATCATTTACAATTATTTATGTACATATATCATAGAACAATACTATCTTATATTTTGATTTAAAAAAGTCAATTTAAAGCTCTTAAATAAAAATGTAACTTTTTTACTATATAATCTTAATCACAATAGATACTTTTTAGTGGTTACTTAACATTACCATATCTTTAATTTTTGTTTAACTTTATAATTGCACAAGAAAAAAAAACTCCGCCATTTTTTTAAAAGTAAGAGTACTTATATGTATCATTTTGGACGTTAATCGTACAGTTAGAGTCTCCAATGTTTATTATTTTGGAAGTTACAGTGTTGTAAGTATAAAATAATTAAATAGACAAAACTATTAAATTGTATTTGATTTCTCCTGTATATATACACATATATCTATCTATATATATATATATATATATCAGGAAACGACCGGGTACCCGGCCCGGTTCACGGCTGTTTTTGGAGCGTCCCTACCCGGTCCGGTGTCCCTGTTTTTTTAGACACCGGGCCGGGACATCAATATTTTCTTTTGTTTGTCATTCATAAATTTTATTAAGAAAAGAGTAACCATAAAAAGTGAGGACGTTTTGAAATACGAAACGTCATCACTTTTTTTGGAGATTCGTTTCTTAAAAAAACGTCGTCACTATTTTTGGAAATTCTTGACTTAAGAATGTCGAAGAACGAAAATATATATTATGTCCCGGCCCGGGTCCCGTCGAAAAAGGTGTATATTATATATACATATGTTTATATTCTCTTCACCTTCCATTATTAATATGTGTAGCCAGTCTACCCATACATCTCAGCCGTGAAATATACTTTATTCTCTCTCTGATTATTCTAAAAAAAGACAACTACATTTTAAATGAAGTAATAATATAAGAGTTTTCCATATTTTTAATTGAAATCCTTGTTTGTGATTATGATAAGGACACCCGTTGACATGCTTTTTATGAAACATCCATATAAATTATATCATTTTAAGAATTGAAATATATAGAAGCGTCTTATCATATCATATCATAGGCGGTACTGAATATGGATCAGGTTCTCTTGATTTTAGATACTGATGTGATTTTATTCAGATAATAAGATATCTCGTATATTAGGTCAGCTGTATATTGGAAAATTATTTTCTAAAAAAAGTCGCCACTTCAGAATGTCAAAGAAACGAAAATATATTAAGGCTTGAAAAATTTAAGTCCCTGCCCGGCCTGGGTCCCGGCGAAAAAAGGTGTCCCGGTCGTTTCCTGATATATATATGTGTGTGTATATATATATAATATATATATGTGTATATATATATATATATATATATATATATGCTGTTTGCTTTGACTTATAAATAAATAATAAATAAATATATATATATATATATATATATATATATGTGTGTGTGTGTGTATATATATATAAACTGATAAGAAAGATCGGCGGCAGCATATACCATAGGAGTATATTTTATTTATTCTAAGTATATTTACTACCGTTTGAACAAAATAAGCTCCAAGTAAGAAGCAAAATATTGCAAACATTTATTTGCAATAGGCTTTTTATTTTTTGTTTTTTAATGTTCATGATTTAATTGAAATATTTGATCACTCATCCCTTCAAAGGAAGTATGCAAATGACATTCAAAAGGGTATATTTTTACTATTTAATATATGCAAAAGGTACGCGTTTAATGCATATCTATGCAAAAAATAATACTAATTGTGCACTTCAAGTACATTCCGGAGCAATTAACCAAGTGTTTTTATTACATTCTTTAATTTTGAATTGCCAAGGAATGTTCTGAAGCTATCAGATTTCATTGCAAATGAGAAAAATGTATTAAGGAAATATACACATGTAGGTCAACCAGCCGTAAGGACCATATTTTCTCGTACGTAAGGCCATTCTATTTATTTTATCCTCCTTTATTAGAATATATTATGTTCATCCAAACAGAAAAACATACATAAATATATACATCGGAGTAATTACGTAAAACAAAATACATGAATAAACATAATTGTATAAAATTAATACTCTGGTTAAGGAATTCAAGTCCGAAAATGAATGGCACAAGATCTTTATTCCCACAAAAGAAGGAGGATTTTATCTTCTAAACACTTAGGTTCTAATAAAAAGTACACACGCTTCTTCCGGGCATTATTAATGCATGTAAGCACGATATTTATCCTCATTTAATCATTGGAGACCTTAATGTAGACATGGACAGGACAGGATACCCAAATCAACAAATTTTGTCAAAATTAATGATGGAACTACGACTGGTCGACACCATCAAAAAACTGAACCCAGATGGCAATGTTTCGTGGAGATCTGGAAACAAATCTTCACGCATTGATTTAGCCCTGGCTCCTCCTCATATTTTGACATTGTTAAAAGATGCACGATATCGACCCCATCCCAGCTCTGACCATACAGCTATTTTTTTTAGTTTGCATTATTTTAAACCCAGAAAACTTTTAGAATTCCCCAATGGTTACGCATGGACGAATCTTTTATTAAAAGACTGAAATTGTGTTTAGCTCATCGTTTTAACCCCTCATTTAACACAAGAAAACATTATTTTATTTTAACTTATACAATTCAGTCCTTGACTACACATTCTATTCGTAAAAACAACAAAACATCAATTCATTCCAAGAAGAAGTCGAAGAAGTATTGAATAATGGGCCTTTATTTTTACGTTCAATTACCTCTGACACCACGAACTTATATCGTCTCACAGAAATTAAGGAACTGGGTTTTAAATGTAAAATCGAGCTGGAAACCAATGCTAACTATAGACTGAATAAACTTTTTCAAAAATATATCTTTTCAGCCTCATGTATTGCAAAAATTATAGACCATGGCCAAGAAATCACGGATCCCACAGAAATACTTCAAAAACTTCATCATCGTTTTCGTAGAATCTTTGAAACGGAGAGACTTCATTTTCGTCGCCCTAGACGTGGAAGCCTTTCATTATTCTCAAAAGAAAATATACGTAATTTTATAAAAAAACGTTTTAACAATAGCAAAGCTATTGGACCAGATGGTTTGGGAGGAGAAATATTTACCAAATGTATCGATGAAGTAATTCCTTATCTATTCGAACTTGGAAAAGAGATGGAGCTTCAAGGAAGACTCCCTAAGCCTGTTACGAAAGGAAGAATAGTTTTGGTTCCCAAAAAGGAGCTCCCACCGATATAAACAACTGGAGGCCCATTACTGTGCTCAATGAAACCTACAGGATACTGTCTGGTGTCATTGCTCAATAGATTGGACCGATTTTAAATATGAAATTAGGGATGGAACAAAAAGGATTTCTTAAGGGAGGAGAATATCAGATATATCAAAAAATATTCAAACGGCAATAGAATCCTCACAATCGAAGGGCTCATTCGGAGCAATAATTGCTATCGACTTTTGCAAAGCGTTTGATTCTATACTCCATGAGCACATTATGAAATCTGTAAAAAAGCTCCTCCCCAAAAATATTTTAATCCAATCAGAGCACTTCTTCTGAATGGAACTTCAACAGTAAGTATGGGGGATCTTAGCAGTGAAGGCATAGCCTTGAAAAGAAGCTGTCGACAATACCCCAATACCCCATTGTCCCGGCTGGCGGAACCCGAGGGCCCAAGGTGCACAAAATGGCATCTGAGGGTTCCTTACTCGTATTTTTACAAGTGGCGAAGGGTTTGAAACCCCAATACCCCATTGTTGCGGCTGGCGGAACCCGAAGGCCCAAGGTGCACAAAATGGCATTTGGGGGTTCCTTACTTGTATTTTTACAATTTGCGATGGGTTTGAAACCCCAAAACTCCATTGATGCGGCTGGCGGAACCCAAAGGCCCAAGGTGCACAAAATGGTATTTGAGGGTTTTTTTACTCGTATTTTTACCAATGTAGGTGGGTTTGAAACCACAATACCCCATTGTTGTTGAATACTTCTGCAAACAATTATCTTGTACCAAGTTTGACTAATTGTACTCCTAAAGAAAACATAATTTTCTGTGAAAGAAGGTCTGAATTTTTTTTTAAATCAAAGTCATTGAGGCTGGCGCTGAATCGGCCGGCGCTGAATTGGCTGGTGCTGAATCGGCCGGCGCTGAATCGGTGGCGCTGAATCGGCGGCGCTGAATTGTACCGTACCCAATCACATGGGACAGACTTAGAGCATATCTTAGCAATTGGTCTTCCTTGCAGAATTTGATAAACGTCTATCTATTGAAATGGAGAAACTTAAATCTACAGCAAAGGATTGATTTGTATAATTTTAAATTGGTTCCTGCGACTCTATATAAAGCTACAGTCTTTCCGTGGCTAGAAAAAAAGGTAATGGAGGAAGAAATGACATGGCTTTCTAAACTCTTCCATAAGAGCTATATCCACTCTCTCAAGAGGCCCAAAAGTTTTGTGGTGGTGGCCTGTCGAATTTCTCTACAATAATTCCTAAGATTTATAAAAAAATATGTGTAGACCTTTCAAGAAATCCAGAACAAGAATGGCGAGTTTATATTACTATGCTCTCTGCATATACTTGGCTCATGATTGGTACTGACTTTTTTAATATAAGAATGGAACGATTTTCACCTTCCCTAGCTGCTTCCCAGAGAATTCTCTGGAAAGGACTACAGTCTTTTTATGCTTCTTCAACAATTGACATCATACGTGAAAATCACCAAAAGAAATTCTTCTTCACAAATCTTAAAGAACCTAAAATTTTAGAACTTGAAGTTTTCGACTCGGATATCAAATCTTTTCATGACTTAAACAAAAAATATATTTTTAACTGAGGGCAATTCTCTTTTAATCTTAAAATAGCAGCTGTTCACCATATAGTTCCCATGCCCTGGCATTTGAGGATGTCCTACGAAGAGTACCCTGAAAAAGAAGCAAATACAATTGTGGGAAGGTTTTTAAAAGATCTACGACTTCCTAAAACTTCGATAAAAAGGATAATGTCCTCGGTAGAAAAAGTCAATTATGGCAAACGCTTCACTGCACAATTCCAAATATCATCAGGACTACTATTCTTCAATACTCCATGTAAGGATTGTGGCAAGCTATACAACACTGTATATCATGCCTTTTCTAACTGCCCAGTTGTTGTCATGGTAAGACAATTCCTTAAATTAAATCTACTTTTTCTATTTCTGCCCGATCATTGTCCCTGTTGTTAAGTCAGTAGAGGAAAAAATACAAAGGACATACGGTGAACACCTTGAACCCCCTGACTGGCTAATATCAACGTCCCCCAATTAAGAGAACGCTTTTCAAATAGAGTTCATAATTTCCAAGGTTCAAGGCGTTCTGTACGCCTCGCGGGTCAAGGGGAACCCTCTCCCTATAGAACTGGACAAATTTGTGGAAAGATACATCTCCCTCCTAGACCGAATCAATTATTAATGTACATCATCCTTCCTTTCCGAACGATATATTTTTGTATAGATGTTTGAAGAATAAATTAATAGATATTATGCCCTTTTGTCAGAGTCACAATTATGTCAATTGTTTTGTTCTACGTAAAGCTTAATTGAAATGAGTGTAATATGTGAAAAAAAGAGTCGATAGCGTTTTACGAGCTTCTTGATTTTCTTAATTTTATAATATCATGTATTTACCTGATTTATATTAATTCCCTTAAGACCTCTCCTCCCCAACCAACCCTTATTTTTTTGGTTACCTCCTTTTTGATAAAACCCGATTTTAGTCATCGATTTATTGTAAAACTGTAATGATATTTGTTAACATTTAATTCATTTGTAAAATCATTATATTAATCCCAACAATATAGTTTTTCTAATTTAAAAAAATCTAAGGAGATTAAGTGCAAAATACGTAACTCCAATACTTCTGTTCGGAACCACTTCTAATCCTAACAATGGCAACTCTAAATCGAAAGCCATCGAGTTTGCTCTCTCTAGCATCCGGAGCATGGTTGCAGAAAAACTGTCGACGACTCAACCGCTGGATCAAAGTGCCTTAAGGCTATTCTAATGTCATCCTCGGCCCGATACTCGGCTCTCACCATCAGGATCCCTGATCTCTCAGGGACGGCTTGGAGCCACGCTGGAGACACTCTACGCTTCTACTCAAACGGCTCAAAGGTGAGCTTACGGTATCTGAGACGCCTATTAAGACTTTATAAAGGTTTTCAAAGAGTCAAATAAGAAAACCTCATTGATTTTTAATTTAAAATATATTTTATGAACTCTTTATACGTTATATATAATTAGTTTTTATTCTTTTTGTTGCATTTAAATTTTGAATATTTTTGTTAGACATTATTTTCATATGATAGATATAGTTGTAGCTGTTTTTGATTGATTGTATATTTTATTTGTGATTTCAATTTGTTTTGACTTTAGTTAGGGTTTCAATTTTAAACTATAATATTTAATTATATATACATATCTATATACAATAACTCAAATCAATAAAGTAATTAAAAAATCCACATGAACCCTCCGATAGGATCTTTCAAAGATAGACCCTTTTTCATTGACACAAGAGATTTATTCCTTAGCAATTATCAATTATAATATATATTAGCAATATTCAGAGCCTGTATTCAACTAATCGAAATATGATCAATAATACAAACTAGAGGCATATATACACTCAGAGAGTGTGTACCTCCGCCGATCCCCACAACATTCCCATTCAAACATTCTCCCTTTCACACGCCCGATTTTCTATCTCTAATCATTGTTTCCTCTCTGTTAGCTCATTTTGCATATTAAAAAAGCACTCAGAGACGGGAAGAGGAAGAAGTTTAAGCTACGTCACTGGGTTAACTTAGTCCTGAGTTGATATATGAAAAATAATACGTCAATGAATATTTTTTTAGCGTTTGTTCTTTCCTACTCCCTGTATAGAGCCCCCATTTCATTTAGTATTTTGCTCATTTTGCATATTAAAAAAGCACTTAAAGATGCCAAAATTTATCACTTGTTCCTTGTGGCATTTCCAACAACTCCACAAAGTTTCATTTGAATCCGTTCAGTACTTTTTGAGTTATCCTGCTGACAAACCAACAAACGCCAGTGAAACAATACCTCCTTCGGCGGAGGTAATTAATTGAAATATTTATAGTAGAAAAAATGTTACTATAAATAATTTTTTTGTGTATGGGATCATATTATAAGAGAACAATGTAACTGATGTTTGGGTACGAAACGTAACTATATTTAAAATCGGCGGAGGTAACAAAGGATAATTTTACCAACTATATTATAGTGATGGTAACTCATTTTGAACAACAAAAAAAACATTTAAACTCGGATTCTTGCTGGACTACCACATATGTTAAATAATTTTATTGATTATTTTTTATCCAATATATGCCAGCACCATATTTTTATTCTCTTTTATACTCACATACAATTTAACATGCCACGTTACAAAGTGAAGCTTGATTTTCGTAAAGAAATTTAGTAATTTATAATAGACTATTTTTCCTCCTCTTCCTTTCTCTTATCTAGGCGGAGCAATGAATGTTTGTTATCTGTCCCTAACACCACCATTAAGTAAGCTCGTAAATTAAATAAAACTATATAATATCTAGGCATTAAGTAAATATATTAGAATCACAATACAATAATGTTTGTTTTTATTGTTATTCTTAAACTAAATAAAGAAGATAGCAAAAAAAGAAGAGAAAAAGAGAGGAAGCAAAAGATTTATTTCGATGTTTCGATATCTGGCAGCATTTTGCTTATACATACATATGTATATGTAATGTTACCATGTTGTATATACATTTTTCTCTTCTTTCCCCAGTTGCAATGAAGGTTCCTAGGGGTTCAAAAACTATGGACGGCGGGATAAAGGCAATTAAATGGATCAAAAAGAGGCTTTATTATCAGGGGGTTACCAGGGAGCAATGTGTCACCCGAAAAAATTTATCGCATCCAGTTTCTTAGTTTAATGTACACACCATCACATCACATAGGCACAAACACACCACTAGTTTTTTTTTTTGATTTATGGAGGTGAAACATTTTCTTCATTCGACAGATATGTCAGGCTCCGCAATTTATGAGATCAAAGGACGATAAGTGAGGGGACAACTAGAGACACCACACGGGTAAGAGAAGACATTTTATTTATGGTATTATGATTTGTTCAGTGCTCTGCAAGTTACATAATATACTGAACATATGTATATAAATTGTACCATAGAGAATGATATGAAATGCTGAAGACAGGATTGGTAAATCTGGAATTCGGGGTATTTGTGAGGTTTTTGGGGGAAGGACAGACATAAAGAGAACTTGGGAAATATATATAATCTATTTTTCTTCATGAAATAAAGAATGTGAGGGGTGCGATAGCCGTGCGTGCTAAGGCGTGTACAACTCTCAATGTTGGGAGCGCAGGTTCGAATCCCGAGAGGGGATGGTCATTTTTGGTTTACTTCGTTGATAAGTTCGATAGACTAATTTTAATGCTATAATGTTTATTTATATCCTGTTGGATGCAATTCTATCGAACCATATAGGCAAAAAAAAAATGTGACGAGGTCAATTCCCTCTGATTTATGATTCAAAGAAGTCTCACTCTTTCTTTCAAAAAAGTCAAATGAAAATGTATCTACCAACCAATTTACTTATAAAATACAAATACTGTGTGTCTGTGTTAAACAACATTAAACTGTTGGATAAATGAAGGATATTTTCATCAATTTTGTTCTCTTCTTTTTTGACCAATCATCCTCAAATGTTTTTAAAAGGCTTTTGAGTTATTTGTTTTGCCCCAGTGCTATAATATAGGCAGTTCTAAAATAAAGTGCCTTTGGTCTTATTCTTCATAGAGAAATGTTTGATTCAAAATGATTGAATTAGATTGCCTCAATTAAAACCTCCTTTTTATCACGTATGTGTTTGTGATCTAGTTAATTTGAAACTATTACAAATATATACAATATTTTTGAAAAAAAATCATTATATTTATAATGAAACTTGTTCCTTTAATCCTAAAAAAATAAACAAGAAAATAATACATATATATATTTATAAAAATTACTTCATTTGTATAAGTACACATGTATGTATATAAGACTTGTTGACTTTTGTAAAAAATGTCGTTTGTTTTATTTTTACCAAAGTTGTCGTTCATCGTTCATTTATCGTTCACCATTCTGAATAAAAGTGAAGACGTTTTTTTATTTAAATCAATTCTTATCAAAAGGATTATAAAAAGTACAACCCAACTAGTCTATGGAATATACTTTTCCCATTTTGGCACCAGGGACAGACATTCATGAAGATATTTTGAATAACTACAAACCCTTCAAGTAAATGAATGATCTTTTTTAAACGAACGACGAACGATATGAATTTTTCGTTGTTGTTCGTCGTTCACCAAAAATTTGTCGTGTGTCGTTCATCGTTTGCAAACGCTAAAAATGAACGAAAATCAACAAGTTTGGTCATAAGCAACCATACTGCATGTATGGCCACGATTAATGCAAATCATTTACAAAAAGTTTTTCCGCATTATTATAAAAATATATTTAAAATTCATCAATAAGACTTTTGATACCCTTACCCTTGCTTTTTTAATTCGTTCTTAGCCACAAGTCAGTTACTTTTTGACATATACTTTAATTTTTGCGTTCTATATTTTGTTTCTTTGTTTGAGGGTAGGATCCAAGAGTACGGATTGAAGTCGTGTCTTGAATCCAAGGCGGAATATAATTAACGATCTTAGCCCATTCCAAAAAACACACAACCACTTTAACTATGTTGTTTACTCATTATATTTCAGGGAGCCAAACAAGTTATCTATGTTACAATACTTAAGAATTGCTGGAATCTGCTTTAGTCCTGGAGGATGTTGATTAAAGCATTTTTGAGCCATCATTATCTAAAGACAAAAGAAATCACACTCAGCTAACATGTGATAAGACGTCTCATCACTCTGCTAACAAAATCGACACTCACGAGTGAGAAATTTGTTTAATAATGACTGATGATATCTAAGATATCTATATTACATTCCATTAACATTTTGGATATTTACATAGCCCTTTAAACTATACGAAAGACATGTTTATTCTTCCTTCACAGTCATTGCTTCTTTTTAATCAATAATACCTAATCGATCAAAGTATTATCTCCCATGCAATAATTCAGTGGCTTTAAAGAAATATATCCTTTTTTGGAGAGCAAAGTAGTGTGTCTTGAGCCATTTGAATATTTAGTTCAGTCAACTATGTGCAAACCCCGTTTCTTCATTTTCAAAAGCATTCAATGCCTCTTTTTGATCATGCATATTCAATTGAAATAATATACAAAATAATGTAAATAAATAATATTATTATTGCATTTTAAATAATTAAGTCTTGAATAAGTCTTTAATTTATTATTCCGTTTTATTTGTGTATTCAATTGAACTTCCATACATTTGCAAATATATACCTCTTCATATTTTCCTCATTTTTCATTTCGATATTACTCAAAGGAAACCTTTGAATAAACTCAAGGCTTCAATCACCAATGTCAATTATAAACTTCATTCATATGAAATTACATTCACCATTTATTATTTAAAAAAAGATTTAAATAGAATGAACCAATTTGATTCCTCACTTAGTATTGCATTCATTTTCATATATTTTTAACATAGAGAAATCATAAATATATAAGGCAAATATTCTTAACATCAGAAAAGGAAAAGTGGAATAAAAAATCGAAAACCATGAGAAAAGGTTTGGAGAACATTAAGACATTACTTCCATTACGTACTTTAAAGTACGTGTTGTAACCTGATTTTGTGGTATTATGCTGTTCAATTACTTTATCTTAGAAGCTTTTTTTATAAATAAAATAGATAGATTTACGTGTTAATAACATTCATCATTTTATTTCATTGTACCGACAACTGATTCAGTTTGTTATAAATAGTCAAAGAATAAAGTCAATATTTCAAAATGAAAAAATCTGTGCTCCCATTAAGTTCAACAATTAAAAAAACGTAAGTATTGTCACATTTTTAATTTTTTTTTTTATTTACTTAAGATATAGTTCTTTATATAGTTCCAAACTTTTTTCTCAATGAAAAAAAAATGTCGTAATTGTAGTTTTTGTGGTCAAAATTATATTGTAGATTTTGAACGTACTTTAAAGTACGTGATGGAAGATGACCTGAAAATTTGTGTTTGTTTATTATACATATTATATCGTTATTTTTTTTTTTTGAGTCATTCAGAACTTTTGGACTTAGCACAATTGAAATTTTGGATCTACTTGATGACTACCCTCCAAACAATCCAACGGATATTGTGATTTTCCTTCCTCTTGAGACAAACGATTTAAGTGATG
Organism: Caligus rogercresseyi; assembly: GCA_013387185.1. NCBI lineage: Eukaryota > Metazoa > Arthropoda > Copepoda > Siphonostomatoida > Caligidae > Caligus > Caligus rogercresseyi. The sequence continues at coordinate 4,806,876 of CP045890.1, read as the reverse complement.
AGGAGTGGCTATATGACAGCATCTTCCAAAATAATGTATTGGGAAACGAGGGAAGATACATGCAACAACTTTGGAAAAAATGTATCTCCAGATAAACTATGAAAAACTAATACAATACACTTCGAAAGTATCCCAAATCCTAAAAATACATTATGGAAAGTACAACCTTTGATGGACGGCATAAATAAAACTGCAAAAATGTATGTTCAAAGAACTGAGCATATTTCGATCGATGAGTCAGTGGTGAAATTTTTTGGACCTCATCCCCTCAAACAATTTTTGCGTGGAAAAACAGTACGCTTCGGTTTCAAGATCTGGTGTGCATGTACTCCATTTGAAGAGCTCCTCTATTGTCTTCCCTATAGGGGAAATACAAAGATTACACCAAGAGGACTTGGACAGGGTCCAGATGTGGTCGTTTAAATGGTAGAGCAACTTGATCTAAAACAAGGCCATAAGATTGTTTGTGATAATATATTTGCTTCTCTTGACCTTATGGATTATTTGGGATCTAAAGGCCTTGGAATAGTTGGAACAATGAGGCAAAAAAATCTGAATCTACCAACACAAAAATCAATGAAAAAGGCGAACAAAGGTTTTATGAAATATGTTTATATTGACAACTATTTGTGCGTTACAGCGTGGAAAGATTCAGGGTCAGCTTTCATAGGGTCAAACTTTTTGGATTCAGAGCTAATTGGATATGTGAACAAATACAATCGAGAACAACCAGATCCGGCAGCAGGCCAAGGCTTTTGGAGGGACCCTACAGTTGTTATGGGGGGGCACAATTGGCACATTCATAAAAGATTGGGCCCACGTCACTCAGTGGGCGGGCCTCACCCCCCTGGGGCCCGCACATCCCGCCGGGCCTGAGAAAAACGGAAGAAGATACCCACAGCATGCCCTAATTCATCTATCGTTTAGAGTCAAAATATGGCTTGCTGGATAACTCAGTCTCAAATTATAGAATTACTTCGCGGACAAAAAATGGCATTGGGCATTATACAACTGGTTTCTGAATGTCCAAATGGTGCAGGCCTGGCGCCTCTATAGACGAGTTGGAAAGCTAAAAAATGTAAGGAAAAGGAAAACAAGCAAAAGAGATCCTTTTTTCGCTGCTAAAGATGTGATGTGGGTCTTCACCCACAATACTTGACGGACTACCACACAAAAAAGTAATGAAAAAAAAATATTGTTCACAGGTATTTGCATAAGTTATAAAGCAAATAATTTTAAGAATTGTATATAAATGAAAATATTTATTTTGATATGCTTAGTTTCTCAATAAAAGTAAAAGAGTGAAATAAATTTTTTTCCTAGTTCTTCCATCACGTACTTTAAAGTACGTGGCCATTGCTAAGGTCTGAGGGGCGGTAGAGAAAAAAATATCATTATTATCCATATTTATACTAAAAGGAATAACATATCAAATTTTCAGCGAAAAAAAAATAATTTTAAAGGGGTCATGGAAGTAATGGGTTAAGGCAAAAAGCAAAGCCTAAATTGACATTCAAACGAAAAAAAGCTTACTGCCCTTTGAATAAATCAATAAGATTATTTTGGAGGAACATTCAATTAATTTGATATCCTAATGGTAAAATATAATACATAAAGGAATAATAAACCCTATTCCCATTTGGATTTCTGATTTTTTTAGCTTGTGAAAAACTGCTCAATTAACAGGAAGAATGCCCCTTCTTAAAAAGTTTACAACAAAAAATTGAATTTTATTCATATTTTTTGTACAATATGACTTGAAGTAATTTATAATCCCATTATATTACAAACTAAACAACTTTCTTAGACAAATATTTTTCTATTTAATTGACATGTATAAATTTATAAGGGGGAAAATATATAAGTATCTTAATCATAGAGTGCCAAAGTCATGAATGGTAGCGTTGAACATCTGGGTATTTGTTCGCTCTTTGCTGTTGGGGGAAAGACAGCGACAGACAGACAGAACAGAAGATTTAGTGAAGTTCCGATGTTTTATCATGAAATAGAGTTGGAATGAATTGCAACCATCACAATACATATTTCATGAAGAAAAATATGGAGTCTCAAACAAACAGAGAGCGAACAAGTACCCTAATATTCAGCGCTACTCTACGACACTCTATATTGTCAATGATCCTAATTTTACCTGCTGATATCTCCGTTTATTCTGACTGATGAATTGCCTCGTGGCAGTTTCCAGCTGTTTTTTTCTCCGTGTAGAGCCTTAGTAGACGTATGATTCGTATGAATCGAAAGACCACAAAGATAGCAAACGTCCGCGTCCACTCCTGTCCCGTTATAGATACCGTGACAACGATGAAAGTAATGAGAACAACGGCAAAGTCCACCACATTGTACCATATAGAGAAGAATAGTGGAAACCGTGAGAGCG